>LPNX010260623.1:3180-34416 GCA_001517045.1 Pseudotsuga menziesii | reverse complement strand
ATATATATAATCATAAAGTACAAAATAATAAAGTCCACAAATAACAGCCTACAAGATAATAAAGTCCAAAATAATAATGTCCACAAATAATAGTCTACAAATAATTCCTATGCCATTGATCGAGAGATTGACCATCATGGACACTACTGCCAGCTGCACTATGCCCCTGGTCTTGCTCATGCACATCAAAAATAAAATTGCCTATTTCTAAGAACTGCAGAAGTTAAAACTGTGAAGTCTGCAAGTGAATTACATACCACATATTTAAATTACATGTAGAATGTGAGAAAAAATTAAATATATATGTGAAACACAGATCTATGTACTCACCTCGCTCAAGTTGAGTGTCAGGTTTGGGAGGCTAGGTATCTTCCGAAATGAGCCTTCATCAAGACCTGGCTGATGAGCGAAATCCCACTAATCCATAAATGTCACGACGGCTTCAATGCCCCATCTACGGCTTCTTGTGTCTGTGTTCGTGTCTATTTCCACAACATGAAAATAGTTATAGTAATGAATTACAATTTGAACTTGAGAATCACAACTTGAACATGTAAATTATAATATGGACATAAATATTCAAACAATTCAAACATAAATAACTAGTACCTCCTTGATTAGCGTGCCATGAGTAGGACTCAAGCGATCCTGTGTAGAATCATGTGCAATGCCCTTGCCTCTATCCTATAGAATATGAACAAGATAAATGAGGAAAGTTGGAACAAACCAAAATATTACGTGTTCAACAATTGAATTGAATTTAGAAATTCAAATTTAGGATGACAGTTAACACATACCTCATCGAAGTGGAAAAAAAAATTGTAGCGAGACCTTGAACAGATGCATCACTGCCAAACATGACCTCCATGAAATCGGGATCTTGCATGGAGGTCTAACACAAAGCAAAGTATTAGTTAAAAAAATGATTCATTTGAGGATGCATTACAATCATGACAATCAAATGATGACAATAAATATATATATGTCCCATCGCTCGAGACATGCATCTATGATGCAATCCAAAATATGCATTGCGGGCCATGATAGCATACTGCAACACTGTGTCATGATAAAAAAATGTTGAGAATATCATTGGCCACCCATTGGTGACTCAGGCTCTGTAGGTGGCATGGGTGCTCTACATCTCTCTACATGCACAACCATCATGGTACCATGCATTGCCATGTGTGTTGCCTCTTCTAATGCACGACGCTCCTCAATCTCTAATTGAGATCAATCAGCTACATCATCTATCCTAAGAATTGTCCTGGAAGGGTGACCTACCAAAGGATTTATCCCTGGCTGAGCTCCAGGGTCTCTACTAGCCCCCGAACGCACATGATTGTGTCCTCCACTAGCACCATAGAAGCTTGAGGGTGTGCTAGTGTAATCTGGGTGCATATCCAAGACAAAATCTGCATATATATGTTTTTCAAAATATAGTGGGACTTAGTCATGGTGGGGAAACATGCCCCATGCTCCAATGAACATGTCATATACATATGGCGTTGTAGCCTCTATCTTAAAATCCTTCAGTCTAAGCAATCGACCAGGGGCGCGGTCAAGAGGGATATCAAATAATGATCCCTTCACATCATGGTCAGCTATTACATCTCTCATTATGTCCCGATTATTAGGACCCTTTACTATGGCCCTTCTTCTCTGACATGCAAATATCCGAAGAGAACTCAATGGTCTGATGGACCTGTAGACCTTCAATAGATTCTCTACTACCTCTAACATCATCCACATCGAACGTGATGCAGGAGAGTCCTCTAGAATGGAGAGGATGTTTTCCCACAAACACTCATGCTGACTGGTAATGTCTTGCAGCGTGATATGTGTGATCTCATCCTCCCATGGTGCTTCGTCGGAAGGGTCGATGCCCTATTGTCTAGCACCTGAAAATTAGATGAAAACATAAATGTTAGTCAAAATACATACATCAACTGTGGGTGAATTTGAAATCAATATAAATTAAAGGTATTGATAACTGAAATATATATATATATATATATGCATTTAATATACAAGTCTCGTGGGGAACCTCCCCACCGACACCAACACTATCCTGATTCACGTCACTCACATGCATAGAGCGACTACTAGAGTGGTTGCCGCTCATCTCCCTAGTAGGAGCATGTGTTGGCATAGAAAGCCTAGGCGAGCCTGTGAAAATAGAGACATACAAGTTGATGATTAAATATACACATGTGAAATACTTTTATTTTGATGTAACTAACAACAAAGAGTACATCATGCACAATTGTATACTTACGAGTTCTCTACCGACCTCAGGGGCGACGAATGACTGCAGATCTGCCAGTTCTCTTCCTTCGGCGAACTGAAGAACCCCGCTATAGAGATGCATATGCATGAAATAAGGCATAGTAAATGATAAATGATAAGTATGTCAATAGTAAAGATAAATGATAAGATAAATGATAAATATGTCAATAGTAAATATAAGATAAATGATAAATATGTCAATAGTAAAGATGTAGATTTGAGATGATTAATATATCATTACATGGTGCACATTAATAATGGGAAAAGGATCATGAGTGTGAGCACAATCAATAAGGAAATGACACATGCAAAGGTTTTTTTCACAAATAGTTGAGCTTGATCATTCATGTCATGTGTGTGAATGCAAAAGTGTTCTTAGGACTCATGGTTTTCACTTAGTTCGAAGCTCTAACTTTCTATCCCAATCCAGTAACAAAAGGATATAGTTCCACTTCTCTATAATTTCAAATGAAAACTTCTATATTTTATTAATAGTTTCATTTTTTTTTGAAAAATCTTAAAACTATTAATTTAAGTTTCTAAAATTTAAAATTTAAATTTATATATTTCAATAATTTTTTCATAAACATTTTAAAAATATATAATTTTAAACTAATTTTTAAAATTATAATTATGTAAATTATTTCATCTATTTTTTAAAAATTAAATTACAATTCCAGTTTTCTATAATTTAATGTATAAATTTATATATTTTATAAGAAATATATTTTACTATAATTTTAAAATATTCTAAATCTATAATTTACAAATTTCAAAATGTTATATATATATATATATATATATATTTCTAAAAAAAATCAAAAATATAATTTTATCTTAAATTATGGATTTTTATTAATTTTTTAATTTGATATTCTTTAAAAAAAATTAAATCATGAATTTATATTAATTTTTTAATCTGATTTTTTTTTCAAATTTACACACTTACTATTAATATTTTTTTCCTTAAAAAAAAAGAACCACATTTTTATCATACTTTTGTTTGAGCTTAAAAAAAAACTAAAATACAAAAGTACACTTTTCAATAAACTAAAATCGAAATATGTCAACTAATAAGTTAAAACATACATATCATATTTTATGAAAAAATATTTATAAGAAATATATATATGAATTAATATAATATTTTAATTACAATTATAATTATAATTTATTTTATTTTAATTATATATATATATATATATATATATATATATATATATATATGATTTTAGGAGGGGGCTTAAGGGTTAAGGGCTCCATGGTCAGAAAACAACTCGGGGAAATTAATGCGAGGAGAAGCGAAGGATAGAGAAATTAAAGTTTTATGATCTTAAAGATCTAAGTTTTAAAGTTTTAAAGTTTTTTAGTGTTTAAAGTCCAAAGCTCATGATGGTGATCGACGAGGTTGATTATGATTTAACAACATCGGAAGGACAAAGACACATTTTTTCACAAAGTGCAAATGCTAATGATGCCGTACGAACTGATCACACACCGGAGAAACTCAGAAACGATGTTTTCAACAACAAAATAGAGGGTGTAGTAACAACTTCATCAAAAAATGATGAGAACAAAAAATGAATCGGAGCTAAAGAAAAGAAACATGCAGTGACATTGATAGTAGTGAAAGACATATCATTAACAGAAGTACCTGAATACCTATCGCTAGCTTTGGTAGGAATATTCTTTGGTAAAATAGTTGGCAAAGCCTCTCTCCGTAGGTGGATGGAATAAAAATGGAGTCCTCATATGCAACAGCTACCAATGTTTCACGTTATGTTGAGATGATGGATTTTGTTATGAGTAAAAACAGAAGCGGAGAAACGACTGTTACTTGAGAACAATTGGCAGTGGGGGCCTTCATGGTTAATCCTAAAGAACTGGAGCATGGAATTTGATTCTAACAAGGAGCCATAGAACACGTAGAAAATATTGGCCATTCTACCAGGTTTACCCATGATGTTTTGGCAAAAACAAATATTGGAAGCAATAGGAGATAAAATTGGAAAATTTGTAGCCTTGGAAGAAGGATGGGAACAAAAGGTGGACATGAGGTCTACCAAAAATCTCATTGAAGTAGACCTGCGCGATGGGTTGTATGAATAAATTCACATGGAGCTTTATGGGAGCATGTGGCGCCAAAGGTTGGACTACTGGAAAATTCCTTTCCAGTGCTTCTCATGAAGAAAGGTCGGTCACTAAGAGAAGGATTTCCCCTTACTAGAGTGAAGGACAAAACACTTCAGAAGCCAGAGGGGGGAAAATATTGTTTAGAACAAAGAAAGAAGTGAAATCCTGTTAAAGGGTGGGGAGAAGAAATCAATCCTGATAGAAGATGACTTCTCTGTGCTCCTGGGTAAGATGGAACTTAGTATTGAAAACCTTACATCTGTCCATACTGGGAACTTGGAAATCCATGAACATCCTTCTCCGAGGACATTTATCCCATAGGATAGTAGAGAGGTGGTGACTCCTATGAAGAGAACCACGTTGAACCCGATGCAGAAAAAAACAATTGTCGTGCATGCGGGAAATAAGGAGATGACACCAGGTAACGATTGTGAAGACATATGTAGTAATGAGGGTAGAGGGGGGAAAAGGTGGCATCCCCTAAAGAGCCCCCCTTGTTGATTAAACATAATATTTACAACACAAGGTCAAAGGTGGCGGCTGATAAAGACCAAGTGTCGATCGGAAGGTTATCATCAAACAACGTTCCCAAGGTCACTTTGGGAAGAAGATCTCATATTGCAATTGTTGATGTAACTGTAACTTCGGAATGCATTCACTTGTATTTCTTATGTATTGTACGCCGATGTTTATTTTGAGATGTGTTTGTAATGTATTTGAGTCATGTCATGCCCCAATGTTCCTATCGGGAGGTTCTATAATGTAAACAAGTCACGTCAAGTCATTGTGGGTAACCCTCCTATTGATCAAGGGTTAAAGTCCCCGTAGTTCAAGGGAACTAGGGTTATCCTAGAGAAGTCTACCCTAATAGGTTATTGTCAAGTCAGGAATTAGTATAAATAGAGAGTGAGTCTCTCTATTTATCACACACTCACTCACACTCAGTTGTAGCGCATAGCTGAGGAAGAACAAGACACTAGGGCTAGGAAGAAAGAGGCTACTGCTGTCGAGAGATCATCTTACTGTTTTGGGGTTTTACTTTTGGTGCTAATTATATCTCTGAGTAATTTGTGGGGTTTTCTCCATTTATGTTTTCCCCAAGGAAAAACACTGTGTTCATTGTCTCTTTTGTTTGATTGCTATGCTTGTTATTCTCTCAGTTAAAGATCCTAATATAATGCTAGCTTAATGTTAAAAATCTAACATGGTATTAGAGCTAACCTGAGAAGAAGATACTATGCAGCTGTGGGAACTATGGATTCCTACTTTGTGGATCTCACTCCATAGTTTTTCAGCAAAAGAAGGTTGGAATAACTCTCCTCCCTAGGGAACATCTTTCTATCGAAGAAAAATCCAATTCTGAGCTTTTTCAGTTTTAGACCCGACACTGCTGCCGAAAATTAGGGCTTTCGATGGAAGTGGAATTTTTCAGTGAGCCCATGCCTGGATTGATCTCCTCCTCAAAATTGAATTTTATATATCAAGATCAAAGCATTTGGTTGGACAGGACTCCGGAAAAGATAAACCTAATCTACTCCTGAACCAGCACTACACAAATTCAGCTCCAAATCCAGATCCAACATCTTGACCTGGTAAGATCTAAATATTTTGTATTTCCATTTGAGGTTCTCAGTTAAGATGTCTCATCATACCAATATTTATGAAAAGTTTGAGGGAGCTGATAACTTTTGAGCCTGGAAGTATAGGATGTCCCTGGTCCTGGAAGAAAATGAGTTGGACTCCTATATCAATGAGGAAGTTCCAGTTCCAGAGGGAGATGAGGCTAAGGCCTTACATAGGAAAACATTTGTTATGGATAAGAGGATTATTGCTGATTCAACCAAGGATCACCTCATACCACAGGTGTCCTCCCTAAAGACACCTAAAGCTATGTTTGATGCCCTAGACAAATTGTTTGAAGGGAAGAACATAAACCTGAAGATGACTCTGAGAAACCAACTGAAGAATGTAAAGATCTAGAATGTAGAGACCATCTAGTCTTACTTTACAAGGGTCTTTCAGATCAAGGAACAACTGGAAGCAGTAGATGAAGAAGTGGAGAATGAATATATTGTAATGACCACCTTGAATGGTCTCCCTAGATCATGGGACTCCTTTATTCAAGGAATCTGTGCCAAAAAGAAGTTAGTCAAGTTCAGCAAACTATGGGAAGAATGCTCTCAAGAAGAAGCTCAAACAACAGCTCGAGAAGAAAAGATGGGAAGTGAAGATCAAGCTCTCACAGAACACTCAAAGAAAACCAGAAGAAGCTCTCATCACCCCAGAGGTAAGCCCTTCAACAAAGATAACACTAGAAAATATTTGTCTAGAATCAGATTTTATACATGTGATGAGAAAGGACACTATGCTAGAGAATGTCCTAGAAACAAAAATAACTCTCACAAGAAGAAGGGAAACAAGAGAAGACATCAGGCTCATGCTGCAGAGGATGATGACCCTTCCACAAAGAGAATCAGACATGAAAGTGATGATTCCTCAAGTGATGAAGAATATGTTTTGATTTCCACTCTCACGGGAAAAATTACACATGGAAGCAATGATTGGATTATAGACAGATGAGCTTCCAAACATATGACAGGATTCAAGGAATCCTTTGTGAAACTATCAGAACATGAATCACCACACAAGGTGAAACTTGGAGATGACTACCAGTATCCAATAAAAGGTAGTGGGGAATCCTCTTATAAGCTAGAGTCTGGAAATTCTATGACAATGAAGGAAGTATTATTTGTACCAGGACTAAAGAAGAACCTCCTCTCCATATATGCATTAGATGCAAAAGGCATGAGGGTTGCATTTATAGATGGCCAAGTTATCATGTGGCCAAATGGAAAAACTATTAATGATGCAATAGTGATTGGGGAACAAGAGGGAGGTCTATACAAATTGAAGGGCCATCTAGAACAAGCCTTGGCCCATGAAACAGTAGAGCCAAATGAACTTTGGCATAGAAGGATTGCACATGTGCATTACAGAGCACTACCACTTGCAAGCAAATTAGTTGAAGGTCTTCCAGAAATTCAAGCAAAATATGATGGAGTCTGCAAATGATGTGCGAAAGGAAATAACACCAAGAAGACATTTCCAAGTAGCGAGAGCAAGGCAAAAGGAATATTGGAAATCATCCACTCCGATGTATGCGGTCCAATGTCATCAAGTTCACTAAGTGGGTATGTATACTATGTTTCTTTCATTGATGAATTTTCTAGGAAGACATGGGTTTACTTCACGAAGAACAAAGATGAAGTATTCAGTAAGTTCAAGGAATTCAAAGCCTTGATCGAGAACCACACTAAAAATAAAATCAAGACCTTTCGATCAAATAATGGTGGAGAATTCACATCAAATGAATTCAAAGAGTTATGCAAAGACTCAGAGATTAACAGGGAGTTGTCCACTCCATATAATCCACAATAGAATGGGATTGTAGAAAGGAAGAATAGAACTATCATGGAAGTTGCAAGAGAAATGCTTCATGATCAAGATCTTCCCATGCATCTATGGGCAGAAGCTGCCAGAATAGTAGTGTATGTATAGAACCGTACTCCACATAGAGTACTTGAGAACAAGACACCTGAAGAAGTCTTTTCCGGCAATAAACCAGAAGTCGACCATCTTAGAATATTCGGTTGTTGAGTGTACATACACCTTACAAAAGAGAAGAGGACAAAATTAGATCCTTCAGGAAAAAAGGGTATATTTCTGGGATACTCTGAAAGCTCGAAGTCCTATAGAATATACTTCCCAGGATTCAAGAAGATCGCCATCAGCAGGATTTGACATTTGACGAAGACTCGACTTACAACAAATCGAGAAAGAGACATACTGAATAACCTGAAGAAATAGAAGCACCCAAAATTCATGACTGGCAACCATGAACGATGAAACTCAAGAAGAAGGTCAAGAATTTGAAGAACCTCAAGAACCTATAGATCCACCTTGAGAGAATAATCCTCATAAGAGGAAACCTGCTTGGGTACGAGAAGCTATCCAAGGTGCGAAAAGATATGGGGCTCCAGAAGAGAATCACAGAGAAAGAAAGAGGACCAGGTCCTGCTCCAGATATGTAGCATTATTATGTGATTTCATCGATAAAGAACCTTCCAACTATGAAGAAGCAGCAAAAAGGAAAGAATGGAAGGATGCTATGATTGAAGAGTATTAATCGATCATGAAGAATGATTCTTTGGATGTTGTCCCAAGACTAGAAGGGAAGTCATTTGTAACTTCCAAATGGATCTACAAGATCAAGCATGTTGCAGATGGAAGCATAGAGAAATATAAGGCAAGATTTGTTGCTTGTGGCTTCTCCTAGAAAGAAGGAGTAGATTGAAGAAAGCCCTGTACGGTTTGAAACTGGAACCAAGGACATGGTACAACAGAATTGATAGCTTTCTATCCAGTTTGGGATTTACCAAGAGTAAAGAAGATTCCAACCTTTACTACAAGGTAGAATATAGCAACCCAGTGATGCTCCTACTGTATGTAGATGATCTATTTGTAATGGGTATGGATGGGTTGATTGTTGATATGAAGAGGAAGCTTACTTCCAAGTTTGAAATGAAGGACTTGGGTATGATGCATTATTTTCTAGGCATGGAGGTGTGGTAGAATGCAGATGGAATATCCCTCGGACAAGGGACGTATGTAGTTGAGATCCTGAAGAGGTTTGGGATGATGGACTGCAAGGCCATGACCACACCTATGTCATCGAACTTGGATCTATTGAGTGATGCTTCATCAAAAGTAGTTAATTCTACGATGTATCATCAGATGATTGGGTCCTTAATGTACCTGACGAACAAGAGACCAGATATTTGCTTTGCTATGAACACCTTGAGCCAATTCCTGACAGATCCGAGACATGTTCACTTGATTGCTGCAAAGCATATTCTAAGGTACCTAATGGGTACAATTGATTATGGGCTCAAGTATGAGGCGAATCAAAAGATTAACCTTGAGGGTTATGTTGATTCAGATCTGATAAGTAGTGCCATCAATAGGAAGAGTAGCTCAGGGTGTTGTTTTAGTATGGGATCAGGTGTGATCTCTTCTTTTAGCAGGAAGCAGTCCTGTGTGGCACTAAGTACAGCTCAAGCAGAGTATGTCATAGATTGTTCAGCTAGTTGTGAGGTGGTATGGCTGAGGAAGCTATTATCTGATTTATTTGATCTCCAGTTGGATGCTACTTGTATATATTGTGACAACCATATTTGTGTGAAGTTGTCAGAGAACCCAGTGTTCCATGACAAGTCAAAGCATATCGAGATCAAATATCACTATATCCGGGATATGGTGCAGAGAGGAGTAGTGAAGCTCCAGTATGTTGCGATTGATGAACATATAGTTGATGTGTTGAGAAATCCATTGGCCAGAGTGAAGTTTGAGTACTTCAGGGAGAAGCTTGGTGTTCTCCAGATCGAGGTTCCTTCCAAGCGGAAGTGATGAGTCTGTGAGCCATTCTAACATGGTGAGAGGATTGGTTTCTTCCATGGTCAGATGTAAGGGCTGATCCATTCTATCATGGTGAGAGTATTGGTTCCTTCCATGTCAAATATGAGTGTTGAGCCATTCTGATGTGACTGTAGGATTGGTTCCTACTTGATAAGATATAAGGGCTATTGCCATTCTCTTAATGTAGGTACCTGGTCAGTTACCAGGAAAGCTCAGTCTAGGACTAAGGGGCATTCTGATATGACTATGGGATGTGTTCTCACATGATCATATATGAGTGCATGGCCATTCTGATGTGATTGAGGGATGTGTTCCCACTTGATCAGATATAAGGGTTGTTTCCATTCTTGGAATGGAGGCACTTGGTAAGTTACCAGGAATCCTTAGTCTGGGACTGAGATCCATTCTAATTCAACTATGGGATTGGTTCCCACATGATCAGATGTAAGTACAAAGCCTTTCCACAAATGACAGTAGCTGTGTCCTATCATGCTGGTGGATGTGAGTGCTGGCCTTTCCACAGATGATAATAGGTGTGTCCTATCATGCTGGTGGATGTAAGTGCTGCACCTTTTCATAGATGGTAGTAGGTGTGTCCTACCATGCTGGTGATTGTAAGCGTTGTGCCTTTCCACAGATGGTAGTAGGTGTGTCCTACCATGCTGGTAGATGTGAGTGATGTGCCTTTCCATAGATGATAGTAGTTGTGTCCTATCATGCTGGTGGTTTTAAGTGTTGATCCTTTTCATAGATGATAGTAGGTATGTCCTATAATGCTGTTGAATGTAAGTGCTGGGAATTTTTGACATGACTGTATTGGTTCCTATCATGGTCAAATGTGAGTTTTGGGTGTGCCTTTCTGACATGGTGTTGGATATATTCCTCTCATGTTCAGATGTAATTGTTGGGCAGGCCATTCTGAATTAGGGTCAGATATAAGTGCTGAAGAAGACCTACATGGAGGCTAGGCCTAAAACTAGCATGAAAAAGGGTTGGCTCTGTGGAACGTCCTCTAACGAGAAGAATCATGAGATAGCACCTGTGATGATCCAGTGATGGTGATCCAGAAGTGATGATCCAGATCCAGTGATGATCCAGATCTAGTGATGATGTTCCAGTGGTGATCCAGATCTAGTGATGATCCAGATCTAGTGATGATATTCCAGTGATGATCAATCCAGATCAGATGATGAAGATGACTTGAAGATGAAGATAACTTGAAGATGAAGATGACTTGAAGATGATGAGGACTCAATGATAACCTAGATGATATAGAGAAGAATACTTGTGCTGATAAATTATGTCGAGAGAATACCTTCCTAGTTAAGAGGGAGTGTTGATGTAATTGTAACTTCAGAATGTATTCACTTGTATTTCTTATGTATTATACCCCGGTGTTTATTGTAGGATGTGTTTGTAATGTATTTGAGTCATTTCATGCTCCGATGTTCCTATCAGGAGGTTCTATAATGTAAACAAGTGATGTCAAGTCATTGTGGTTAACCCTCCTATTGATCAAGGGTTAAAGTCCCCACAGTTCCGGGGCACTAGGGTTATTATACTCTCCTAGAGAAATCAGCCCTAGTAGGTTATTGTCAAGTCAGGAATTAGTATAAATAGAGAGTGAGTCTCTCTATTTATCACACACCCACTCACACTCAGTTATAGTGCATAACTGATGAATAAGAAGACATTGGGGCTAGGAAGAAAGAGGCTACTGCTGTCGGGAGATCATCTTATTGTTTTGGGGTTTTACTTTTGGTGTTGATTCTATCTCTGAGGAGGTTGCAGGGTTTTCTCCATTTATGGTTTCCCTGAGGAAAAAACACTATGTTCATTGTATCTTATGTTTGATTGTTGTGCTTGTTATTCTCTCAGCTAAATATCCTAATATAATGCTAGCTTAATGTTAAAAATCTAACAGCAATTGCAAAATCACAAGATGAGGTGGTGGTGAAAAGTGGAAAACAGGAAACAATTGGTAGGGCCCTTAGAGGGAGGCAAGCCCATGATAGAGTGTCATGATGCTAGTCTTATCCTTCAACGCAAGGGGGTTAGGGAGCTCCCCTAAACTAAAAGCTCTCAGAAGAATGATCGACATTCAAAAACCAACGTGGAGGGAGAAAAAGAAAAGGATGTTCTGGAGACATGGTTGAAAGGTTGGAGTTTTGGCCACATCAGCTTGGAAGGACATTCTGGGGGTCTGTTAACTGCCTAGAATCAGGAGTATGAGGAAATGCTTGTGGAAAAGAATAGCACAGTGCTAAAAACAGTTCGTAAGGAGAAATCTATAGGAGTTTCCTTTGCTCTGTACGATGTATACGAACCCTATCAAGAATGAAATTTTTTTGGGGAATCCTTCTTCTCCTCAGGAATGCTGGAGCCAAGGGACGTGATACTCGGAGGGGACCTGAACCTAACCCTTTTTGAAAAAGATAATTTGGGAACCTTAGCTCGCCCTGATGGTGGACATCCAACCGTTAAAGATGACCCCTACATGGAGGAATAATAGAAGCGAGGAACAAGCAATCTCTAAGAGGTTATATAGATTTTTGCTTTCAGAAAATTTTCTTTCTGGGTATTTAATAATCAAAACCTGGGTCGAATTAGGATGTATGTTGAACCATATTCTAGTTATCCTACAAATTCAAAACCCAGAAAAAAAAACCAGTAGCTCCATTCAAATTTAACCCTGCATGGTTGATGGAGGAATACTATCGTAAGTTGATAGGAAACTCATGGAGTTCTTTAGAGGAAAACCCTAATGTCACATACATGAAACAACACTCAAAGACCTACACAAATTCAAGAATGTGAGAAAACCCTGGGCTATGGTTTACTCGACGAACCAGCAGAAACAACTAAAAGAAGTGGAAAGTTCCTTAAAAGAGATTTACAAGAAGAATAACATGGGGGTATTCACATAAATAGAGTTAAAGGAGGTGAAGGAAAAATAACTAAAAAGAGACGAACTATTAGCCAAGGAGGAAGACATACAAAGGTTAAAAGGTAGATCCATTTGGATAAAAGAAGGAGACAATAATACAAAGTTCTTTCACAATTTCGCCAACCATAGAAGGAACCAGAACACAATTGCGACAATAAAGGACATGAATGGAGAAATTGTGAGCTCCTTTAAAGAAAAAGCAGAGGCCGAGGAGATCTTTTTTTTAAATTTTTCAAGGAACCAAAAGGATGCAATATTCAAGAAATTTTGATGGTCATCAATCTATTTCCAAGATTGAAAAATGAAGAAATGAACAACTCCCTCAAGAAAGAGGTTATAGAAGAAGAGATGGAGAAAATTGTGTACTCATTCTAGAAAGGAAAAAGTCCAGGACCAAACGGGATCACCATAGAATGTTTTCAAGGGTTCTATGACCTAGTTAAGGAGGACCTTCTTAAGGCAATGTAAGAATCCCAAAGGGCTGGGAAGGTACTGGGAGCTATGAACTCCACTTTATTGGCTCTCATCGCTAAGAAGCAAAATCCCTCCTCCTTTGAATAATTCAATCCAATATTCTGCTGCAATGTGGTATACAAAATAATTACAAAGGTAATAGCTCAAAGGCTAAAGCCAATCTTGAGCGAGGTCATAACAAAAGAGCAGTTTGGATTTTTGTTCAATCAACAAATTCATGATGTGGTATCCCTTGCTCAGGAAGCAATGCATACCATTAAGCGGTCTAAAAGCTCATCCTTTGCCTTAAAACTGAATCTCTCCAAAGCATATGAGATGGTGAATTGGACCTTTCTTAGGTTGGTAATGATTCAGATAGGGTTGGATCTAGAGACAGTCAACTGAATTATGGGGTGCATACAGGAAGCCTCCTTTGTAGTACTAATCAATGGATTACCCTCAAACATTTTTAGGGCATCAAGAGGCCTCAGATAGGGGTGCCCTATTTCTCCCTTTCTTTTCGTATTAATAGTTGAGTCCTTGAGCAGAATTATCGAACATGCAAAAATAGAAGGCTCTTTCAAAGGGGTTATGGTAACTAACTCAAAAGAATTATCTCATATCATGTTTGTGGATGATGTGGTAATGATGGGCGAGGGTACCTGGGAAAACATAAAGGAAGTAAAGAAGGTGTTGGACCTATATAAGAAAGCCACAGGAATGCACATCAATGTAGAAAAGTCAATTCTCTCTGAAAATAGTCTACCAGAGGAGGTAAGAAGCAGGGTTAGGGATGAACTTCCTTACATTGTAAAGATTATGGAAGAAGGATTTAAATACGTAGGGTTTTTTCTCAAACCTAACGCTTACTCCTTTAAAGAATGGATGTGGTTGTACAAAAAAATTGAAGGGAGAATTGGATGTTGGATGTATAAGTTCTTATCTAGGGGAGGTAGGTTGGTTCTTTTAAAGCCAGTCCTCCAAAGCATCCTAGTCTATTGGGCCACAATTTCATATATACCAAAAGGCATCCTTCAAAAATTAAGAAAAAAGTTCTTCTCCTTCTTATGGTCTGCTAACAGACATTTGAAAGGTGTCCCTTTAGCTAGATGGAAAATGCTAGCTAGTCCAAATGATTTAAGGGGATGGGGCATTAAAAACCCTTTTTTATTTTGTAAATATTTGGTAGCCAAAAGTATGTCTTGCCTCATAAAGAACCCTGAGAAACTTTGGGGAAGAGTCTTGATATCCAAATACTACCCAAATGGGTCCATCCTCAAATGGATAATAAAATGAGACAAATCCTTCAAAAACGGGTCCATAGGATGGAAGGAACTAGTATTAGCCTTCCCTCGGGTAGGGAACTAGTTGGCATGGATGATAGGCAATGGAAGAAAAGTAAGGGTAGGAGAATACCCATGGTCAGGAGTAGGGAAGATATTTAAACTCTCATAAAGCCTAATATTAAAACTAAGAAGCTCAAGGATCTCCACCCTAAACAAAGCATGCCTAATGTCATTACAAAGGGAAACTATTTGGAAGAACTTAGAAGTTTTAGGACTAGAGGAAGGACTTAAAGAGGAATGGGAGGAATATGTTTCACTACTCAAGTCAAGTTTTATTCATCTAGAAGAGGATAAAGAAGATAAATTGGTGTGGTCAAAGAACCTTGTGAATGGGGACTTCTCGGCCAAACTAGGATACAATACTTGGGTCTGGGAGCATCATGAGGGAGAGAAAAGGGAATGGTGGAAGAATTTATGGAAGGTAGAAGGGCCATTAAAGTCCAAACTAAATCTGAGGTTGTATTTCAACAACAAGCTTTTAACTTGAGACAATCTGCAAAAATGAGGATGGACAGGCCCAAATCGATGTGCTCTGTGTATTTCAGATGAGGAAATAGTTGCTCATTTGTTTCATTATGTCCTTATGCAGAATCTGTATGGAAGGAATCATGCTCGGAGCTGAAGTACCAAGGGACTCCGGGTACCTCTCTTGAAAACAAAGTATATACATGGTGGATAGACAAATCAATATGTCAATATAGTGCTCTCCCCTCCCTTTTCTGTTATGGAATTTGGTGGGAAAGAAACACTGTTATATTCAATAATAAGTTGATCCCAACTGAAGTAACATCAGCTTTTGTAATTCAATGGGTCAAAGAGCATAGATACCAAGAGAAAGAGCAAAAGAACAGAGTTCTGATCCCTCTAGAAATAAACAAAACTATACAATGGGACTTTTTTGATGGTGCAAATCAAGGGGATCCTCCTCTGGGAGGATCAGGAGGAGTGCTTTACCTTTCAACCAACCATAAGATCCATGCAAAATATTCTCTTGGTCACTGCAAAAACAATAAGGCTAAATTAGCAACTCTGCACTTGATCCTGAATGTGGCCATCACCAACAACATTTCACAACTACACGTTTTTGGGGACTCCAAGATGGTGGTTAACTGGGTGAACAGGAAAATCCAAATCAATGCTCCAAAACTACAACAGTACTAAACACTATCAGACGGTTGTTAGAATTCTTCACACGTTTCAGAATTTCTCATATATACAGAGAGCTGAATATGGAAGCATATGGACTGTCAAAGTAAGCCCTGTTACTAGATCCTGGTAATTTAGAAACAGAGGAAATCTCAAAGCACTAAAATCCCTCACTAAAAAATTTCTTTTTGGCAAGGAAGAGGTATAAAGGACACAGGTCCACGATAGTGAAGTCATGAGACTCAATTCTTTGTAAATAATTGAAAGGAAGAGCCTGGATATCGAAAATGTATATAATGATACTCGAAAAGATGTTTTTGGGATGAGAGCATTTTGGTCCTGATATAATGAAAAGTTCCTCTGGAACAGTTTATGGTCACTCTTTATTTAGAGTGGCAGATATTTCCTATTGGATATATATATATTAAATTTGAATATATATCAAAATATATGGGTTGTTTAGATAAATGCCTATGTCAGTTTAAGGTTCCTGATTGTCTCGCATCTAGGGTTTGGATTTTTTTCAATCCTTTGTGTATTCTCGTAGGATTGAAAAAAATTGGGCAGTATTTATGCTTGCCCGGCACACATTTCAAAATTAAACCAGTAGCATAAAGGGCTGCCGATTGATATAAATATTTATACAAACTATAAATTTTAATTTTAAAGATAACAAATTTGAATTTTTTCAATCCTCCGTGTATTCTCAGAGGAATTGAAAAAATTTGTGCAACATTTCTGCTTGCCGGGCACACATTTAAAAATTAAACCTATAGCATAAACGCTACCGGTTGACAAAATATATATAAGAGAAAAAAAAAATTTAAATAAAAAAAAAATTCAATTTTAAACATATTTTAAACATTACCAGCAGCATTTCTGCTTGTCGTCACACATTGCAAACATACTAGGGAAACAAAAACAAACCTTAAAACATCTATAACAATTACATTTTCAATTTTAACCTAACATTTTAAAACTTAAAAAAAAAAACTAAAATTCCATTTAAATTTCAAATAAGAAGGATTGGGGTTACCTCTCTGCTCTGACATCGTGTTGAAAGGGGGCATGGCTTGCATGGTAGCTTGGCCAAGGTATCAGGGGGAACAACTACTCGGTCGAGGTGCCCAGGGACACAAATTCTTGGTTGAGGTATTTTCTCGATCAAGGGATTTTTGTGCAGAAATGGGGCAAATGACCCCTTTTATATTTTTTTTAAATAGGAACCTCGATCGAGGGTTTGTTTAACCCTCGATCAAGCTATTAGTAAACCCTTGATCGATGTATCAATAACTCTATCGAGGGTTAAACAAAATCTCGATCGAGCGCTTGTTAAACCCTCGATCGAGGTATGAAGACCTTGATCAAGGGTGCATTTTTTGAATTTTGTTGGAAATGCCTTGCCAAAAATTGTAACCCACCTCCATGGATGCACGTGAGAACAAACTATGTCCCATTTGTCCAGAGCCCATCTTTTAGGTTATTGGGGTCCGCTCCACAGAAATTTTATTTGCATATTCTGAAGATCCTTCAGAATTTCCTTTGGAGCCATCATGGAATAAAATAAGTAAGTCGACATAGCTTGTAAATAGATTTAACTAGAATCACTTGGCTTGGCAATTTTAGTGGTCTCAGCGTCCAATTTTCCAGGCTCTTCTTCACATTATCAAGAAGATCATTCCAGGATCCCCTTTTGGCGATGGAATTGATAAGAGGGGTGCCAAGGTATTTGGACGGAAGGGAGCTTTCCTTTAACCATAGGATTTGACATATATTTTTCTAGGTTATCCTAGGTGTGTTGAAGAAAAAAACTTGGTATTTTTTATCATTCACCTCTAAACCCAAATATTTGCAAAAATATCCAGACACTATTTAAAACTTCCATCCTCCTAAACAGAGGGGTGACCCATTAGCATAGTGTCATCAACAAATTGCTAGTGGGTTTGTTTCCCCCCTCCTATGGTTACCCTTAAACCTCTGATGGTATTTCTTTCTCTTAGGGCTGCAATAGATCTACCCAAACCTTCAGCCATGAAAATGAAAAGAAATGGAGACATGGGATCCCCCTGTATAAGGCCTCTTTATGGTTTTATGACTCCAGAGGGAACCCCACTCACAAGGATAGAGAAAAAATCTGAAGAAACCAGATTCACGACCCAGTTAATCTAGTTCCCACTAAAACCAAAAGATGCAAGCATTTTCCTAATAAATTGTCAATTTAAATTGTAATAAGCTTTTGAAATATCCAATTTGACCATCATACCTAGTTTTTTTTTAAAGAATGCAAAATTTCATGAACCAGGATAATCCCATCTGAAATATGTCTTCCTTCCACAAAACCCGACTTCTCCTAGGAAATAAGAGTTGGAAGAATAGGCTTGAGTCGATTATCTATGACTTTAGTGATAATTTTGTATATGACATTACACTTACTTATAGGCCGAAATTTATCAGGGGAATCCACTCCTTCACATTTGGGGATTAAGGTTGGAAAGGTGGCATTCAAAGCTGGAAGAATTCAACCCAAAATCTTGGAATCCTCCACTATTCTCCAGACATCCATCTTGACCATCTCCTAGAAGTGATGGAAAAAATTGATTGTAAAACCATTTGGGCCCAGGGAGGTCCCTTCCTTCATTTTAAAAATATCTTCCTACACCTCCTTTAGAGTAACAAATTTCATTAGTAGATGATTTTGTTCATTTGAGACCAGAGTTGAGATGACTCTGGTAATAGCTTCTATATCATTCGAACGGTCCATACTAGGGTCTGTTAAAATATTTGAGAAGTGGGAAATTAATAAAATTATGTAGATTTTATGTCGATTTTATATGAAAAAATTCATATAATAAAAGAAAAAACTATTAAAAATAAATCGATAAAAAATATCCTTAAAATTCATCTATAAATAACAAAACAAATCATGTTATTAGTAGCAATTTTACCTTGTTTTTTTATTCTTTCCTATACAAATGTATATGACAAAAAAATTATGATGCAAGTAGTAACAATTTTACCATTTTTTTAAGCTTTCCTTTCGACCATTTGGGGAAATTAATAGTTACTAGTCCTCTATAGAAGAAATTAGCTTAGAATTTGTATATTGCTCAAACAATTCAACTAAATATATAAAGAAGTAGTTTTGATCTTTGTGGTATATATTGCATACAACTTGTTAGTACACAATATACAATATTCAATTATGATGATATATCAATATACTTGAAATAATAATTGTAGAATAGTGAATTCTATTACTCTATAATGATATTTCTTCTATAGTGGGTTCCTTATTTTATAGGAATATTCAAAATTGGGAAGTTAACTTTCTTTTAATAAGAAAAAGTAACTAATTATAAATGTATTATTACGATTTATCACTACTATCCACCACCTCTCTTTTGGACTACTCATCATTCCCATCCCATTTCAAGATGTAATTAGTATCTCCCCTTGTGAAACACGATGAGTGAAAATAGTCGCAAATTCAACTTGCAGAAGCCATTTAACATGGGTAGTAATTCCACAGTGAGTCAATTTGTTTTCCATCTCCAACAAAGTATCATTATTTAGAGTTAGTTGGTAATATGGAAGCTCATATATCTTGAGTTGGGAGACATGCACTACCATATGAATACCCAATTGCGGTGGAAGATCTAGTTGGAAGACATTTTTACCTATGTGCTATAAATTAGTATAGATTCCATAACATAGTGGTTGAAACTTGTGATGTTTGGCCCTTACACCCTTTACATCATGTTTTTGAAGATACAACCATATCTTCTCACCATTTGATTGGAAGGATTAAAGGTTACGATGGATATCACATGGCATATTGATATGTGTTTGGTTACTTTTAAGGGTGTTATATACCTAGATAAATTAATGCGGGTTAGAAATTTCCCAAATGCAATATCCTACTTTTATGCATTGAGTTATTGTTGTGAAGTAAGACATGGTAAAGTGGTTGGGAACTTAAAAGGGTTGGTTGACCCATAACACACTTCAAAAGGAGAATATCCCATTATATAATGCATTTCCATGTTACAAGAATGATGCACTATGTGTTATGCCTTATCTTGTAAGTTTTAAACCTATGTAGAGAAGAAAAGCATACAAATTCTTTTAATCAAAATAGAGATTACAACACAACATTCACACATAAACACAAAGATTTACCCTGGAAACCCTCAACTGGGAAAACCAACATACCTTAAATTGACACCTCATATTTTCTCCTTATCAATATGAATCCCTCACAATACTAAACATAGGTATTCACCAATATCCAATACCCTAATCCATTAACTCAAATTAGAAAGTAGACTCCAATCCCTTAAACGGGATTAAATTACATATTTTAGAAAATTCCCCAAAATAGCCAAAAATAGCCAAAACAGGGATCGTCAGACATAGCGTTGATAAACACACCTCCCCTCCACACACACATGCAAATACTATAACATATACCCAACATATCCTATTATTTATAATTTTTGAATAAGCTACATGAAGCAGTTGGATGAATGTGTGACCAACTAACATAATTTCATCAATTTTGGGGGAATTATTATAGTATTGTACAATTCATTCCAATGTTTTCCAAAGTTCCTTCCAAAAATGATTGAAAAACTAGAAACCCTATCATAAGTTATAGTGGGAGGAATCCCAAAATATATCTAAACATCGCAATAAAACAAGTTTGTTATTATTTTTCTTATTGAAGGGCATGCAATAGAATGTTCTAGGACCTGAAGTGTTCACATAGAGTCAACAATGAGATTCCCTAATCACTAGCAAACAAGCCTCAATAATAATTGCACAAATATATTGCAAGAAACACAACCAACACTCTAAGAGTGTGTAATCATGAACTAGTGTTTGGTTAACTATAGCAGGTTATTGTAGAGAATATACAATTTGACCAAACACTTGATCAACAAAAAAATGGTTCTTTTGGTTCATTAAAACTGGGCACTCTTATATCTAAAAGTTATAACAAAGAGAGTGGGAAAACCAATAAATCAATGAAAAATTATATGAACCCTTCTTATAATTGAGCACTACATGGAACTAGTCCATATGGGCATCCCATTTGAAGTGATTTTATTTATGAATATTAGGTTGTGAATTCTAAATTATAAATGGATGATTATCTATGTAAAGAACCATTTCTTTACACAAGAAGTAATGATGTCAATGTTTTAAACCTTGAACTAATGTTAAAATTACTTATCATATATACTGTACTTGAATTTGGATACTGATGAGTCTTTCGAACGTTACATTATAGGACGAAAGCCCTATTTTATAATGCCTACAATATCATAATTTGAAGAATCACGCTATAACTCAAAGAGCTGTTGGAATTAAGGTAATTTAAGGATGGGGTGTAGCACAATATATTCTTGAGGTAATAAAAGGTGGCTTCTATATCTGGGACAAATAAAAAGATTGATCAGTGGAGAGGACAAGATAGGTTGAAAAATGAAATTTCCTTAAAATTGATAATGCCTAGAAAAAATTTAAGGCTGGTTGTAGTGGAAAATATATGAGGGACTTAACATTATGAAGGTATGTATCAATAAATTTTGTAGAAATTAAAAATCCCATGTAAGAAATAGAACTTTGCCCAATAACATTATTTTTAGTTTTAGTTGTATTTGATTATTATTTAGAATATCTAACACTTTGAGAAATATGGGAAGCATGGTCATCACGAGTCTTGTTGAAGAATCAAAGAAGATCAACATATAATTTAGATAAAGAAGCATAAAATGTGAAAATTGAGGATGGAACAAGTCATAAGGTTCTTCTTTTTGGAATTTTTTTGTGTCTAAGTTGAGGGTCTCGACGAATATCTTCTATAGAAATTAAAAATCCCAAATAGGTAATAGGGCTTTGGCCAAACACATATTTTTTTGGTTTTATTTGTAGTTTATTAACATGTATAATATCCAACACTTTGAGAAATATGGAGGACATGTTATTTGCAAGTATTGTTGAAGATAAAGAAATAATCTAGATAAATAATCACAAATGACCATAGTGAGGATGGAAAATGTCCTTAATGTCATTTTTTATGTAAATTCACTATGTTTGAATTTATGAATGGGCATCCCTAGTAAACACTCCATTCACCATCATAGTCAAAATAAAGTTGCAATAGGTATAAAAGAGTATAAGGTGGCTAAGTATATAGGGTGTTGGTGAAATAACTATTAGGGATTAGGGCATAAAAATAATTTGTTTAATAACTAAGTTCATAAATAAATGGAATAATTAATTAAATTAGCTAGTAATATAATTAATAAAGAAAGGAGTGAGTAGAGATGACAAATTTTAACGAGTAGAATGATAGTAGGAGTTGGTTAAATATATAAATATGAAATAGGTAATCGTATAACCACGAAACAATTTAGACTCGTAGATTAGTTGAATATGAAAGGTAACTATATATATAACAATAAATTTATTTCTAGGCATAAAAATATGAGGTGGATTACTTGAATTTAAAATTCATGGGTATCTATCTAGAAGAAGTGGGCATCGTAAAAAAGTATATATACATTGGTTAAAACCAAATGATTGGGGATTGGATTGATTAGTAGGTATGAAAAAGTTACATTTGTGGTCTAGAATGTCACGGTTATAAACACATATTTTGAGTGTTTGATTAATATATGAGTGAAATCTCATTATTTTGTTAATTTTCCCCAAAGAGAGGGGTTTTCGAGGTAATTTGTATGCAATGTGTTGACATGCTGTCTTTCATTATCTTATTTTTAATGTGTTTAACTATATGAATCAATTTGAAAACCTATTGTAATCAGTATTAAAGACCAGTTGTTGGTATCTGAGTTACATTTGTCTATAGGGAGATTCATCTATTGCTAAGGTTTTGGATTGGTCCTAGATTTGTTGAATACCTATTGTAGTGGGATATTTCTGCAAACATTGATTTATAGTTAGAATAGGTAACACATAAAGGATGCAAATTGAAAATTTTAATGGAATGAATTTACATCTTTGGAATATTAAAATTTTGAGCCAGAGTTGGTGTATTTCCTTGAGAAGTATAGCATGTACGTGTAACGCCATAACATACAATTGTTGACATAATCAAAGATAATTGATTTCTTGTCAGTTAAAATGAAGAGATTATCGTCGAGCGCAAGGTGTACTAACATCTAAATATTTCTCTTGTTTGAACCCAATGTTTTGTGTAGGAATGGAAACTCATATAATGAGTTTCTCTAGTACTTTAGGACAACCCGTAGTTAAATTTACATCACTCGCCAAAGATCATTATTATCCGTTATGGAAGAATCTGATTAGTATTGTACCATCGCCTCAGAGCCAATACCTCTGGGTTTTCAGTCCAATTGCAGAAATCACGTAAGGATTTAAATTTCCCAACATCTCAATCTCCGTCGTTGAAGCCACCGGTCTCAATCATGCACCCATCGAGTGACAACACCCTGGAGGAACACCATGTGTCTGTCTGACTTGGAAGCGGGAGGAAACTGTTATTCTCCGCATTGTATTTGATAGAATGAGCCCAATAGTCAATCTGGAAAGATTGATATTTTGGATTGATCCAACATTTCCCAAATGACAAAGAGATGTTGGATGGGATGAAATCATTGTGGTTAAATATGATCATGTTGTTTCTGCCTAAGAGGGCCATGTATATGGCTGAGACACCTGAGTTCTTTATCAGGACCTTCCGTTGGCCACCTTTGCGTTGCGTTTTTGCTTTTCACTGGGCATTAAAATAAATAAAAACAAAACAATATATGCAGCATAAGATAAACAAATACTGGATTTCTTGCACCTAATTTTAGTAAAGCCAGTGAGAGCCCAATGTTATTTCATGGCAAAATCTTGTTGGTGTTACCCTTGAAATTCAAACAATTTTTATTTCCAAAAAATAAAGACCAGAACAAAGGAGGAAAACAATGGATCATACCCTTCTCACTCAGATGATTTGTCAGTAAGAATTTTTTTCTTCTAACAATTGAATTCGATACTCAAAATAAACACCTAATTTATAACTTATTATTTTAATATATAGCCATTTATTGTAAATAACGAAGTATTATTTCTTCTTGCTTAATAATTTCCTATAGGTAGCGCTAAAAAGGCTAATATACTAAGAGAGGGGTAACTAGTTATGAAGGTAATAACAAGCACCAAGTAACACCTTGGTGGAAAGGAGCATTATCAAAAGAAAGTGATTTATTTCGCCAAAGTGTTTCATGTCTGCCCATTTTTTCCATTGATTAGAATATGTATGATTTTTCCAATTTCATGATGAAGGTGAAAAATAATATATTTTGGATTGTATGATGGTCTATTATCGCACGTCATGTCCAACATTTTATAAAATAAATGATTTTAAACATATATTTCACAGCATATCAAGAAATCATCTTATTGAAATTCATTAAAACCATTTGTGCATAAAGTGTATGCCACATTGTATGCTTATTCCTTCACGTAGAGAATTGTTTATTCATGCACATAAATTAGTGGTTAATGGTCCTCTATGGAAGAAATTATCTTATATTTTTTATATTGCACAAACAATTTAACTAAATCTATAAAGAAGTAGTTTTGGTCTTTGTGGTAGATATTGTATACAACTTGTTAGTATTTAGAACGCTAAAAAATCTTTCAATAATAATGATATATCAACATAATTGAAATAATAATTGTAGAACAAAGAATTCTATTATTTTAGAACATTTTTCTTATATAGTGAGTTCCTTATTTTATAGGAAGATTCAAAATGGGGAACCTACCTTTGTTTTAATAATAAAAAGTAACTAATTATAAATGTATTCTTATTCTTTATCACTACTATCCACCACCTCTCTTTTGGAATGCTGATTATTTCGTTCCCACTTCAATATGTAAGTATCTCCTCTTGTGAAACAAGATGAGTGAAAGAGTACCAAATTCAACTTGCAAAAACCATTTAACATGGGTATTAATTCCACAGTGAGTGGGTTTGTTGTGCATATCCAACAAAGTATCATTATTTAGTGTTACTTGGTAATATGGAAGTTCATATATCTTGAGTTGGGATACATGCACTACTATACGAATACCCAATTGTAGTGGAAGATCTAGTTGGAAGACATTTTTACCTATGTGCTACAAATTAGTATAGATGCCATAACATAGTGGTTGATACTTGTGATGTTTGACCCTTAGAACCCTTAAGGCATCATTTTTCATGATACAACCATATCTTATCACCATTTGATTCAAAGGATGCAATGATACAATGGATATCACACGGCATCTTGATATGCGTTTGGGCACTAAAATCAAGAAAAATAAGAACGGTGCACAAATAATAAGATAAATGAATATGTTATTTCTTGCACCTAATATCAAAAAAGACCAGTGTTCTGTCACAATTCCCAGTGTTCTTTCATGGAAAAATCTTGCTTGTTGTCACCGTTGAAATTCAAACAATGTTTATATCCTAAAAATTAATACCACACCTTAGGAGAACAATTCATATCAAAAGCTTCTCACTCAATTTATTTGTGAGTAAGAATTCTTTGCTTGAAATTCAAACAATTTTTATCTCCCAAAAATAAAAATGAGACCGTAGGAGAACAATTGATTTCAAACGATTCTCACTAAGATTATTTGTGAGTAAGAATTCTTTGATTCGAGTATATAAACATATAGCCATTTAAAAATAAAGTTGTTTATTGTAAATCACGAACTATTCTTTCTTCTTGCTTAATGAATGATTTCCTATAAGTAGTACTAAAAGGGCTAAGATACTAAGAGAGAGGTGGTTATGCCCCTATCCTTAGTAAAATTTACATATTACTGTTGTACTGACAGGTTAACCCTATAAGTCATGAATGCTCACCAAGTATATGTTTAACTAGTCTTATTATTTAATATCTATGTTTACCTAGTCATGGAAGTAATAACTAGCTCCAAGTAACACCTTGGTGGAAATGAGCATAATCAAAATAATGCCCTTTATTTCACCACGTGTTTCATGTATGCCCCTTTCGTTTCCATTTATTAGGATATGTATGATTTTTCCAATTAAAGGATGAAAGTGAAAACTAATATTTCCAATCTCATGATAAAGGTGAAAACTAATATATTTTGGTTGTCATGTGAAAAAAGTAGAAATTATAGTAAATAGGGTGAAAATTGTGTTTTGATTAGTTTTTACATTCATTCTTTTTAGATGTGTATAAACCTAAATCCATAATTTCACATTGTTAAATTAAAAACATTTTAAAAGATTAAATTAAAGTTTACATGATTTTCAATGGTCTTAAATGGTAAATAGTTAATATATTTAATGTTATTATTATAGTGTGATATATTGCTTATTGTAAGGCCTTGAACTACCTTTCCAAAAGCTTCATAATCCTTTGGAAATTTAACTCTCCAAAAGTCACTCAATACACATTGTTTTTATGATGGTTATACTTTGCCATAATGCCATCGTACAACAAATACCAATACCACCTATTTATGCTACTATGTCTAATACGATGATAATATTCTTGTAGTAGTATCAAAGGATTTAAGAATTTTTTTTAAGATATTTGGTAAATTTTGTTTCGTTTTACTTGATTGATTGGTAGATAAAGTCATCCTTAATGCTTACTCTCCAAGTTTTAGATTCCAATATATAATTTTTGAATCTAATATTTATATGATTAGTAAGCAAATATGATGTGTTGAAATGTAATATTTATTATGTAATTAACTATGTTTAAAAGTTACCAAAACCAAACACTTGATATTATGTATTAGTGAAATCATACCAAATTTTTAATATGGAGCAAGAGATGCAAATAGATCCCAATGTTTAGAGTTGAAATGAAACTATGACCTCCATCTCATCATCCCATAGGAGAGATATAAAATAAAATCCTTCTTTTGGTTGATATAGAACAAAATCATCAAGATCTACATTTTTCATTGGTATTGTTCTCTATACCAAATTTATTTCTTAAATTGGTCTTATTATTTGTGTTTGTTATATAAAAATATGAACCCAAAGATGCCAAGTAGGGGCATGTGATACAAGGGAGTCAAATAATCTAATATCAGCATAGTAAGTATTGTTGAAAGTGTCATTTACATTTCTGAAATCATGATTTCAACCGTTTAGGTAGCTTCAAAACATGGCATTTAGTCCAAAAAAGAGCTTTGTAATTGCTGAAATTGTAGAACTGAACAAATTGCAATTTCTAGGTAGGATTTTGGTTGGATTTAGGAAAAATAAGCCTAAATAACAAGCTTATTTGATGGTCTGCTATCCCATGCGATCAACTAGGTCTAACATTTTGTAAAATAAATGATTTCAGACACATATTTATACCATTTATCACATTTATAATAATGTTTTAAATTAAATAAAAAAAAATATGATTGATTTAGAATCATATTAAATAAACCATGTTAAAATAAGAATTTTATTAAGAGTTTTTAAGAAACTATATTGGATATAGCTTGGGTGGTCATTAGGAATGGTTATTACTTATTACCCTCCCAACTCAGGTTCAAATCTTGTTATTGAATTGATTATGTAATTGTGGACATAAAGATATTATGGATGGATACACCAAATAATTTTGTAGATTTTATATGAAAACAATCATATAATGGAACAACAATTAAAAAATATCCTTAAAAATCATTTATACAAATGTAGATGACAAAACAAATATCATGTAATTAGTAGCAATTTTACCCATTTTTTTAAGCTTTCCTTTAGACCATTTGGGGAAATTAATAGTTATTGGCATAGTAATAGAAAACTTAGTTACTGACACCATCTCTATGTGTTAATATTGCTCTTTTACATTGTTTTATTCATGTTTTGTCAAATTCTTTAGATGTGAGGATTCTCTTAGATTCTAGACCGTAATGTGAAACATAATTTGACATTCAGTAATATATGAGTGAAATCTCATTGGTTTGTTGGTTTCTCCTAAGAGAGGGGTTTCCAGGGTATTTTGTGTGTCATTATCCTATGTTCAATGTGTTTAACTATATGAACAATTTTGAAAATTTAGTGTAATCATTATTAAGGACCAACGATTGGTATCTAAGTTACATTTGTCTATAGGGAGATTACTCTATTGCTAATGGTTTGTGTTGGTCCTACATCTAGTGAATACATATTGTAGTGGGATATTTGTGTAAACATTGATTTATAGTTATAATAGGTAACACATCAAGGATGTAAATTGAAAATTTTAATGGTCAAAATTTTAAGCTTTGGAATGTTAAATTTTAAACCAAAGTTCAGGTAGTTCTTAGAGAAGCCTAGCATGTCCGGGTAACGCCGCAAAATTCAGTTGTTGAAATAATCAAAGAGAATTGATTTCTTGTTGGATAAAATGAAGATATTACCATCAAACGCAAGGTGGATGAATGGATAAATATTGTTCTTGTCAGAATCCAACGTTTCGTGCAAGAATGGAAACTTGTAGAACATGTTTTCCTAGTACTTAGGGACAAACTTGTAGTTAAAGTTCTATCTCTTGCCAAAGATGATTATTCCCCCATTCGAAAAATATGATAAGCAACATACCATCGCCTCAAAGACACCCCCTCTGGTTTTTGGGTGCAATCACAAAAATCACATGAGGATTTGAATTTCTTTACGGCTCGATCTCCATCATTGAATCCATCGGTCTGGATTAGGCACCTCTCAAACAACAATTCCCCGAAGGAACACCATGTGTCTATCTGAATTTAAAGAGGGGGGACCATTTTATTCTTGACATCGTATTCGATGAAATGAGCCCAACAGTCAATCTGGAAAAATTGATCTCTGGGATTGATCCAGCATTTCTCAAACAACAAAGAGAAGTTGGATGGGCCGAAATCCATGTGGTGAAAGATGATCATCTAGTTGTTGGGTTGGGGGGGCATGTGCATGGTGGAGACACCCGATTTCTTTATCAGGACCTTCCATTTCCCACATCCGCATTGCATTTCTTCCACTATGGGAATTAAAATCAAGAAAAACAATAAAAATGCACACATCATAAGATAAATGAATATGATCTCTCTTGCACCAAATTTCAGAAAATCCCAATGTCCTGTCACAAAATCCCAATGTTCTTTGATGGAAAAATATTTCTTGGTGTCACCGTTGAAATTCAAATAAATTTTATCTCCCAAAAATAAACACCAGACCATAGGAGAACAATTCAGATCAAATGTTGCTCACTTATATTATTAGTGAGTAAGAATTCTTTTCTTCAAACAATTGAAGTTGATACTCAGGATACACACTGAATTTATAACTTCATATCTAAAAATATAGTTGTTTAAAAATATAGCCCTTTATTGAAAATAAAAAACTATTCTTTCTTATTGCTTAATGAATAATTTCCTATACATAGCCTTAAAAGGGATAAGATACTAAGAGATAAGTTGGTATGCCCCTATCCTTGAGGAGTATATAGTAGTAAACCTTACATAGTACTCTTGTACTAAGACGTTAACCCTATAAGTCATGAATTTTCAAGGGGTATATTTTTAAGTAGTCTTATGTTTTACTGTCTATGTTTATCTAGTCATAAGGGTAATAATGAGCACCAAGTAACACCTAATTTATTGTCTATGTTTAACTAGTCAGGACGGTAATAAAGAGCACCAAGTAACACCTTGGTGGAAACTAGCATTATTAAAATAATTTCTTTTTTTTCACCAATTGTTTCATGTATGCCGATTTTGTTTCATGTATGCCGGTAATAAGTATGATTGTTCCAATTTTAGGATGAAGGTGAAAACTAATATATTTTGGATATGTATGATATTTCCAATTTCAGTATAAAGGTGAAAACTAATATATTTCTGTTGTCATGTGAAAAAGGAAAAAATATAGTAATTAGGGTGAAAATTGTGTTTTGATTAGTTTTTACATTCATTCTTTTTAGTTATGTATAAACACAAATTCATAATTTTGGCATTGCTAAATTAAAAATATTTAAAAAAATTAAATTAAAATGTACATCATTTTCAATGGTCTTAAATGGTGAATCGATATTATCTTTAATGTTATTATTATAATGATATATATTTATTATTATAAAGATTTGAACTACCATTCCAAAAGCTTCATAATCCTTTGGAAGTTTAACTCTCCAAAAGTCACACACTACACATTTTTTTTTTTATAATGGTTATACTTTTTCATGATGCCAATACGACCTATTTATTCTACTATGTTTTTTACTATAATAATATTTTTTGAGTATTTTCAAAAGATTTAATACTATTAAAGAATTTTAAGATATTTGGCCATTTTTGTTTGGTTATGCTTTATTGATTGCTAAATAAAGTCATCCTTAATAGTTATTCTCTACTTTTAGATTCTAAAATAGAATTTTTGAATGTTTTATATGTTTTATATGTTTTATATGATTAGTAAGAAAATATAATATGTTGAAATGTAATATTTGGGTGATTCCATGAAGATGGGTAACACTTTTTGGCCAAATTTGGCGATGAAAACCTGAGTTTTTACTCATTTGCTAGATAGAAGCCCTCAAAACACATATATGCCATGTGAATTTTGACTTGCAGTAAAAAAACAAATTGTAGAATATTATGTTGGCTTCATAGTGATATTTTTTTAAAAATATTCCGATGTCATTTAATGTGTGAATTTTTGCATTTAATGAACTGCGTGACCTTAAAAATTTGAAGAAGCTAATAAGTGGCTCGTGTCCACGTAGAGTAATTCAATATTGCATTAATAATTTTAAAAAAATATATATATGAGCATGATCTACATAAAATGCAGTGTGATGTGCATATTTTTTTGTTAATTTTTTTCGCATTATACAATTATTTATTATTTTTCGAAAGTGACCACATTTGATTTCAGCATCGTTTTAAACACATATTTGTCCACTTAAAGCAATGTTTTCTATTTTTTCAAAAATTGAAAAACCAAAGATACCTTTTTGAAGAGGACACGTCGATATGTGATTTGTGCATTTTTAAGAATTTTTTGGCTGTGTATTTTTAACTCTGTGGATTTTTCTTTGAGCTGCTTCGAAGTTGCAGTGTGGTTTTCTAAGTATAAGTTTTAGAAGTAATTAAAAAATAAATTTCATATGAATGCCAAAATGCATGTATGATACCTCAATGGATAGAATATTCGTTGGTGAATTTATCGGTATCAACTCCGCTCAGTTATGTGCTAGGAATGGCAGGGTTTACACCTCTGCAAGGCACAAAAAAAATTTCATTTGTTTGAATGGGTGCTAAATCTATTTTCTTAAGCCCTCGACCGAGGTATGAACCTCGAACGAGGTATTTAAATACCTCGGTCGAGGTCTTAACAAAACCTCGACCGAGGGTTTGTAAAGCCCTCGACCGAGGGTTTAACAAACCCTCGGTCAAGGTTTCGTTAAGACC
>LPNX010260604.1:391133-675553 GCA_001517045.1 Pseudotsuga menziesii | reverse complement strand
TTTTTCATTTTATTTATTTATTAATATTTCAATATAATTAATATGAAATTTAAAATTTTATTTTATTTTTGACTTGGTTTGTTTATAGATGTTCTATTTTTCGATAAACGGAGTACCAACTAGTCCTAACCTTGCTCCCTCACAATCTATCAATTATAGAGAGTGTCAATGTGTTGTAAGAATTAGGTGCTTTAGAATAATAAACTTTTTTATGCTTGCTTTATCGATCATTAAGTTTAACCAAGTCGGTCATCGACAAGTCATCGTTGGATCTAACATGGTCACATGGTCTTGCTATTATGATATTATGGCTTCACTTTAACTAGCATCTTCATACTGCGAACATAATGTAATTAAAGATTTTTTTTATAAAGTGTATTATATTTTCATTTATATTCATTACAATGATGGTTTTTTATAAAGTTAAAATGAAAGTTTATTATTAAAATTCAAAGGAAATTTATTTTATATAATATGTTGTATTAAATGATTATTAAGTGATTTAATAATATTTATTAATATTTCAATATAACTGATAGAAAATATGTATTTTTATCTTTTAAGATATATATATATTTTTTGTTTAATTCATTATAATGATGGATTATATTGTCTCATTTTCAACATTTCTTTGCTTGTCAATTGAGTCTGGTTTTAAAGAAGCTCTTCACATTTTCATGATTTTGAGGGCTTTCAACATGTGTGGACACTTTGTGCTATTGATAATCAAGCGTTGAGTGACCTTGATGCACACCATATTAATCCTTGAGAAACTTGAAATCCAAGACGAAGGCTACTTGCATCAGCAGAGAATGAGAAAATTAAGCTCCACAAAGAAGATTTTCAGCTAGGAATATCGTTGCTTCTTAGGATTATGGATGAGAAATAGAGGGCACCCCTACAACGCCACCCAAATAGAAACCTTGACCTTGCACAATCTTCCTTCTCATCATGAACTAAACTGGCATGAAAAGTCATGAATGCTCGTAAAATGAACGTCAATAACAATACTACAAACTAGTGGCTGGTGAGAAGATAGTAGCAATCCCATAAATGGGTTATCATGTCATGCTCCGTGTCGTGGAGAATGAAACTGGCCATATGCCAGTTCGCAAGCCCCCTTCCACCTCTCTGGGGCGCCACACATAGCTCACACACATGTCAAGATTATGATGGAACTCGTCATGGGGACATACAACTTACACGATATAAAATAATATGATTAAATCAACAATATATTATACATTTATAAGAATATAACATGCATAATAATTGTTTTTATTACCAACACAAGAATATAATAATAATATGATTAAACATACTCATCATTTTGTTGACGCTTTCACAGGTAGTCATGTTGAAGATAATAGAGTCCTGTGGTGAATTATGAAGCTTCTCAACATTTCGAGCAAACCAGTGCAACCCTTCTTCAAAGCATATAAAACAAACTATAATAATACTAATTAAATAATAAAAAATATTGTATACTTTTAAAAAACTTATTAATTAAAAACTTTTATTAATTAATAAAAAAACACCTTAAAACACTTTACTCCTTTATAATAATTAAGTCTTAAAATAAAACTATTAATAACTTTTAGTAAAATTAAAAATTCAACCTTTGAATTATAAGCTTTTAATTATATAACACCTTAAAACATTTTACTCCTTTATAAAATAAGGAAGTCTTAACTTATAATCTTAACCAGTCTTAACTTATAATCTTAATACCATTTTAAAGAAATTAAAATTTCACTTTATGATTTTAATTTTGATTATTTTAAAAATTGAATTTTTAAATGACTTAGTTTTAATAAAATACTTTTTTCTAAGTTCAGATTTATATTTTAATTCTTAATATTAAATCAATTTCTTAATAATTTAAAAATTAAAAATTTTCATTCATTAAATTAAAAATTCCATATCTTAATTGAAATTATTATAAAAAAATTTTTTATATAAAACAATTATAATTTTTTCTTTTTAGTATTTATACTTTTAACTAAATGAAGATATTAAAAACCAACTACCACCTTATTTAAACTTGAAATTGATTTAATTTTCCACTATTTAAATAAGAAAAATTAAGTCAGAATTTACAAGGCAAGATCCTTCACACCGTATTTCTTAAAGAAGGGTTGCACTGGTCTGTCCGAAACATCAAGAAGCTCCATAATTCACCACAACTCTACTATCTTCAATACTCATCATTATTTAATATGATTAAACATTTGTTTTTATAAGTGTATTATATTTTCATTTATAGCTTGATGGGATAGCTTAAGTGGATGAGAGCTCTAAGTTGCAAGCATAAGGTCTCGGGGTCAAATTCCTGGGTGGCTACACATAGATATATAAGGGCCTCACTTGATGTCTCCACGGGGTTAGGATATATAATCAAAGCCATCAAGGTGAGGCACTTAAAGTAATTATATAGTACAATGAAATCAAAATATATTACTCGTTTTAAATTACCTTTTTAATAAAATAAAATTAAATAGTTATATTTAATATAAAAATGATGTATTTGTAATATGTGAGTTTTAATTAAAAATTAAAAATAAATATTTATGAGTTATATTTTAAATTTTGTTATCGTATAATTTTATTATATTAATATTTATATTTGATATGATAATTGTTTATTTTTATTTTATTTATTATTGAAATACGATAGCTTGAATTAAAAACAATTGAAAAAAAATCAAAATAATATTAAATACAATAGTTTTAGCTTAAAAACAACTAAAAACATGTTTTTATGCGAAATTTTTTATATTTTGATTTAATCTACATTTATTTGCATTTGTTTTTATGATGTTTTAAATAAAATAAATAATAAAAATTAAATTAAATCTTTGTGCATTTTTAAATTTTATTATTAATAAATATATTGTATTTTAACAAAAAAGCAGTTATAAATTGTATTAAGTAATTAGTGGCACATATACAACAATTGCCTTCATCCATGAGCTAAATGATGAATATCATCTTATCCCTCTTCTAAAATCCAAGCTTTCTAATTTAACCCTGAAATGAAACCAAAACAAGAGGTTTTCCTAGGTTTTCCAACCTAAGCATCAACGAAAGGAGGCACTTATCAACAACCAAGTTCATGCATCTGATCCTCTTACTCCAGCACAAACCACCTAGGCTCCTTCTTCATCCATCTTTAACTTACAGGTTTTGGGGACGCTCTCTCTCCAACCTCATGACTCGGCTTCGTTCTGTTTCCCCACGCGTTGCCAACACATGGCAAGCATAACATATTCGAACAACATTATTTCTTCCTCACACCAGCCGACAATATAGCTGGAAGCAGAGCCTCTGGTTTGGATCTTGTATAGGGTAATCGAACCTTCATCGACGATGTTGAAAGTAGAACGTCTCTTGAGACTGGTCTATCATCTCGCCTTCAATCTTGGAGAGCTAGGGAAAAGGAAATTTATGGCATAATCCGTTTAAGATAAGGTCCCTTCTCCTAGAGGGACATCAAGGTTTGTTTCTTTATCGGCTACACCATTTAGTTAGGCTCAAGACATGAAAATTTGAACTGAATGAAAGAAGGACAAAAGGATCTTAATTTTATTCAACATATGTTGGAGCTTCATATGCTTGGGGAGTCTGTTGGTAGCTAAGGCCTAAATAATCAATCTCGAGTCTCCAAATACCAGTGACTATTTGATGTTTAATCCCTGAGCTTGGTGGAGTCCTTTCCAAAGTGCAAGCGCATCAGCTATATTGTTGGTATCCGTCCCGAGTGCCCAGGAGTAGGTAAGATCAATCGATCCTTCAGGATTCACAAGGATCCCTCCCCCTCCATCAACCCCTGGATTTCCTTTGGAGGCTCCATAAAACATGAGAGAATGTTTGTAAAATGATTTCTGCCACCTCTAAAAATCTATGATGTCCATTCATATTTCCCATTGTTCCAGCTTTGGAGGGGAAGGAGTAGTAGGCTTCTCATAATTTGGGGAAATACTCCTCATCTAATATTCTTCAACATGAGAGAGAGAATTCATGTTTTTAGGAAGAGGTAGGAAGTGAAGACAATTGCTTAACAAAGCTTTGACCTTTACCGCTACTTGAGCCGTAGTTGTGCACTGATATTTGAAAATGCAGGCATTCCTTTCTAACCAGAGTTTCCAAAGGATAAATTTGGGAAGAGTCACCTAGTATATTTTCAATTGATTTTTTTTGACAAGAGGGAAGGGGCATAAAAGACTCCAGTTTCCTAGAAGAGTGGAAATATCCTTGGGGAGCTGACTTTGAGAAGATCAGGGGACCAGAGCTAGGTTCCATACCTCAGAGGAAAATGGATAGTTTAAAAGAATATGATCAACGAATTCTTCTTCTACTCGACAAAGGGGACATATTGTGAGGCCTTCCCATCCTTTTCTCCTTTAAGTATATCCATTGAGGATTCTATTGTGAGCTAGAGTCCAAATAAATATGTCAACTTTCAACAGGCTTCTGACATTCGAAATTCCTTTCCACACAGCTGGGTTGGGGGGAACGTGAGGGGTTTCTTTTAATTGCTTATACCCTATCGTTGCAGAATAGAGGCCAGAAGCAGACCCCCAACCTCATGAATCTTTTGTGGTGGCTGTAATAGGGTAATTCCCTTGGAGAAAGGAAAGTAGTAAGCTCTCTTCATTGCGCAAATGAATTGTGCAGTTTGATATTTTTTTATCTTTCCATGTTCTATTCTCATCATTTTTCCATACTGAAATGTCCCAAAGGGTGGATATGTTTTGAGAGTGAAGCCATAGTTTTAAATTGAGCATGCCAAATTGGTTCAAGAGGTGGCTCACCTAAGATAGAGTCTTCCCATATACGTATGCTCTTTCCATTTCCAAGGACCCAAGTCAGATTGGTTTTGAAAAAACCAAGAGATTTTTGGCATATTGAGAGGACTGGAGACCCTCTTGGGACCTTTGACGGTAATTCCAAGCAATGTTTCCATGTCCCCTAAAATTAATTCTTTCATAAAGCATGTTTGCTCCAGGTTATTTTCCCTGTCACTAATTTCCAGAGAATTTTGGCTCCAAGAGCTAAGTTTTTGAGGCTAAGATCATGTTTCTAAAGGCCCCCTTCCATAATAGGTTTGGTAAGTTTTCCCCAACTTACCAAGTGGAGTTTGTTTTCACTTTGCTTACCCCCTTTCCATAAAAAATCTTCTGAGAAGAGATTGAACCTTGGATATGAAATTTATTGGAGCAAGAAGGATTGAACATTGATAAATAGGAACGTTGGATAAAACAGATTTAATGAGTAACCCCATGAATGAATTCAATTTTTTAGCTAATCAATCAGAGGGATTGAGTGAGCAGATTTTGGCGATGATTTAAAGATGGGTACTCCTAAATATTTGAAGGATTCACAGTTTGTTATCCCCTCTATTTCTAGAATTCTTGAGATTTCCACCATTTCTTTGGGGTAGTAGTTCCATCCAAAAATTTGACTCTTCCTGTTGTTGATTTTGCTACCAGATGCTTATTTGTAAATATCCATCTCTCTCTTAAAATTTCTGGAAATGTCACATGCTCGCTCCTCCTAGCATTAACATATAATCAACAAATTGAGCATGGTTTATATCTTTAACTTCTTGAACTATTTTGAGGCCCATTAAATATTTCTAGAGATGACAATGTTCCAACTAAAATATGAGACCGAAGCTTGAATTGCAAAAAGGAGAGGTGACATGGGACACCCTTGTTTGAGTCCCCTGGAATCTTGGAAAAACTCCACTACCCAACCATTGGCGAGGGGGGCTATCAAGGGGGATCCAATACAGGATTTTACCCAAATAAAAAGATTGGTGGTAACCCTAATCACAACATTACCTGAAACATAAATTTATGTCAAACTCTGTCAAAATAATTAGCTAAATCTAGTTTGATAACCATGGCTTTTTCATGCTGAAGGATGCTTGAGTAGATAGGTTCCTGGACTAGTATAATGTTATGTGTGATTTGCCTTCCCTTAATAAAACCACCTTGATTTGCAGTTATAAGTTCAAGAAGGATTCCTTTAATTATGTTAGCTATTACTTTCATTATGATTTTGTAGCCAATGTTGTAAAGCGATATTGGCTTGAATATGTCAAAGGAACTAACTCCTTTGTCTTTAGGGATAAGAGCTAAGAATGTTGAGTTAGTGCCCCCACGTATGTTGCTACACCTCTGCAATTTCACCACCATTCAATGAAGGTCTTTAATGATAACTGGCAAGCATACTTTGAGGAATCTTGCAATAAACCCATCAGGCCCCAGTGCTTTATCAGAGTCCATGTTATCCAAGGTTGTTTTGATTTATTGCCTAATGACAGGGGCATAAAGGATTTGATTTGTTTCCTTTTGTACTTTAGAGGGTATCAATTTTAAGAGATAATGATTGATATTTGCTTGGGCCGATGTGTCCTCATTATATAAACATTTGAAATGGATGTGGGCAGCCTGCTTGATTCTATCAAAATTTGTGACTGTTTGATCTTGATGTTGAACTTCCTTGATAGAATTAAATTGCTTTCAGGCCTCAGCTTGTTTGTGAAAGTAGCTAGTGTTCTTATCCCTGGATTGAATCCACAGACTTCTTGATTTTTGTCTCCAAAATTATTCATCCACTCCACAAGATTGATGGAGGGAGTGTTGGAGAGTTTATTCTTGATCTAATAGAGTTGAGTTCAATGTACTTTCTTCTGGTTTTAACTGATGCTGCTCCAACAATTGTTGAGCTTCAAGCCGTTGCATGAGAGGGGATTTCATGGTTTTGGCCCAATTCTTTAGGTATTTTTTGAGCCTTCTTAGTTTTTCTTCCCAGACAAAGAAAGGAGATCCAGAGACTGCTTCATTCTAGACCTGAAGAACCAGATCGTGAAATCCTTCTTGTTGGATCCAGGAGGGACTAAACCGAAAAGGTATGGGGCCTAGGTTTTGATCCATAGTGAACTCAAGAAGGATGGGTTTGTGGTCTGAAACAATATTCAGGAGGATCTTAGAAAATGCGTTGACCATATAACATAAAGGAGTTTTGGACCAAGAATCTGTCCAATTGGACTACAATGTGTCCTGGCCCCAACCTCCTATTAGTCCAAGTAAATTTTCCACAGGTGGGCTTTATATCTTCTAGGTCCCAGTACAGAATTAGTTCCTCTACCCATTCCCAGGAAGGGTCTCTGACTATGGATCCCCCTTTTTTTTCTTCAAGGGCAAAGTAAGATTTAAACCCCCCCCCCATAAAATTATATTTTCCAGTTGTTGAGTATTCAAATAATCTCTGATAAGATCCCAACTATTTATCTTTTCCTAAATAAGGACATGGACATAGATATTAAAGAGACATACTTAAAGCCCCATCTCTTTATGTATAAGTTGAGTGAAGATCCAATGGGTGCAAGATTCAAAAAGAACTAGATCGAATTTGGAGGAGTCCCATACTTCTCATAGTCTTTGCAAAGTAAAGTAAGTCTTTACAATATTTCATTTTATAATAATGATATTACGTGGTTAAATATTTGTTTTTTTTTACAATGATTTATTTGTTTTTGAATATTTGTATGATGTAGTTGATTAAAACGACGAAGGTCATACCTTACAAGTCCCCTAATCAGATGTTTCTGGTGGGTTCTTTCAAAGGGTTCAAGGGGGTGTTTAGTGTTCTTAACTACTATGGACCTAATGGTGATCGAAAATCATTTTGAGATTTGGTGGTCACTAGCGGTGTTATAAGAGCTCCTAATTTAATTCTTGCAGACAGTTTGAATATGACCTTGGATATGCCTAAAATTTGGAAAAATGGTAGGAGGGTTCGATGGTAGTAGGAAAGAGACTTGATCGTTTTTGTTGAATGAGGATTTTTCTCATTAATTGTCTCGTTATCGATCATGGACTGATCCTTCCTTGGTTCAAATCACGACTGGAGTTTTTTGCAACTGGATGGGGATTCAATTGTTGCAAGGTTTATTGTTAAATTCAATAACTTATGGACTAAAGAAGAGGGTTTTAATGAAATGGTTAGTGTTGTATGAATCTCAGTGTTATGATGGGATTAAGTGCTATGGATTATTTTTTTATTTAAGCCGAAGGCTCTGAAGTTGGGGGTTAAGGGTTCGATAAAAGTCAAGGAGCAGTTGAAGAGAAAGGAAATTGTCAAGATTGAGGTTATTTAGGCTCATGTTTATGGAAACAATTTGTCAGGGCCTTTCACACCAGATGAAAAACTAGCTATCTCTAAGATAAAAACAAAGAAGGACCATATACTTAAACTAGAGGAAGAGGAGTGTCATCTAAATGGGATATCTGTTTGGATAGCTCAGGGGGATAATAATACCAATCTAGAAGTTTCAAATGGTAGAAGACTAGTAAATGCCACTTGGGTTCTACAGGACCCTAAAGGAAATTGGGTTTCATCACAATTAGAAATGGAGAAACTAGACGTGAATACTTTATTTTCTCTTCTAAAATACCCAATGAATTCTTGCATTATGGATCAACTGGAGTTAGTCAAACATTTTCCGTCTTCCTTTATGAAGGACGAAGGTGAACTAATTGGTGCTTTTGTTTGATTATATGAGTTAAGAGGGATCTCAAGCAGATGGGCAAGGACAAAAGCCTAAGTCCCGATGGGTAGCCAATGGATTTCCTTGTTTCTTTTTCTAATCTTGTGGGGGGTTGAGTTATTGGAAATGACTGTCTGCTCTCAAACTAAGGGATATGCCTCTAGAGCACTGAATTCTACTTTCATCACTCTGGTCCCTAATTCTAATAAGCCCAGTCCTTTCTCATATTTTCACCCCATTTATATTTGTAATGTGGCTTATAAAGTGATCTCAAAAGTCATATTGCATAGGATCATATCGACAGAATCAATCTCATTGGAACAATTCAGTTTCATACATGGGAGGTATATTTCTAATACTATAGGTATATCCCAAGAGTGCCTTCATTCCATTCAAGCAAAAAGAAAAATGCTCTAGTCCTCAAAATGGAGTTGACTAAGGATTATGAGAAGATGAAGTGGGATATATTTCAGCTAATACTTCTCAAGATTAGGTTACCTTTACTGGTATGCAATTGGATCATGGCATGTGTGTCTTCTGTGAACTTGGCGGTTCTTATTAATGGATGTGCAACAAAAATTTTAATATTTCAAGGGGACTGCGACAAGCTTGTTCATTGTCACCCTTATTCTTCCTTCTCATAGTTGAAGGACTCAAGAAAATGATATATTTGGTGAAGAATGAAGGGAAAGTTGAAGGCATCAAACTCTCCAAGGTACTGCAATTTACTCATCTAATTTTTGTGGATGATATTATGGAATTTGGGTTTGGGGATACATGTTCTTGGATTGGTTTTCAAGAGATTCTATATGTTTTTTTGCAAGGCCTCTATGATGGAGATCAACCAAGATAAGTCGGTCTTTTACATGTGATCAAGTTCAACTAATTTGGGCCTCAATTATTTCCCCTTAAAAAGGAAATGGATATATAGGAAATGGAGATGGAGATTGCTAATGTGAGTGTTTTGATTTAAAGGAAGACACATGGAAAGTTTTGAAAGGTGTTTTGAGAAAAAATAATATATAAAGAAGGAAGATATTGGAAAATTGTAATCATATTTTTGTAATTGTAGTGAGTCTCAAACATTGCACATCAGTAATATTAGTGGGCTAAAGCTATCTTCAAAGAGTGTCTTTTTGTTTCCTTTTTAGTTTTTAAACTTTGTTTTATGTATTACTATTATTTAATTTTGTATCTTTTTCAAATAGCGCACTTTAAAAAACTATTTGAAAGTTTCAAAATATATTAAAAATTATCAAATTTTGAGAAAAATATTTATTTATTTTATAGTTTAAATGTTTTTCTCTTTACAATTTTATAATATTTTCACTTTAACAATTTTTAATTTTTTATTAAATAGTTGATATTATTTAATATTTTAATTTTTTTTTTTACAAAGTTCATATTATTCACAAAACTAGTTATTTTTATTTTACAATTTTTATTTTAAAGTTTAAATTATCATAAAAATAAAAAATTTCAAAAATGCTGGATACCTAATGCTGGATACGTAATGTAAATATTGTAAATATATTTTGAACCACACAACCAACGTAGCGACGCTGAAGAAACGGAACTCTCGAATTTGTAAAACAACCACCAAAAACTAGATTAAGTCTGATTAGACTGAAACCAGTTGCCATTTCAATAAGTTATGACACTTGTCCACATTATAAAGTTTGGAATTAAATAGATGTGGAATTATAGAAGAATATTACACCAACCCATTTGCATATACACAGAACTTATTATAATATATGGAAAGACCAACCGCAAGAGCACTGACCAGTGGAACTACCAGCAATTGGTAATGGTGTGAAAAGCAAAGCAGGGAAAATAAGGGAATTGATTGGATATTGGGTATTCCAACATCATTGCCTATTTCAACATACTCACGGCTTGAGATCAAATAGAGCTTGTCTGTGCTACGCTCTCTGCACTTTCAGAAAGGGCAGTACTCGCCATGATTTTCCATTTGCTCACGGAAGGAATTCCTCCGTTCAGACTTGAGAATGGTTCTATCAGCTACAATGAAATAAGCCGAACCGCTGACTGTCTCCAATCAAAGTACACACAATTAACATGATCCATGAGAGAGATCAGCCAATTAACATGAATATCCATGAGAGTGAGAATGAGAATGATATATAAATAGAATATCTATCGTTGGTCCTCAAAGCAAAACACTGTCAGACAATTCAGTAGTTGTAGAATCACTGATCAGGGCATACATTTATGCAATAGTTGTAGAATCCTTGATCAGAGCATGCATCTATGCAATGCAATGCAAGCATCTTAGTAATGCAACTCAATAAAATAACAAAATTGATAGATCTTGAGGAGAAATAAAAAACTGCAACCTAACAGTTTGAGATGGCATGACAGCAATAATTAATTGATTAAGTACTGACTTACCTGTAGAGATGATAAGTGCCTGTGCAGCATGGTTGAGGTTAGCCCTTGCTCCCAGCAACTGCAGATAATTAAGGCCATGTTATACATTAATCCAATCTAGCAGTTAATAACCAAGGCCAGTTACATGAATATGAATTTGATTATAGGTACGGAATTGAATTGGTGTTGCTTAATTTATTTATTAACAAACACTCACTGTGGGAATGGCGGACGCTACGCATGCAATTGCAGCTGCCTTGGTCCCTGCTTTCACTGCTTCTGTATGCATAATAATCATATTATACATACATTCATCATCAGTTTCATCTTGCACAAAAATTATTAGTTAACCCAATGTATGTTTATTGAATGATTACAATGTTAGTGAGTCCATGGAAATTGATGAAATGTATTGAGTCACAAGACCTCTAGATATAGCCATAGCCAGTGCATGATAGAAAAATGGATTATTGCACATGAATAAACAATTACTGTGAATAATGGAGTGAGTGAGATAGAAGAGGTTGACTAGATTCATTAGTTACCCTTGGAGTACTGCTCTGCTCTCAGAATTTTCATGTCAGCCTGTTCATTGGGAATCGTCATCTCCGTGTCCGCTGTGCTAAAAAAAATCCCCTCGACTCAGTAATTGAAATCAGACGCAGGTGAATTATGAGAAACAAGGAGCAAACCAAATGCCGGATACCGGAAACTCAAACGCACTGGCGGTATATATAGCAAAAAACGAGAGGGAAGCGTGGGTTAGAAATCATAGCTGGCTTAGTGATGTGGGTAGGGGTGTAAAAGTAGCATAGCTTGGGGGGATGGCGAATTACAAGTGGTTTGGAGAGAGACAGATTTTAAAAACCATGGGATTGGATATGGAGGATTGTCGATTTCGGCTTGTGTTGTATTTGCCATCATGTACTGTCTGTTTTCTGTGTGCTGCTTCTCCAGCGTATATCAATTTTATTTTCATAGCAACCTCAACCACAATGCAACTACTCCCGAAATCCGCCTCTAGATTCAGAAGCAAGCAGCTCATGCCCCTGGGTTTGGATTTGGGTTCGTCGCGTGCTCAGTACACACCCGCTGCGCTCCTGTTCGTCGCGCGAATAAGTTGAGAACGACTGTATTTCGTCTTACATATTGAGTGACTGGAAAAGGATAAAACAAAAGAGTGGTCTAAATATGGACGATTTTCCTGGTTTTCGGTTGGTTTTTACTGGTTTCTTCGGCTATGAATCTTTTCACGGAATTTTCAAAACGGCCAAAAACAAAAGAGGAAGAATAAGTTGAAAGAGAAGAAAGAATAAGTTCAGAATGACTGTGTTTTGTCTGGAAAAGGATAAAAACAAAAGAGTTGTGGATTATTCCTTGTTTTTGTTGGTTTCTGGCCATTATATTTTAAAGGAATTTTTTCAACTTCTAAAAATCAATCGGTGTTAGATTTTGTTAGATTGTGGGTGTTAGAGATTTTTTTATGTTACTTGATTTCATTTCTATCCTTACAATAATTAACCAACAAAAGAAATTACAAATTATGTAAATTAAATTCACTAAATTCCAGAAAAAAATGAACCAGTCCCCTAATTATACGGCTCCACAAATATCCGTATTAGAAAGGTCTCCTTTCCTTTTCTTTTTTTAATTTGCATTCCACTCAAAAAGGAACCTCAATAAGGGCCTGGAATCCACGAAGAGAAGCCACATCCGAATCCGTAAGTAAGGGAAAAGCGGTAACTGACAAACCAGACATAAATACTCTAGAGTATTAGTATTGTCCAAGATGTATAGCTAGGCTACCATATACGAAAGCCACAGCTGTTTGGGACGATTTTATATTTCTTTGTCCACCATCACTACGTTATATTTCCTCTTTTCACAAATGTCTTCCTCAATCATATTCATTTGTCATATGGTGGTGGCCTTCTTTTTGGAGAACCCTTTTGAAAGATACAAAGCTTTATATTAATGCGTGCAATGCATGGAGGAGCAAAGGCTCTCCCCTTCCTAGTCTAGGGTTTTGGAGTTTCTCTCTAGTTTTCATCTAAGTGAGGTTAACTCATTTTTCTTTTTTTCTTTTTTTTTTCAATTTGGATAGGGTTGGCTCTAACGTTTTCAGCAATTTCTTCAACCACTTTTCAATTTCCTCAACCACTTATCAATGTACCACCTATCAATGGACTTGGTAGACATAATATCTTAAAAAATGAGTTATGCAATTCTTCTCCTTTATATTTAATAGAATATATATAGCAAATTGACTATGTGTTTTTAGAGAAAAAAATTTAGCAATTCCCATGATGCCCCTTTTATCTATGTATGTGTTGGTACCAGTGGTATCAGACTCCCATAGAGCAAGTACAACCATGGAGCAAGTACAAACTTAGATCTGAACTCCTTTTTCTATCCAACTAAATAGCCTCCATGGAGACTCCTCTCTCTATCCAACCAAATAGCCTCCATGGAGATAGCAGTATTCTACACATGCTAATCTACTTCCACTCTCCGAGGTGCCCTCTAAGATCTTCAGGCATGCATCTCTACCACCCCATCCAAGGAATGGAGACTGAATGTTTACATCTTATTAGTACATGTTGATTTTACAAGTGTATGTTCCACAAGTTTTCGAAATGCGGGAAAGTTGGGAATTTGGGTAGTATCACATATTTGTAGTTGATGACATGTTGGGAACAACAATAATATATATTGAAAAATATAAAAATAAAATAATTAAAAAAAACATGAGAAGAGAAAACAGATAGAGAAATAAAAATTAAGACAAACCAATGACTTACCTTATCCCTTGTATTATGGTTGTAACTAGAACCTCTTAGCATATGGAAATGACAATAATTCAAGATTACCATCCACCCCATTGATTATATAAGGTAAGCTCTTTTTAAAGTGGGGACTTTTAGAAGTTATAGTCCATGTATTTGTGGTTATAAGTTTTCATTTGTGTCAACTATGATTAAAATGGATTAGAATATTATATGTTTACAAGACATTCTATGCTAAGGTATTTGCAAAGGTGTATAAATAAGAAAATTTAAATTATTATAGAATAAAAGTCAAGACAATTTTTATTTAAATGTAATATATAAATTTAGTTTTAGAGTAAGATTTAAAACTATTTTTTCTTTTGTCTTCCATGCATTCATTCTGGCATTGCATTGCAGAATGCCTTAAGGTGCATCGTCACATCTCCTTCTCTTCTTCCTTGGTGGTGGCAATCATGAAGGCATGGAACTTGCTCTAGGTGAAGGAAACTTGCAAAAAAAAGTCCCTAAGTTCTCAATTTTAGAAGGTAAAAATTCCCAATAAGTTCCCAACCATCCACAACAGTTCCTACTAGATTTGCTAGATTTGAAAAGTTCCCTTCAAATTCCCAAGTCCCCGAAACCTTAGAACTTGAGGAACAAATTTCCTAAAACCAGAAACTATTCCCCATGCTAAATAAAATTATACAAATGTAATTTCTTAAAAAAATATAATTTCTAATTTGTAAATACAATTCTTTTTTCTTAAATACTATGCTTTTTTTCCCAATTTTTTATGAATTTCCACTAAAAATAACCTACGCATTTCCACTTAAGATAACACGCGTTTCCTTATATATTATTCAATACCTTGACATCCTTCAGGATGGCATGGATCTTCTCCAATAAATATAAAGTATAGATCTCATTGAAGAAAATAGATCTCATTGAAGAAAATTTAAGACACAGATGTTGGGAAATGAATTATTCTTGCAAAACCAATTTAATGGAAATCATAATTTATTAAAATATAAGTATTCAATTTATGTTTCCCACTTCCATAATTTATTTTATGTTCTTGCTTTAAACTTAAACCAAGAATTTGTGTACGTGTATATCTTATGTGTATGTGGGCATGTGAATATGTTCAACATTGAATATAGGCATGCGTTTTCCATTATTTTAATTAGTCTATGTTAAATTATACCACCACATTTTAATATTGCACCAAAGCACGGATTCATGATATATTGAATTTCCTTCGGAGGTTAGATATATTTTTTAATAGTGAATTGGCATGGTTAATAGATTGAAGTTTCAATTGGGTTCAAGCGGGTGCTCATGAAAGCAAGGATAGGTACACCATAAGTGGGTAGCCAACTAATAGTAAGAAAGAATGCCACGTATTTCAAAGAAATTCAACTACAACATTTTCTAGTGACTTTGGGAAAGTCCTTTTTATGGGTATATCTACTCTGAATACTAATATCTAATATAGGGAGGTACAAACTAGGTGGTTGAGGGTCAAGAAAATCTAACCTCATTTTGGAAATGGGTTGAAGGAATGAAGGAAGAAACATGTAGAGGAGGAGAAAAATAGTAAAATATTTGTGGGAAAGATAAGAATGTAGAAAAAAGAGGAATGACTTGGGTTTTATTGAACAATATGACCCAAGATACGTACACTCAGATATAAGGTATGTGTAATGAACATAAATAAAAAATAGATATTGATTAAAAATAATAAATAAAGTGGCACACCCTAACCAAGGGACATGACCTATCTATCATGGTGACCAATCATTGTATATAAGTTATTGTCATATGACATTATATCAACTTATCTCGTATACATTATTAAATATTTGTACTTGTTCTATATGGATTTTTACATGTCATTTTTACATTGGTTATTTAGTAAGTGAACTAAGTTGTTCATTTTACACTGTAAGGAAAAGAGCCTGTAGCAGAGGTCATAGTGGAGGATTTTAGCGTTACAAGATTGAAAAAAAGTCAAAAAAACCTCTGCAAATGGTAAAGGATGTTTAGACGGAGGTTATTACGAATATATTTTATAACTAAAAAAACTTGGTAGTCGAATTTTTTAAAAGATGTTTTTTTATTAGTGCACTTCATTTAAATTATGCACACTGGTGCGTTACATAACCAAATGCACCAGTGTATTCAAACATACAAGCACCAAAAATAACCAAATTTCAATGTCACACCGATGCTTGAGTACATCACAAACACACTGATGCAATATGTTGCAGCATTCGCACTGGACAATTTTTTATATTTTAAAAAATTTCCAATCCTATCTATTAGGACTCAGAATTTACCCTTGGTTGTGAGAGGATAATCCCAAGGTAACCACAAAACCAAACTTTAGGAGGAAAGTTGGCTTCTTTCCTACCAGAGAGGGATCTCTCAATACATATAAACACAAATGACAGATATATTTAAAAAGAAACAAGTTTTAATGGTAATAATGGATGAAACAGATGATCATTGGGCATGGAGTCAAATATGAATAATAATTAATGTCAATGCTTTGCAATGGAATTCTTTATAGAGGCATGAAAGTCACTCTTTTACAGTCAAAATGTTGGTGTCTGGTGATGAAGAAGAATAAGAAACAATCCATTAACATGGACATCAAAAGATGAATCCAATGTCAAATTTATAGGAAAAAATGGTGAATGTTTGAAATTAAAGAACCAAAGCATAAGCATATGAATCCTGATTCAATATAAACTTATTTAAGCATGAAAAGATAACAAAATGGAAAAGATAAACAGGAAACACATTCACATAAAAGAAAGATAGTACAGACTGTAAAATGAATAACACAAGAATCTATGGTAGAAAACCTGCTTGGCTCTTAAATATTTTTATTAATCTTGAAGCTCTTTCTTACAAAATTAGTTCTTTCTCACGGGTTTCAACCCTCATTACATTTCAAAATGGTGCCTAAATACATCAAAGGTCCTTAACTACTTGAAAATTTATTAACTTATTCAAAACTTTATTTTCTTCAAAATAATTGGGGCCTCGAGATGAATATCGTCATTAATGTAACTTGTATTTCATCTTGCCAAATTTTTCTATTGTCTTCCATCGGTCTCTAGATGGGACTCCAAACTGGTCATCTCCTTTGACAATACTCTCAATTCTACATGGTCCACATAGGATATAGCTGGAAGTTGACCACCAATTGTTATGAACATATTCACCAGCTTAAAATCCACTACTAGCTTGTCAATTATAATTTTTCCTCACAAAGATTGGGTCATGTCTTTAAATTTTCTGTGATCCAATCTGGAGTTGACTAACAATGCTTGATACTCAGCTTCAGAAATACGTTTTCCATCTTCTTCCCAAAAAGAAGGAATTCTCTTTTGAAACAAAGGTACAAATGAAGCTTTAAAAGTTTTAACTTGATGCAGCATTATATCAATTTTTTCTTGCACAGTTTCAATGTGTTGACTCTTTCCTACCACCTTTCTATCCCAAGTAATGACTATAATTCAATCTTTGATCCCCATTGTCCTTAATTCCTCTTTAGACAGAGTATTAAGGAAATTTATTGTATTTTTAGCTGTGTCAACTGGTTTCTTATTCAAAGCCTCTTTCAAAGCTGTACAACTCTACTTAGCAGTATTGATCACCATGTCCTTATCTTTAATAAAATTCATGTACGCTCTAATCTTGGTGGCTTATGAGATCAACATGTCCCAAAAGAGATGTCTAGCTCCCTGCACTGGTAACTGGCATATTAACTGCTTCATCATTTTCTCATTTATATCCAACAATTCTCTATTTTTTTTTCCAATGGTTTCCTCTCTTCTTCTTTCTTCGTGATTGCATCCGCCAAATTTTGATTTTGAGTTTTTAAACCAGATATTTCTATGTTTCTTAGACTCACCTGTGGCATAGCCTGTACAATAGATTCAATATTTGTTTTTGCAGTAGATTGTGCTATTTGTACTTATTCTTTCTTGTTTTTGTCTTCTTTCTCCTTTTCCAAAATCAACAGATTTTCATTTAGAACATCTATCTTTGCAATTAAGAAACATCTTTCTTTTTCCCATTGATTTTCTCTTCAGTAAGATTCAATAGATTTTCCTTACTGTCATTCAGCTCCTGGGCTAGCAATTATTTCTCTTTTTCTAATTATGTTAATTCAGAAGCATGAATTAACCGGTTTGCAGGGATCTTCAACGTCTTCTTTAACAACTATATAGTGTTGTCCTTCTTAGCCATAATCTCTTGTGTCACCTCTCATTTATTTGCTTCACTATCTATGGTCAGTAAATCTCCCTGAAGCTTGTTTATTTGTTGTTGATGCACTTTTTTTTCCACCTTCTCCAGTCTCAGTGGATTTTCTATTTTGGACAATGTGGATTGCAGATTGGATAATTTTATAATAGATTTCATCAAGTCACTATAAATGACTTCCCTAGTCGGTTTATACAAGTGAATCATATCATGCATTGGCATGGCCTTCAAGTTCAATTTCATCTCAACTATTATGTTCCTGGTAGCAACTGCTAAATTTAAAATATTACTAGTATGATCTTTAACAATGACTAGTGAAACCTATTTTCTTGATATATTCCTGACTTCTGAGTATAGTTTCAAGGATTATTTTGAATAGATATCCTTGTCTTCCTTATACTTATCATACAAGTCAGTTTTGGATCTGAATTTATCATTTGATGCTTCTTGTACCTATGAAAACTTATATTCTTGTATTTCAAAGGCTGAGCCTCTGACCTTTTCTTTCTTTTTCTTATTTTTAGCTTTATCTACCTCTACCAATTCTCCTTCATATTTAGTCCGTTGTCTTTTAGATGTTTCTGAATTTTCTTCTTCTTCTGTCTCTATGGCCTCTGAATGAGTTCTTTTACCAACCATTTCTACTTTGCTTGGAGTGGGAATTATAATTGTTGTTGACTTCATTATAGCTAATGGATTTTCCTGTAAAGCCTTTGCATCCTTCATCTGTGTTTGATAATCCATCCAATTATATTTTCCAGCTTATCCTTCCACTACCTTATGCTCAAATGCCTTGTTCTTGTTCAGATGCCTCCTTTGTGAAATAATATGGTGTGGATCATAATTGATTGAGGTAGCTTTCTTAAAATTCATCTCTTGTAGCAGACCTTCAAATATAGGGAGTGCAGTTTTGTTCTTGATAATGAATGGCCCAACTACCCATGGAAACTTAATCTCAGAAGCCTTCTTAAGACTGATAAAATGCTCATTCTCCACAATTAACTAATGTATTATAAATTCCAAGGAAAATAATCTAAGGGTCAGGAATGTTGGTAAAATATATGGTTCATGGAAAAAACCATACACCTTGATTATAGTATGCTCTTCTAACAGAAACTACTCCCCCATTCTTCTATTAGGAGAAAACTGCAAAGCCTCCTACCATCAAAAGGTTCACGTAGTTGAAAAAATAATTATCGATTTCTATTGTAAGTACTATCTCTGGGAGTTGCATGTTTTCCTCATTAAAAGTAGAAACATTCTAACTAGGTATGATTGAAACTTGAAATGTTTAGTAGTGTAGAAATTCACTAGATGAGAATGGATGGCCTCATCTAGGAATTCATCATATTTAAGGCAAGGGGGTTGATGGGACTAGGACTCTGACTAACTCACACTTATTTTGAACAACAGACTCATCAACAGATCAGTGACAAATTTGTCTATATCTAAACCTAAAAATTGACTCATAATTGAAATGACCAGTTTGGACCCTTCATTAAACAAGTTGATATCCAAGGGAAAAGGCTAGCTTGTAAGGGATACATGAGTCCTAAAGCATTTATAGAAAAAGGGTTGATTTTCTTCAATGGTAGCATGCCTAAATAATTGACCTAGGTTTTCTTCCACAAAATCTTCTCAACTCATGGTGAATGAGCACGTGATTGCCAGAGAATCTCGGACAACAAGGGCATTTACAGGGCAGTGAATTTTTGTCTTAGCAACGTCCATTATTACTCTCTTGGAGGAAGATTAATTTGATGCACACCAGTCGATAAAATATAGGAAATTCAAGATTTTGTCAGGGAATAAATAGTAGAAATGGGATTGGAAGACACCATGTAGGTCAATGCCTTGGTATTTGAAGGATTCTAACTTGGTTTTCAGCTTGGTGGATTGGGCCAAAGGAAAAAATAATGTAAAAAATGATGCCATCCCTATCTTCAAAAACCTCTTTCAGTTTCTGAAACTCTAAGGCTTGTGTCTCAACTTCGCCTCAACTATCCATTTCTAAATATTACTAAGCGGGTGAAAACATGGCCCTACCTGACATATGGGTGCCTAGAAAGATAGTTGTCTGGATTGGATTTGTCCACGCAGAGGTGCTTTCTTCTTCCAATGCACAAAATGATAAATAACCTTCCAACAAGTGCCCTTTTTCTTTTATAATATTCCTGAAATGGTGGTTTCGAAATCAAGAGAAGTAGTTTTCCCCTACCATTTTTCTTCTAGTTGAACTATCCTTTGTCTACCACATGGAAGGTGGTATTTTTTCCACTAGGGGAATGTTTTTTAATCTCTGCACATGTCCCAAGAGAAGAGCTCCTCCTAACCATAGATATAATCCATCTCTCACCTAGACCGTTGATCTTAATTCCCCTTTAATTTTAACCTTTTCCTTTCGATGCGTGATAACCTACTTATCTGTCGTGCATTTTCCCATATTGGATCATATATCCAATGTAGATTTACTTAATCTTCATTACGAACCATTTATTCCATTCATCACTTAACCGTCACCTCTATTTTTTGTTGTCCACTTATTTTTAATTTAGTGCGTAGCTTCCTTTGGCAGATCACCTATTAGCCGTCGATCTCATCCATGTGTTATTCTCACCATCAATCAAAGCTGGTCTTTAATCATTCCGCTAATATTCAATTTGTCATTGACTACACAAGTTCTCCCAGCGGATCCCATCTCCGTCATTTATCATATTCACCTTTCATCTTCACCGTTGATTAAGGTTACCTTTTAAACTCTCTTCCAATTTATAATTTGTCTTTTACCATGCATCTTATCACAACGTATTTCATATCCATAGTCAATCCCATTTTCCTTTTTCCTTCACCGTAGACATAAATGCTCTGTTAATCATTTCCGTCGATCACTAATTTATATTTTTTCCTCACAACTTTTGATAGCGGATCTCTTCCTCACCATTGATATTTCGACTAAAAGGATATTATCCATCATATTCTTTACCACTTACCATAAGCGCCTTTTTCCATTTATTTAGACACTATTTGAATTTTATCCCATGGTTTCATGGGAAAAAATGAAATCATGGCCCCTTTTTATTTTCATTCTACCATCCACAGTCACAGTCACAAGTTGTCCAAAATTTTAAACTCCTTATTGAAATTTTAGACCCTTCTTCGTACCTGCAAGCTGAAATAGTGCTAACACTATCCATTTATTTGAGTGCATTGGTGCATTTCATTGTCAAATATGCCAGTGTGTACAAACTATCAAAATCACTCGATGCATTTAAACAACTAGGGAGCACTAAGGCGCTTATACATAAAACAAGCATCGGTGTGTTAGGATTTATAGTCCTCCCTTTACCAAACTGTCTATTAGATTATTTTAGCCTAACTTAGGAGTCTTTATTTAATTATTGGGTCCACCAGTACCATTGGTTCCACTTGGCCTAATGGGGCCACATGTACTAGTTACTAGAGTGTGGGGAACACTGATAGAGGCTAAATTCCAGTAACTGTACTTGCATGCATAAGTTTAGGCACCTCCTAGGCCAATACCTACATTTTAGGAGCCAATGGGAGTCCCGACACCAACCTCCTTCAGTTAGTTGGAGTTGGAACTAGTTAGGCTTAGTTTTTTTTCAGTTACTTTTAGTTAGATCATAATCAGCTCAGTTAGCGCCAGTTAGACATGACTGCATGTGGATAAGGCACTTTTCCTCACCTACCACTTTAGTTAGGCTGAGTTAGCTAATTATTAGTGATTATGTGGCTTGATTAGACATCTGGAGTTAACCACTTGGAATCCGATAGTAATTGAGACATCCTTAGTTAACTAGTCAATCAGATATAGTCACATCCAGTTGGTAGATTCGAATTCATCCCTAATGAATTTGAATTATTCCTTATGTAACATTATTGTAACACCAGATTAATTAATGAGAATGATAATGTATATATCTAGGCTATACTCATATATTTCCTAAGTGGTTTGAGTTGTTCAGTGTGTATCTTCATTCCTCTTTTATTGTATCAATAATATTGGACTCATTTCTTGAAGATCTAAATGGAACAACAATTTTAACATGGTATCAGATCCATTTCAAGCAAGATTCATGTATGTCTGCTCTCCATTGAACACCAAAAGAATCTAGGTTTCCACATAAGTCCCACAAAGGGTACCTTGCTTCCTCTGAATGTTCAGAGTGGCGGTGTGGGCGTGATGGAGCCTGAGAAAGTTTTCATGTCAAGAGGGAAGGCACTATTCTAACATAGTTCAAATGTTTTAGTGTTTTGCAATGAAATTCTACATGTGCTACGTAGCTTGTGTGAGGATTTGTTTTTTCCAGCAAGAGAATTATGGATTCTCTACCTTCTACTCTTCGGATCCTAACACCCTTCAATTATCTTGATTGGAGGGAAGATATGCAATTTTCCTTACGCAACAAGGGATACTTTAGGATAATACTTGGAAGGGACATTGAGCCCCATCAGCTAGTTCATAGAAACAAGTTTCTAAACCACTTAGATGAAGCTTCCGGTTATCTATGCAATCATATATCCAAAGGTCTCCTCTTCCACCTTGAAGGTTTGAGGAATCCCATAGAATCATGGGAGAATATTGAAGACTCTGTTGGAAAACAAGATGAGCTTTGGGGACACCTTCTAGAGAATGGGCTGGTAGACTTACATCCCAACAACTTCAAAACTATTGAGAAATTATTTACTAAATTCAAGTCTCTTGCACTTCAATGCATAGAGTGCAGAATATAAAGAAATGATGAGCAATATGTCTTCTCCATTCTCAGAAAACTCAATTCTAAGTATTCTATATTTGTCTCAATATTTCATTCCAAAAGGGATGCTTTTCTCGGTTGGAAAATTCCCTCACTTGATTCCTTTGTCAAGTCCTTAATACAGGAGCAAGATAAGTTGATCCGGATGGGAGTCATCCATACTTCCAAAGATCAATCTCTCCTAGTGATAGAATCTACCAAAGATCAAGCTAAAGGGAGACCTTAGGGGAAGGAGCCTAAAGCAGATGATTATAATGTTAGATTTTTATTATTCAAGCTAGCATTATGATCTTAGGATCTTTAACTGAGAGAATAACATGCACATCAATAAACACAAGAGACAAGAGACACAAAGAATTTTCCTCAGGGAAACCATAAAGGAGAAAACCCTGCAACTTCCTCAAAGATAGAATGAGCACCAATGGTAGCAGTAAAACCTGAAAACATAAAGATGATCTCCACAGCTTCTGTCTCTCTCTCTCACTTGAGAGAACTTCTCCTCTCTCACTCATGTGCCCCAATGAGTGAGTGTGTGTTTGATAAATAGAGAGGCTCACTCTCTATTTATATTCTTTCATTCACTTGAAACCCACTCCAACATGTCGGCCTCACTTAACAATTACTTACTAGAGTCGACATCCCTAGGAGTGTCTAATAACCCTAGTGCCCCACAACTTGTGGGGACTTTGCTTCCTCCGACCAACAAGGAGGGTTATCCTTAACACAATAGTGGGGACTATTTCCCCAACTTACAATGACTCACCTAGGGTCGACTTCTCTAGGATAGTCTAATAACTCTGGGGCCCCACAATTGCGGGAACTTTAACCCTTGACAAATAGGAGGGTTACCCACAATGACTTGACATGAATTTTTTACATTATAGAAACTTTCTGGAATAAACATCAGGGTATGACAAGAATCAAATACATTACAGACACATCCCAGAAAAAATATCGGGGTACAATACATAAGATATACGGATGAACACATTCTGAAGTTACAATTACATCAACACTCCCTCTTAACTAGGAAGGTATTCTCTCGACACAATTTATCAGCATAAGTCTTCTTCTCTGTATTATGTGGATCATCATTGAGTTCTCTTCATCTTCATATTCAAGTCATCTTCATTTGGATCTGGATCATCACTCGATCTGGATCATCATCACTCGATTTGGATCATCATCACTGGATCATCATCAAGTCTGGATTATCACTTGATCTAGATCATCATCAAGTCTGGATCATCACTTGATCTGGATCGTCATTACTAGATCACCATCAAGTCTGGATCATCACTTGATCTAGATCATCACTACTGGATCATCATCAAGTTTGGGTCATCACTTGATCTAGATCGTCATCAAAGCTGGATCATCACTGAATATTTATCATCATTACTGCTTCTATTATCTCAATCAAATGGTGTTATCTCTTCATTCTTCTCGTCACAGGAATTTCTACAGACCCAGCCCTGTAGGCCTACACTTCATGTAGGTCTTCATCGGCGCTTATATCTAACGCTTAAGTCAAAATGGCTCTCCTAGCTCTTACATCTGGCCTCATCTTGTCAGAAAGGCATGCCTAGCACTCACATCTGACCTCATCTTGTTAGAAAGGCCCAACACTCACATCTGACCATGTGTAAACACATCGCGCCAGACTGGCTCATCACTTATATCCGATCATGTGCAAGCACATCGCATCGGAATGGCTCTGCACTTACATCCGACCCCATCTTGTCAGAAAGGCACAACACTCACATCTGACCACGTGTAAACACATCGCACCAGAATGGCTCAGCACTTATATCCGACCTCATCTTGTCAGAAAGGCTCTGCACTTACATTCGACCATGTGTAAACACATTGCATCGAGAGGGATCTCAGTCCCAAACTGAGGATTCCTGGTAACTGACCAGGTGCCTCCATTCTCCCGGAGAATGGTAGTTTCCCTTACATCTAACCTACTCATCATAATGGCCAGCACTCACATCTGACATGGGAGGAACCTAATCCTTTAACCATGATAGAATGGCTCGGCCCTTACATCTGATCAAGTGGAAACACATCCCTCTATCACATCAGAATGGATCTCAGTCCTAGACTGAGTTTTCTTGGTAACTGACCAAGCACCTCCATTCCAAGAATGGTAATAGCCCTTATATCTAATCATGTAGGAACCAATCCTACAGTCATATCAGAATGGCTCAACACTCATATCTGACATGGAAGGAACCGAAATCCTCTCACCATGACAGAATGGCTCAGCCCTTACATCTAACTGTGGAAGGAACTTAATACTCTCCCATATCAGAATGGCTCTAGGTTTCATCATTTCCCTTTGGAGGGAACCTCGATCTCGAGAACACCGAGCTTCTCCCTGAAGTACTCAAACTTCACTTTGGCCATTTCTAGCATAGAATCACATCAGGGCTGATTACGTCCAAGGATAACCTGCGAGCTTCGCTGGGACTTATGCTTAGACAACCTATCTCATCAGCTATGCTAGAAATCCTTCTTTCAAGAGATCTTGATCTGGATCACTGCTCCTCTCTACATCATACAAAAATGCAAGTCAGATCAGCCAAATCAAATAGTAGTTTTCAAAAGAAACATACTACCTCCCAAGTATCAAGTGGCAACATCTTTTTCCTTAGCTGTACTCAGTGCCATGCAAGACTCCATCCTACTAAACCAAGAGATCACACTTGATCCCATACTGAAGTAGCACCTCGAAGTGCTCTTCCTATCAATGGCACTACCTACCCAATACAAATCCACATAATATTTTGATTCGCCTCATACTTGAGCCCATAATCAGCTGTACCCTTCAGGTACCTCACTACATGCTTTGCAACCATCAGGTGAACATGTCTCAATGTGTTCATAGCAAAGAAAATATCTGGTCACATATTCGTCAGGTACATCAAGGAACAAATCATCTAATGATACATCATGGCATCAACTGTCTCTAATGAAGCAACACTTAATAGTTTCAGCTTCGATGCCATAGGTGTGGTCATGTCCTTGCAGTCCATCATCCTGAACCTCTTCAAGATCTCTACTGCATACTTCCCTTGTCCACACCTCCATGGCTAGAACGTAGTGCATCGGCACATAACAGGAGCATCACTGGTCTTCTGCCTTCAACCTTGAAGCAAAGGTTGGAATCCGCTTTACTCTCAGTAAAGCTTAGAGTCATCAGTAATCTATCCATCTTGTCGTACCATGTCGAACCTCAGGATCTTCTGCAGTCACTCCCTCTGAAGCGGAGCATCATGCTCCCTCTGTCTTCCATACTCTATGCACTGAAACATTATGTACCGAATTGACAAGTAGCTTCCTTTGCTACTAATATTCTATGTATCCATCTAGGATCATTGGATACCAAGATCCTCTATCTTGAGCTTTTTCAAAAGTTCTTCTCACGCCCATTTGTAAGCTTGTCATCCTCTATCAACCTTGTAGCAAAGTTTCATATCTTCATCAAGCTCCTCATGTATGGGTTATCCCATGGGTGTCTTCTGAGCTTGTACAAGGCCTTCTTACATTTGTACACATGATTCTTCCTGTCAAGTATATTTCTAGTGGCTGCAAATGTCTCTTCATAATCTATGCCTCGTGCTACGAATCTTGCCTTGTATCCCATGATGTTTCCATCTACTGCATGATAGAACTACGAACTTCTCTTCAGGTATCAATACTGCAACTTGGTATTCCCTTTCTTCTTGGTTACTTCTTCATGGATAGAAGGTTCTACATCAATGATGTCGCTACATTCGTCATATTATTCTTCATCTTGATCTATCGTTACTTGTTCTTTGGAACAAGTCTCATCCTTCTTTGCTTGTAGGTGATTATGTACATGATCTTTCCTACAAGTCAAATGCAGTTGTATGGTTAGAAAAATTCCATAAGGTATATTCATAATGAAAAATTATTATGCATAAATATATGATCATGCAACTACTTTATCCAATACAACATTCATCCATATCTCACAGAAACTTTCTAGATGCCTTCCATCTCTACCAGGACAACATTGAGATTGTGCACTAATCCAATATGTCAGCAAAGAGGTTTCATTCTAGATAAGTAGCAATGGAGAGTTGTATAGCACCATGAGATACTTACCCATTACATGCATATTAGTAGTATACTGTCATTAATGCAAATATTCTATCATGCATAATACAACAACTGAATATAAACAAATGCATAACGAAAAACAATATCATGAAATGACAATTGAATACTTATCTTTATTTGTTTTGTGGGTAGACTCCTTCTTGAGCATTCAGCTTCATCGTCTTCTTAATTCATAATATCATAATTTCTTATCCAAATGCTAAGATGGATAAGAGGTTCTTCAAGAATTGATTCCTTCATATTCCTCATCGCTTGAGGGATCTTCTTTCGATGGTGAGAGCTTCATCTTCAGTTGCTCCCATCTTCTCTTCTCTTATTATGAGTCGAGATTCTTCTTCTTCCCAGAGTCTATTGAAAGTAATCACTTCCTTCTAGCACACATTCCTCGCATGAATTAATCCCATGATCCTGGGAGGTGATTCAAGGTGGCTATCTTCACTTCTGCATTCTTCACTTCTTCTTTTACCGTTCAAGTTGTTTTGCATTTTGGATCTTCACATTCTTCAACTATTTTCTATGATTTATGTTCTTCTTCTTCAAATAGCTTGAACAAGGAATCAAACATCTTTGGTGTCTTTAGGGAAGACACTTGTGGTACAAGTTGATCCGTGATTGAATCAAGAATGATCTTCTTGGCCTTGACCAAGTTCTTCTTGTGTAAGGCTTTGAGCCTCATCTCCCTCTGGAACTGGATCCTCTCTACTTATGTAGGTAACCAACTCATTTTCTTCAGAGAGATCATATACTTCCATAATTGGAAGTTGTCAACTTCAGCAAGCTTATCATCAAGCTGATGTGATAGATCACTTTGAAATGAGAACCTCAAATGAAAATAACAAAAGATTAGATCTTACCGATTTGAGGTGTCTATCCTGGTTCCGGAGCTGGCTGATCTAGGGTTTGTCAGAGAAACCCTAATTTTCAAAAATTGGAATCTTTAAGATCTTATTGGATAGAAATATATATCTCTTCAATTTGAGCTGTCAAATGTACTCCTTTTCTAAAAACAGTGGAGGGAAGCTCCCGGAACAGGAAGCCCTAGTTTTCCAATTTCTTCTACAGAAGTTCCTGATACTGTTTCTGCAATATCTACAAAAATACTTATCTTGTGTGTCTTAAACGTCGTACCGAGGTATCCTCACATGTCCCTATTCCAAAACCATAGGTTTCATCAGAATTGGTTTCACCAATTGGGACTTATGATCATTTTCCCAAGGTGACCTATTACAGGACTGTTTAGAACAGCGAAATTGTACGGACTTCCACATGTCACTGTTGCATCTTATGGGTTTGAAATTTATACCACAGAAGTTACAGTCCATGCTCTTTCTGGAACATCTTCATAAATCTCATTTGGACCTGTGTATCCCAAGATATAGCAGTTCTCCCCATGTGTCTTGTTTAGGGATGAATTCTAGAAGAGGCTAGAACCCTAACTTGGAGGGATCATATATCCCAGAATATAGTGAATATGAGGCTGAATTTTGGACACAATGTAAATCAGGATTGCATCTTTTGCATCTAAAATTTTTAGCTCCTTGTCCTTATCCAATCTAGGGATATAGAGAATGTACCAAAACTTAGCAGTTTTAGTATTTAGGGTTTTTTCTAGCTCGGGGTCAAACTAGGGTTTGACTTTCTCGGAGTTTCACCCAACCAAAAATATTGATATAGGTCTCTAAAATTAAATTTTGATGAGGATATCAATCCTATATTGGGCTCACTCAAAAATTCCTCTTCTGTAGAAAGCCCTAATTTCCCGCACTGAAAACTAAAAATGCTCGGAATCGAATTATGTTTCGACAGAAAGATGCGCCCCTCAATGGAGAGTCAACCTAGCATACTTTTTCTGATGGATTGTGGAAAGAGACCCAAAAATTAAGAATCCCTATCTTCTATAGCTACACAATGTCTTCTTCTCAGGTTAGCTCTGATACCATGTTAGATTTTTATCATTCAAGCTAGCATTATGGTCTTAGGATATTTAACTGAGAGAATAACATGCACAGCAATAAACACAAGAGACAAGAGACACAAAGAATTTTCCTCTGGGAATACATAAAGGAGAAAACCCCACAACTTCCTCAAAGATAGAATGAGGACCAATGGAAGCAGTAAAACCTGAAAAACATAAAGATGATCTCCACAGCTTCTGTCTCTCTCTCTCTCACTTGAGAGAACTTCTCCTCTCTCACTCATGCACCCCAATGAGTGAGTGTGTGTGTGATAAATAGAGAGGCTCACTCTCTATTTATATTCTTCCATTCACTTGAAACCCACTCCAACATGTCGGCCTCACTTAACAATTACTTACTAGAGCCGACATCCCTAGGAGTGTCTAATAACCCTAGTGCCCCACAACTTGTGGGGACTTTGCCTCCTCCGACCAACAAGGAGGGTTATCCTTAACACAATAGTGGGGACTATTGCCCCGACTTACAATGACTCACCTAGGGTCGACTTCTCTAGGATAGTATAATACCCCTAGGGCCCCACAACTGCGGGGACTTTAACCCTTGACAAATAGGAGGTTACCCACAATGACTTAACATGACTTGTCTACATTATAGAAACTTCCCGGAATAAACATCTAGGTATGACATGACTCAAATACATTACAGACACATCCCAGAATAAACATTGGGGTACAATACATAAGATATATGGATGAATACATTCCGAAGTTACAATTACATCAACATATAATCCTAAAGAGAATAAGAAGACTTCTGAAGGAACCTCCGGCTCTAGGAAAAAGAAGAAGTCTATAAAGAAAAAGTGTCCCTATTGTATAAGGGGTTTTCATCCAGAAGGCTCGTGCATGAAGAAGACCTTCGACCAGTTGAAAGCTCTATGTGTACAGAAAATATTTCCCTTCCACAAGGTGTAGAGATGTCTGATGATGAAGAGAAGAATGAAGAAGATGAGATATTCTTTCATGCAAGCCTCACTCCATTGAAGGCTTATTTGACATATTGTGGAGCATTCAACAACATGGTTTCCTCCAGGAAATCCTTCATCACTTTCCTTCTATTATGAGGGCCTAGCAGTGATATGGGAGATGACTCTAAACTCCCATCTATTGAGAGAGGTTTAGATAAAATCCACCATGATGAGTTCATTCCCTCTCCTACAGCAAAACAATTTGTTGAAGATGAAGAAGAAGCGGAATTTTCCTCATAGTCAATTCGAATTGAAGAAAGACTCATGGAGTGACTCCTTCTCCTGCTGTACCGGAAGTGTATGAGATATCTGATATCTCATCTCCTCACATGGATGATCCAGAAGAAGGCATTTGAATATATTTTTTTGAATAAAAACTCTCCTTCCATTCTTTACAAAAATTCTCAAGTGATTCTTCTATTTTAAATTATGTGCATAGTTTATCGGTGATTGTTTCACAAAAGGAAGAGGAATTTGATTTCTCTATCTCTAATGATGTTGTTGGTGTGCACATAAGTAATACCATGGATATTTTGAAAATTATATCAGACTATAGGAGTGATTTGTTCACTCTGATTAATCTAGAGCTTCCAGTAAATTCCTACAAGATTGCATGCACCAAAAATCGTATTTTTGAAGAAGGAGAAAATTGTGCATCTACCATCTCGATGGAGCACAATTTTGGATCTGATATGAACATATTTGGATCTGATTTATTTTCTGATCTGATAATATTTGGTTCAGGTTTTAATATTCAAGAGATTTCAGTATTTCTTGTAACTGGTTTCATCAATTTTGGTGTGACAAATCAAACACCGCAAGTCTCCTTCAATTTTGTTGTTGAGGATTAGATGTTAGTTTACTCTTATGAGATTTCTGATATTAGATTTTGTGAATTATTGGTTATTTACGAAGCTATATCAAAATATGGAGCTCAAGCATTCTATCTGCACAATCCCAGGGCTTCTCTACCCACCTTTTTTATCACATGCTCCTATCCTCACAGAACTAGTAAAGTTGGAGACATTCTGCATCCACCTGGACACTTGCTCCTAAAACTTGGGGATGATTTTACCACACATGGCTCAATGTTAAAGGATTCAATATATCAGTTTCTTGGGTGTTCCTCACATGGTTCTAATTCTCAAGCACCTTTTCTCTCTCATCAGTTGATTTCAGTTTCTCTACATGGGTCCAATTTTCATCCTGCATCTGTCTATATTTCTGATTCAATTGAGCACAGTATTATTCTTCCAAAGAGGAAGATTCCTATAGACATAATCATTTAGTTTGGACCCAGAGGTTCCCATGCAAAGATTCAGGATGCTACTGCACAGAAGAACCGGAATACTGCATCACTGTTGCATACTGCTGCAAATTGCAACAAAAGATTTTGCAAGTTTTAACTTGTATTTCCTGTTTTCTTCTTATTTTGAGGGGGGGGGGGGGGGGTTCCCATGAGGTTTTCCCCTATTAACTCGGTTTATTAAGCATCAATTTTATCTTTTAGATTGTATATGGGTGACTTGTGGCCTTGTTTCCAAGGCCCACAGTTGTCCAATTTAGGATTCAGGGGGGGTGTTAGGATTTATAATCCTCCCTTGACCAAACTGTCTATTAGATTATTTTAGCCTAACTTAGGAATCTTTATTTAATTATTGGGTTCACTAGTATCATTGGGTCCACTTGGCCTAATGGGGCCACATGTACCAGTTACTAGAGTGTGGGGAACACCTATAGAGGCTAACTGCCACTGACTGCACTTGCATGCATCTATTTAAAGAGAGAGATAAGAGGGGAGAGATAGATAGATGTTGAATATTTCTTATTCCTCGAATTGATCATCTTATGACACATTCTTTGTGACTGTACTATTCTGAGGAATTTTACAGGATTTTCTCCTTTATGGTTTCCCTGGTGAAAATATTTGTGTCTTGTGTATATCTTATATCTTATGCATCTTGATGTACTTGTTATTCTTTCAGAAAAAGATCCTAATTGAGCTAATAAGATCTAGAAAAAGTAACATGGTATCAGAGCCTCTTTGAAAGAAGGCACTGTACAACTGCAGAAACTAGGGCTTCCTAGTTCAATGTGTTCTCTCCACATATCATCAAGAAAAGAGGGTTAGGCTAACTCGCCTCACTAGAGCACATATTTTGGTGGAAGAAGTTTCATTAGGGTAGTTTTGAGGTCTTAAATGGCCTCATAAGGGAAATAATAAAATAAGAGTTATAATATTAAAATAAAATTTCTAAGTTTTGGAGTGGAAAAAGAAAAACTAATTTTTCTTATTGTATTTTTGACATATCTCCTTATCGGTTCACCCAAATTTTGATTTTGGGGGCTCATTGGATGCAAAACTTTATTCCACATCCAACCCACACCCACTCTGCATACTTATTTAAAATACGTTTTTTTATTGAAATTTGGATGTTGTGCGTACCTCAGAAGTATGCAGTGTGGATATAGGTTGGATGTGGAATAAAATTCGACATCCAACAAGTCCTCAAAATCAAAATTTGGGTGAATCAATAAGGATATATGCCAGAAATACGATAAGAAAAAGTAGTTTTTATATTTTTCCTCCATTTTTTATTCAAATTTTACCCTTATGGTTGACATCATCTTCTTGAATCCTGTTGGTTCTTATAAAGTGAATTTTAATCATACGGTTTTTGTTTTGAGGCCCATTTTTTACCCCAAAACTCCCCTAATGTAGATTTGAAGAAGTCTCATTTTGACCCTGTCACTAGTGCCAGGAGGAACTAGGGCATCAATATTCGGAGACTTCCCATCGTAGTCTTCAAAAAGTGACCTTCTTGAGTAACTCAGCTCAAGGAGGCACATATTTATGCCCAAACATAATTCCCAAACTCCAAGTTTGAAAAACTAGGGTTTCTCTGACAAACCCTAGGTCATCCAGCTCTGGAACCAGGTCAGACACCTCAAATCAGTAAGAACTAAATCTTTCCTATACCCATTTGAGGTTCTCATTTGAAAATATGACTCACCATACTCAGCTTGAGGACAAGCTTGGAGGGGCTGATAACTTCCGAGCATGGAAGTACAAAATCTCATTGATCCTTGAAGAAAATGATTTGGATCAGTGCATCACTGAAGAAGTTCCAGAAAAAGAGGGATATGAGGCTAAGGCTGCTCATAAGTGAAGCATGGATAAGGCCAAGAGAATCATTGCATATTCTATTAAGGATCACCTCATCCCCCATGTTTCTTCTTTCAAGACACCGAAGGAAGTATATGATGCTTTGACAAAGATGTTTGAAGGAAATAATAGGAACCGAAAAAATGACTTTGAAGAACTAGTTGAAGAATGTGAAGATGCAAAACTCTGAGACTATACAGTCTTACTTCACAAGGGTTGCTCAAATCAAAGAACAATTTGAAGCAGTTGAAGAGAATGTTGAAGAAGGAGAAATTGTAATGACTACCTTGAATGGTCTCCCTAAATCATGGGAATCATTCATTCAAGGAATTTGTGCGAGAAGGAGGTTGATCTCTTTCATCAGAATTCAAGAAGAATGTGCACAAGAAGAAGCTTGACTCATGACAAGAGAAGAGAATATGGGAGCAACTGAAGATCAATCTCTCACAGTTCACACCAGGAAGAATTTCAAGAAGAAGAAGACGGAGAAATTTCATCGCAACAAGAAGAAGGACAAGAAAAAAATAAGAGCAAGAGAGATCGTTCCTGTGGAAATTTATCCCAATCTTAAAACAATTCAACTCACAAAATTGCTTGAAAATATGCAAGAAACACTCAAGAAGGAGACTGAATATATGATAATACACAAATTGTTGATGATATTAATTTACACCAACCATCGTTAAATATAGGTAGGCTGATCATAAAGTAGATACTCCAAGGATTCAAATGAATTAGGTTTCTATTCGAAGTAGTACAAAAGCAGGCTTACTAAACTAGGCATAATCCTCCATAGGTGCATAAAGCACTTTCCAAATCAGTAAATATGCTCACAAATTTTCTGAATGAATATGTACAACTCATAAGTGATGGAAAGTTCACTTTATCATGATTTTATATGAGGAAAATAAGGGAGGTGAGTTGGTTCAAAAAACAAGGCAGACTACCTTAAAACTAGCTTTAGCTTTTTCCTTAGAACTGTAGAAAAGATGGAACCTCATGAAAAAAGAAGAAGTGCACACTTTCCAATCTGGGAATACTGCAGAGTTGTTAGAATCTTATCCAATATCTTTCTAACTCATTCTAGGAGGTAGTTTGGGCAAGTTTGACCTCAAAAATGGGTTTGGGTGCAAACTAGCTAATGTAGGACCTAGGAAATTAATCAAAAAGATTAATTAATTTATCCTGAGTCTTGGGATGGGTTTTGATTATTCCAACACCCCCTTTTAAGCCCAAATTTATGTACAATATCAGAAAAAATATCAGAGATATAGGGCCTAGAAACAAATATTAGTCACCCTTTACATACTACCTATCCTTACAAAACAAGGAAGAGGCAAAACCACAAGGGAAAAATCCTCCCTTAAACATGGACATGAACACAACTGTATGAAATGTAATCTTCACTATGTCTTCACCACATCATCAGCTATCCCACGTAGTGACTTGAGAATGCTGAATTTTTTCTAAGAAAACATCTTGGTGAATATGTATGCAACTTGCTCAAATGATGTGCAATATTACAGATCAATGACCCCATCATGCACAAGTCCTATGATGTAATGCATATGGATCTCAATGTGTTTGGTTCAATGCCTCAGCACTGGATTAGTTGATATTCGAGTGGTACTTTTTTTTTCACAATAGATGACTGTAGAAGTCTCTGACTCGATCCAAACTCTCCAAGCATTCCCTACAGCCACAAACATTGAGTAGTTGCATTCACAACTCCTCTATACTCTACCTGTGTAGATGAAAGCGCAATTACACTTTGTTTCTTAATTGACCATATAATTGGTCCATCTGCAAGAATAAACACATATCCATAATTTCACCTTCTATCAGTTTTATCACCTGCCCAATCAGAGTTAGTAAAACCAACTAACTCTAGGCTAGATTGTGCAACATAGTGAATCCCATGAGTTTTTGTCCCTTGTACAAAGTTTATGATTATTTTTGTTTCCCTCAAATGGATTTCATGAGACTGATCCATGTATCTAGAAGCCACACTCACTGCATAAGATATAAAAGGTCGAGTATGAGTCAAATAAAGAATATAACCAACCAGTTGCCTATACAGGGTGTTGTTTCCCAATGTAGATGACTATGATTCTTCAAGCTTAACTCTTGAAAGGAAGCGAGTCTTGATTAGATTAAAATCCTTCATTCTGAACTTATTCAGCAGATCTGAAGCATACTTGTATTGATTTACCTTGATTCCAAGATCTAATTGAGAAATCTCAAGCCCCAAAGATTGGCTTAACAATCGCAAATCAGTCATAGAGAAGGCATGGTTCATTTCATCCTTTAAGGAGGCAATTTCTTTCTTGGAACTTCCTATGATCAAAATTTCATCCACATACAATACAATTATGATTAAGGAACCATGAATCAACTTCAAATATACATTAGGATCATAATTGCATCTACAATAGTTTAGTGATAGAAAAAATCCATCAATCTTGGCATACCAAGCTCTAGGAGCTTGTTTTATCCCATACAATGATTTCTTAAACCTGCATACAAGAGATGGATTAGTCACAAAACCATATGGATATAGCATATATATTTTCTTCTTTCTTATCAACATGTAGGAAAACACTCTTTACATCCATGTCATGTACTTCCCACTTCCTGGAAGCTGCAATGGCCAAAACTAGTCTTATGGAGTCCATCTTTGCAACTAGTGCAAAGGTATCGTTGTATTCAATTACTTGGACTTGAGAGAAGCCCTTGGACACTAAAATTTCCTATACTTCAAAGGTTAACCATGAACAAAAAATTTAGTTTTGAAAACCCACTTACACTTTACTAGCTTTCTCCTTGGGGGAAGAATGACTAGATCCCATGTGTCATTATTTTAGAGCAAATGAAATTCTTCCTGCATGGATGTTTTCAATATTGGGTATTCACATTCATATTCATATGTCTATGGGTCAGATTCAATAATTATAAAACACTTATCAACAAATAAAGGTTCCTTGACATAAAGGGCACTCTCGAATTGAGATATAGTCCTCCTATAATCACTAGGATTGTTAGCTGCTTGGATGGTATTTATTTCCCAATTTGGATTTGTGGGGTTGTTTGGATGTGAAATTAAATCATCATTATCAGAAATATCAGAATCAGAAATTTCATTAGTTGCTTCACTTACAACCAAAGGTGGAAAAGGTGAGGAGGACTCTCCAATTTTCGTTTCTACCGTCGGCTCTTCTTCGAATTGAACACTCCTTTCAATGAAGGATTTTTGAGTGATCATGTTGATCAAATTGTACCCTTTGGAATATTTAGAATACCCAAGAAATAGACACCCTTGGCTTTGGGGTTCCAAATCCCTCCTTTTATCTAATGGAATTCTATGCCATGCTCTTGAGCCAAAAATCCTTAATTGAGACACATCTGGTTTGTGCCCACTCCAAGCTTTGAAAGGAGTAAATCTATAAATTTTCTTGTGAGGAACCCTATTATAGATGTAGGATGCACATTTTATAGCTTCAACCCAAAACTTTGGTGTCAAAGTCTTAGACCCCAACATACAAGTAGCCATCTCCTTGAGACTTATATTCTTCCTCTCAACCACACCATTCTACTGAGGTGTGAAGGGAATAGAGTGTTGCATCTGGTTAATTGCATCTTCATAATAATTAATGAACTAAGAATTGACATATTCACCACCATTATCATATACGAGGATATTGAGTTTTCTCCCAGACTGTTTCTCAACCAAGAAGTTGAAAACCTTGAAGTGATAAAAAACTTCAGACTTGGTTTTAAGGAACTAAACCCAATAGTACCTGGAAAAGTCATCTATGAAGGTTAAGATAGACTTGGATTGACTCATGGAAACATGAGGGAAGGGACCAACAATTTCACTGTGGATGAGCTCAAGAGGTGCTGAGGTTTGCTCATGATTAACTCTCTCATACTAATTCTCTGGATGTTTTCCTAGAATGCAACCTTGACATACTCCTTTGGAAAACCTTATCTTTGGTAATCCTAAAACCATATCTTTTTCACACAAATCTGAAAGTGATTTATAGTTTAGATGAACAACCCTCTCATGCCAAGGTTTGCTTGCTTCATTGGCATGGGGGAGGAGACCATAGGGGTTAGAGAAAGGCATGAAGTGTGAGAACCTTTAGACTTTAGAACTATGATCCACAAAACCTTTAGCAATGAATCTATCATTCGAAATATCAAATATTTAAACTTCATTGGGGGAGAAAATAACCTTCTTAGGAGACCCAGTGTGGGTCATCTAGTATAATGACAAGAGATTAGCAGCAATACCTAGGACACACAAAACATTATTGAAGGAACCATGGTCAAAATCAATGCTACCGTTACCCTTACTTTCAGTTTTTGAGTTATTTCCCATCAAAATCTTAGGACCTTCGAATCATCAAGAGATGAGAAGGCTTCCTTTGTTGAAACCATGTGCCTAGAATCTCCATAATCGATGATAAAGGAAGGAGATCTTACAGTGCTTGCAACCAGGGCATGTACTCTCTATTGGTCTTTGAAACTAGATCCTCCTTCCTTCTTTATTGCGGCACCATGGAGGGAGATGTTTCTCTTCTCCAAGAGTTGAGCCAACATATCAATTTGCTTCTTCATGCAATATCTCTCAGAATGAAAGACCTTACCATAGTATGTGCACTTGCTACCTTCACCTTTAACTTTCTTCTTCTTGAAGTTTTAGGACTCCTCTTAAGACTTGGAATTGTCTCCTTTTTTATCTGAAGGCTTTTTATCCTTCTTCTTGTCTTTGGAATTCGCCTTGGAATCTCCAGCAACCAAATATTGATCTTTGGAAGGTTTGATGGTGCCCATCAAGACCAATTTGTCTTGCTCCTGATTCAAGGATTCCATGAAATCTTCTAGTGAAGGAATCTTCTAATTCCGAGCTAATAACTTGGTGGCATGGAAGGATGAAACAAATACTTAGTAATCAGGACCAAGCTTCAAAAGTATGGCCAAGATTATTTGTGCATCTTCTTTGTCAATCCCGCACTATTTTAGCTGCAAAACCAGTTATTTGAATTTGGAAAAGTAGACTTGCAAGGATTCAAAGCTACTTGGAATCAGTGGTATCAGCTCATTCTCAAGTTTGTAACCTATCATCTTATCAGTATTCCCAGACAAATATTGAATTTTATCCCATACTTCATTTGGTTATGTAAGACGATCAAGATGAAATAGAAGGTCTCTAGAAATGCTGAGACATAAGACACCATACACCTCATCTCTCCCATTATTCCGTTTGATATTATCTTCTGCTGCATTAGGCTCAACTTCAATTTCCATGGTCACTTTGAAGAGGCTTATACTCCTCATTAGAATCTCCATCCTTTCCTTCCATTCGAAGTAATTGAATGGAATTAAGTTGATTGGTTGAGATTGATCCATTCTTCAGCAACTAAGCCCTTTGACCACACAGTCTATGCTCCTAGTGAGTGATGTTGACCCTACAAAAGAAAATTGAAGAGGAGAACAATAGAGATACTAAGTAGGATCTGATACCATGTGGAAATTTATCCCAAGCTTAGAACAATTGAACTCACAAAATTGCTTGAAAATATGCAAGAAACACTCAAGAAGGAGACTGAATATGTGATAATCCACAAATTGTTGATGATATTACTTTACACAAGCCATCATTAAAATATATGTAGGCTTATCATAAAGAATATACTCGAAGGATTTGAAATAATTAGGTTTCTATTCGAATTAGTATAAAAGATGCTTACTAAATTAGTCAAAATCTCCCATGGGTGCATAAAGCACTTTCCAAATTAGTCAAGATGCTCACAAATTTTCTGAATGAGTATGTACAACTCATAAGTGATGGAAATTTGAATTTATCATGCTTTTAGATGATGAAAATAAGGGACGTTATTTGGTGCAAAAAACAAGGCAGTCTACCTTAAAACTAGCTTTAGCTTTTCCCTTAAAACTGTAGAAAAGTTGGAAACTCCTGAAAAACAAGAATTGTGCACTTTCCAATATGGGAAGACTATAGAGTTGTCATAATATTATCCAGGATATTTCTAACTAGTTCTAGGAAGAATTCTGGGCAAGTTTGACCTCAAAAATGAGTTTGGGTGAAAACTAGCTAATGTAGGACCTAGGAAATTAATCAAAAATATTAATTATTTTATCCTAAGTATTGGGATGGATTTTGATTATTCCAACACTTCCAATGTTTGATTCTATACTTGTGATGAAAGGGGACACTTTGCTAGAGATTGTACCATCAGGAAAAGGAGACACCATGATCATGTTGCCGAAGATGATGAACCAACAAACAAAAGATTCAAAAGAGAAAAGGATGATTCATATGAAGAGTATGTGCTAATCTCAGCACCTACTGGCACTATCTCACACAGAATCAATGATTGTCTTGTGGATAATGGAGCTTCTAAAAATATGACAGGATACAGGGAATCATTTGTTAATATATCTAAACATGAGTCACCTCACAAGGTGAAACTTGGGGATGATTACCAATACCCCATAAAAGGGAGTGGAGAAGATTCATACAAGCTTGAATCCAGGAAATCCTTAAAGATGAAGGATGTGATATATGTTCCAGTATTGAAGAAGAATATTCTCTCCATATTTTCACTAGATGCAAAAGGTATGAGAGTTTCATTTGTCGATGGCCAAGATCTGATGTGGCCCAGAGGAAAGACAATAGAGGATGCAACAGTGATTGGAGAAGAAGACGGAGGCTTGTACAAGCTAAAGGGACGACCTGAACAAGCACTGGTTTATGATTCAATTGAACTAAGCGAACTATGGCATAGAAGGCTTGCACATGTGCACTACAGAGCACTACTAATGGCAAGTAAAGCAGTCTTTGGGCTACCAAAAATCCAAGAAAATAATGAAGGCATTCGCAAAGGATGTTTACAAGGAAAGAATGTGAAGAAGACATTTCCCAGCAGTGAGAGAAAGGCCAAGGGAATACTGGAGACAGTACACTTGGATGTATGTGGACCCATGTCTTCTAGATCATTAAGTGGGTATGTGTACTATGTTTTCTTTATAGAATATTTATCATATAAGACTTGAATATATTTCTTCAAAGGGAAAAATGGAGTTTTCAGTAAGTTAAAGGAATATAAATCCTTGGTCGAGAACCAAATTGATAGGAAGATCAAGACTCTGCGATCATATAATGATGGATAATTCACCTCAGAAGAATTCAAGGAATTTTGCAGAGAATATGGGATTAAGAGCGAGTTGAGAACTCCATACAATCCTTAGCAAAATGGGGTTGTGGAACGAAACAACCGAACCATCATGGAAGCAACAAGAGAAATGTTGCATGACCAGGATCTTCCTATACACCTTTGGGAGAAGCAATCAAGAACAACTGTGTATGTGCAAAATCGTACTCCTCATCGAGTACTTAACAACAAGAATCCAGAAGATGATTTCTTAGGAGAGGAACCAGAAGTCAACCATCTGAGAATATTTGGACGCATGGTGTACATACATATCCCAAAGGAGAAAAGGACCAAGCTCAATCCTTATAGGAAGAAGGATATGTTTGTAGGATATAGTGATACATAAAAGGCCTACCGAATATACTTTCCAGGATTCAAGAATATTGACATCAGTAGAGATGTAACCTTTTATGAAGACTAGGCGTACTTCAAATCCAGGAGGATACTTGTTCAAGAGGTCGAGGAACCTAAAGATACGAGAGCTCGAGATATGGAAATTGGAGAAGGAATTCCAGAAGACCGTGAAGATCATGACATGTTAGAACCATAAGAGCTAGTAGAGACATTCCTTGACAAGGACTCCCACAAGAGGAATCCAGCATGGGAAGAGGAGCTCATACGAGAAGCAGAAAGGTATGGCGCTCAAGAAGGAATACATAGAGAGAGAAAAAGGGTAAATCCCTACAATATCTATGTGGCCCTGCTACATGACATCATTGAAAAATAACCTTCCACTTATGAAGAGGCTGTAAAAATAAAGAATGGAAGGATGCTATGATCAAAGAATATCGGTAAATCATGAAGAATGATTTATGGGAGATAGTTTCGTGACCAAAAAATAAGTATGTTGTGACTTCAAAGTGGATCTACAAGATCAAGCATGTTGTATATGGTAGCATTAAGAAATACAAGGCAAGGCTTATATCATGAGGCTTCTCATAGAAAGAAGGCATACACTAAGAAGAGACATTTGCACCAGTGGCGAGGTATACTTCCATTAGGACCATACTTGCATTGGAAGCATTTATGAAATGGAAAATGCACTAGATGGATCTCAAGACAGCTTTCTTGAATGGTGTATTCAAGGAGGAAGTGTGCATGGAACATCCACTGAGATTCGACACACATGACATGAAGACCCATGTGTGCAAATTGAAGAAAGATTTGTATAGATTGAAACAAGCACCAAGGACATGGTACGGCATCATGGATAAATTCCTGATGAGCTTAGGATTTACCAAGAGTAAAGAGGATTCCAACCTTTAATTCAAGTTTGAAGACAAAATACCAATGATGCTCCTCCTATATGTCAATGACTTGTTTCTGACAAGAGAAGAGGAACTCATTAAACATGCAAGGAGGAGACTTGCTACAAATTTTGAGATGAAAGACCTAACTATGATGCAGAACTTCTTAAGTATGGAGGTGTGGCAGAGTGCAGATGGGATCTTCCTTGGTCAAGCAAAGTATGCAATGGATATTCTAAAGAGATTCAAAATGTTGGACTGGAAGGAATAGCCACACCTATGGAATCTAACTTGAATCTTCTGAGTGATGCTTCATCTGAGATGGTTGATGCCACAATGTATCATCAGATGATTGGACCATTGATGTACCTGATGAATATGAGGCCAGATATATGCTTTGCGGTGAACAACCTGAGCCAATTCTTGATGGATGCGAGACATCTTCATCTGATAGCTGCAAATCATGTATTGAGGTACCTAAAAGGTATAGTGGATTATGGGCTCAAATGTGATGTGAATCATAAGATCAACCTACATTGTTATGTTGATTTAGATTGGGCAGGTAGTGCCACTCACAGGAAGAGAACCTCATGTTATTGCTTCAATTTGGGATCTAGCACGATGTCCTAGTTCAACAGGAAGCAATCATGCATGGCCCTGAGTACAACCTAGGCAGAGTATGTTGCCACTTGATCAGCTAGTTGTGAGGCAGTGTGACTACGAAAGATACTGTCTAGCTTGTTTGATATCCAATTGGATGTGACTTGTATATTCTGCGACAATTAGTGTTGTGTGAAGCTGTCAGAAAACCCTTTGTTCCATGACAATTTGAAGAACATCGAGATCAAGTTCCACTATATTAGGGATATGGTAAAGAGACGAACAGTGGACCTCCAATACATGGAAACGAATGAGAATATAGTCGATGTGTTAACCAAGCCTCTAGTAAGAGTGAACTTTGAGTACTTTAGAGAAATACTTGGTGTGATCTAGAATGAGACCTATCAAAAAAGGGAGTGATGTGTTTTAGCATAGCTAGAGAGAGAGGTTGTCTGAGCGTAAAATCCTGGCGAATATCGTAGTTTGCTCATATGTAATCAATCCTGTAGGTTGTCCTTGGATGTAATAAGTCCCAACGAAGCTCGCAGGTTATTCTTGGATGTAATTAGTCCTGATATGGTTATACACTAGAAATAACAGATGCATAATATCTCACATGGGGAATTAAATAGGTTGTCTGAGCAAGAATAATCCTGGTGAAGTAGGATTCTTGGAAGTAATCAGTCATGGAGGTTTTCCTTGGATGTAATCAATCCTTGCAAAGCTCAAAGGTTATCCTTGGACGTAATCAGTCCTAAGACAAGTTATTCGAGTGTAAATATGAGCCCTAACGTGTTATGCAAGTTACTCGAATGTAATAAGTCTTGTGGGTTTTCTGAGTGTAAAAAGATCCCTGGCATGGTACAAAGGTTATTCAGATGTAATACACCCTGAAGTTTATGTGAATAGAAAAGATCCTAGACCCAGGTTGTTCAGATGTAATAAGTCCTCGAGGTTGACCTAGAACATAAAATTCCTAATGTAGCATCTTGTTTGGTCATAATAACCCCTTACATATATGCCCATATATGTGTGTGTTCCCATGTTGACATGACCACGTCATGAAGCACGTGAGGTACACCTAGGCAGTTCTTATTTACTTGTAGAACTTAGGTTCATTGTGGATGCTCTGTGTGCTTTGTTTTGTTTTGTGTAGGACAAAAGAGATGATATGGATACAACGAGATAAAGGTAGAAGATGTAGGTTGTCACATGCCCTAATTTTTCAAAAACAATAGTATCTTATTTGATTTTATTTAAGGACAATATGTTAAATTTTATGCTAAGTTGTAATTGATGACTCAGCAAAGTCAAGGATATTTAATGTAATTCTGAATATTTTAATTATAAATAAATAAAGGTTGAGACAACAGCTTAGGAGAACTGTTAAAAGAGTGTTTACTGGTCAAATTGGTGGAGGAGACTAGGTGGAGAGCAAACAGACGTGTGGCAGCATCCTCAAACCACTTCCAACTGTTGCAGGGGGAAACCTCCCTACATTTGGGGTCATGATCCCCCAAGAAAGTGGGATCAGAGAAGGTGGCTCAATTAATGACAACTGACCCAAAAGACCTAGGCAATCTTTATAAAAATGCCCATTGAAGAGAGTTGAGGCTGCTCATTCTAGAGAATTGATCATTCAGGTGAATGTACTTCAGAGAAATTCAATGGCAAAGGAATTTGTGGAAATAGTTTGAGGGGTTAACTACTAAGTGATCTAGTGCAACTTTTTAGCTGAAGGATCTTACTGCTGAGTGCAGAGTGATTATTGAGTCATTGGACTAGTCTATTGTTTGCTTTCCCGACCAGTTCTCAGCCAATGAGACCAGGAATAGGCTCGGGGGTCCTGAGGAAGCGTCGTTTGAGTGCTCTCTAGGAGTTGGTAGGGAGGAACGGCCTCCTAACGCTGTTGTTGTCCATCTTAATTAGGTTGTACAATCTTTTGTTTTACTGTGTTACATGGTTAAATATGGATCTGTCTGCTAAATGAATGTTAAGTATTTAGTTGTAAATGTTAAGAGTTAGTAATCTTTTTGGATTAGTGAACGAATGAAACTGAATATATGAAAAATAAATTATAATTTATGTTTTTCCACGTCCGGAAGGACCAAACCGTACTCCAATACAGACAGAGTATTTAAGTAGATGAGGAAAATGATAAGAGACTGAACTGAATAAATGTGGTTCTGCATTATATAATAGCATAGTAGTTTATTTCAGAATGTAGATTATTATCAAGAAAGAACAATAATCTAGTTATCCATGTTATTGTTTTACAATTTTATTTACGAAAATGCACTGAAAAATAAATAGCAGTAAACTAGTACAGGTAAAAGAAATATTATAACAAGAAAATATACTAGTGATTGAGATATCATGGTTACATACAGTAGTTATTTTCTTCTTTTTCTTTAAGTTAAAATATGCAGGAGGAGAAACTGTGTTGATTTAATAACTTTTTGCAAATGCAGTAGAAATAACCAGCCAAGTAAAGATTTAAACTATAAATACTTAGTTCATGTACTAATAGTATCAACTAACTAAGTCTACAAATATTAGAATCCCCAAGTGGGGTGTTATTAAAATAACTAAATTATAAAGAACAAACTAAGTACAGAGTTTATGTACATCTTATCAAAGAACTCTAATAAACCCTATTTGTATTTTATTACATAAATAGAATATGAAAATAATTAATATATAAATAACTGATTATTTATAAAAAGAACTATTTCTTTTAAGATTTACAAATAGGATATACCTGTGAAAGTAAATTACACGGTCGAAACCCTAGAAGCAAATATTATATTTACAAATGATAAACATGTAAACTATAATTTGATTACTTGGACTACTTAATTAATAAACAAGCAAATTAATTATAAACTATTTACAATGCATTAAGGACAAGTGAAAGAAAAATTATAGTATTATAAGTGGAAATTTACACCACCCACCTATAACACTAATTAAAACAAATTTAACTAAGTAACAAAATCTTTTAAAATTAAATTGAAAGATTTATTTTACACATGGTTTCCTACAGGAAAACCCTAGCTCGTAATTCTGAGCAAAACAAGTATAATTTATAAATAAACCATGACTGAGTGACAGTCTTTAAACATTATAGTAATCTATTACAAAGTATGTTAAACAGTAAATAATTTCATTCACAGTCGAATAGGGATAAAACCCTAAAGTTACACAGAGTGTCAAATAGTAATGTTGTAAACCGAGTTCGAGCTCGAAGACAAAACTGTCTTAACAAAACTAATGATTTACATTAACAAGCCATAAGGCTAAAATTTTAAACCAAATACAACACCCAAATTACAGCCAGGACCACCCATCGACGAAGTGAGGGTTTGTACACATAATAAAACCAACATTAACTTATAAAAGAAATTTCGCAGCTAATGGTGAAGCTGGACAAGTTTCCCCAATCAATTACCCTGTTACAAGTAAGGGACGAACCCATTCTTTGAAAACCAGGGCTTACCAATTTCGGAGCTAAGAGCCACAAAGATAGTTAACAACTTCATCTGCACCTTTCGCAAAGAGTGATCACTGGTTCCTGCAAGTGCATAACACGATGTGTGAGTTTTGAAACTCATTTTCTACCAAAAACCTACTGTAACTACAAATTTAAGATGGATAATGCTTTTCGAATTACAGAACTAAATATATACATGATAAAGAGAATAAATAGTTAGTAATGGGACTGTCACCAACAGCAAGGCGTGAACACGAAGCTCCAAACCCTACGACGATGAAAAAGAGCACACTAACAGCAGCGAAGCCTCAGCTTCACATAAAAGTGATAGACCACGAAATAAGGGAAAAAAGGAGTTACAAGTAGGTCATAAGCCAAATGGAAAAGAGAACAACAGACCCTAGCAGAGTAAAAACCCATGGTGGGGAGTTTGACAACAGGACCAAGCTCATAAGAACCACAACATGATAAACCCAGGCGTTGGGACAATTGAAACTAGAGTATCACTCACGGCCGCCATGAGAGCTTGCAGAGCAGCCCAAAGGGCCAACACAAACCATGGAGGAAGAATAACAAAGGGTTAGGGTTTCTTGAGTTTTATATACGACCAATGCATGGCCAGGAGAAAACCACGTGGCCTCAATAATATAAATCATGCAGTGGGTCTATTTTCAATAGTTCACCTGCGACCAAATAATTTCAATTATTTTCACAATGATTTTTAACAAACAATGCATGCAATATAATATATACTCATCCCAACATTAACATAACATTTATATATATATATATATATATATATATATATATATAGATCTGATAACCTTGATTAAAGTTTATTTGGTGTTGGGAAAATCAATGTTTTTCGGGACGTTGACCTCATGAAGGTTTAGTAATCATATGGTCATTATACGACCCCGAAATCTTGGTTTAAAAACTCTTCGAAACCATTTTTTATGCTTGTAAAGCATTGTTGTATATGCTTGGGAATATAAAACAAACCTTTTTTCTCTTAAACCAATCAGCTTGGAGTGGAGGTAATTCATCAAATTATATAGTAATGTCTAGATTGCATTGTGAGTGTTTTGATTAACCATGTTTTATCAATGTTAATCCTAGCAAGGTATAATAACCTTTTGTTTTATGAAAAGTCCAAGTTGAATTGTTTTAAAACCATCGAACAACTGTAGTTTTCTATATTTAATTACATTATGGTCTATGCATGGTTATACTTTTCTAAAACAACAATTCAAGTTGTGACAATTATAAAGTTGCATAGGATAGTATTGAGTATAATCATGAACTCTTTACAAGCTCAACTTTGTTTTAGACTTGTATGTCTAATAAACAAAATAGTTTATGTATGATCATAAGCCTTATAAAAACCAACGAATCAAATAGTAATCAACTATAAAGTTGGCTAGTATAGTAAAAGAACACTTTTATGAATTCTTTTACTTCAAATTGGTTTAGACTTTAATAGACTATGGTTGTTTCTCAACTTGGCAGTTGCTAGTTATTTACCATGTCTATATATTTGGTAGAATGGTTTTATTGTTATACAAAATAACTGGTGCTTAGCATAGGATAGAAGGTTGATATTTATAGAAAACATCAACCTTAGAAGTTGTTATAGACAGAACTTAATACAAGAAAAGCATTATAGTAATAATGAAAATTATATGGAATAATCTTACTCAAGTCCATAATCAATTGGAATAACATGGCCTGACTTAGATTTAAGAAGTAAAAGATAACATTTGTTGATGTAAAACAATGTAGTTGTTTTTACACTAATTACACTTATATACAAGAAGTTTTACAGTCTGGAAGCTTCCCTACAAAAATGAAAGTACCGAGCAGTTGGATATTCAAATAAATATTGTGATAATGTATATGATACAATAGGACAACAAGTATAACATTGCATAATATGCATAACAAAGTAGAAGTTACTATGTAACAAAGATTACAATTTTAAAGTCACAGTAGATATCTTTACTATCGCTAAGTTCGATAAGGTAGGAACTCTTTTATTTGAACCTTTCTTACAAAGAAATACTGAAGAAAACAAACTACTTTACCTCATTGAGTTGCTTAGAATTTATCAGCTTATCTACTAAGCATTTTTTTAATTGCAAATAGAGACACTTCTGGATACTTTATGAATTTAAAACATTTACTTGTTCGATCATACCTGTAAACCTGTAAGAACCAGTAATATTTCTGTGTTAGCATAATTGCTAAGTAAGCCCAGGATTCAAAGTTAGATTCCAACTACTGGTCATAAAGAAGACTCATCAGTAAACTAAAATAAAATAATACGCAAGTAAACCTCATTCTCATTACAAAAAGGAAAACTGTTTACTTAATGTAATTGAGATTATGTAATACTAATCAATTGACTGTTTCTTTTTCTGCTAACCTTTAACTCTTAGTAAACCGCAGATTCAACATTTGATGTTATCTCAAAATTTTAATTTTTTGTGAAAATTTGGGGTTTTGACACAGGTTATTACTGTGGCAATGTAAAGAAGGTCCTGGATAGTCCCTACTTGATGGCTTGCTCTAGATGTGATGAAGACCTAGTTGAGGACTAGACCTACACCCAACATGAAAAAGGGTTGGCTTTGTAGAAACTTTCGATGACAGATAATACCATTTGATGATCTATAATAAGATGATGATGGCAGCAACTATGATGATGAATCTATGACTCCGTGATGATGTCTCCACGATGAAGACTTGACCGGATGTGTTGATGGTCGTGGAAGAGAGAGAATACCTTCCTAGTTAAGAGGGACTGTTGATGTATTTGTAACTTTGGAAGATATTCTGATGTATATTATCATTGTATGTTGTTGTACCCCCATTGGAGATGTGTTTTCCTCCTTGCGGGATGTCTTTATTGTGTCTAGACCTTGAGGTACAACCTCCATTGTAAGTTGGGGAAATAATCCCCAGTGTGATATCATGTAATGTGTATTTGGATTCTCTCTAGGAGAAGTCGGATCTGTTAGTGAAATAGGTCGACCCTATAACACCTCGGTTTTGACCCCATTGCATTAATGTATATGATATAAATATTATATGGAATCATGACAAGGAGCTCAAGGCCAAGGCCATGTCATTGATTAATGTTTGGTATATAGGTGATCATGGTTGATGCTTATGGTTTCTATGCTAAGTCAAGCATGCTTGTAAACATCATGTAAATATGCAAATTAATGAAAAACCCATAGCTAGCTATGTCAATGCAACGAATAATGAGATGGGAGCACGGTTTTCCTAAGGATAAGGGGGTGGGAATGTTAACCTTGAGATAATTTGGGGGAAAATCCATGTGTCATGGGGAGAACCCATCAAAACTGTCAACTCCCTTTTTTCTTGTCTTTTCTTCCCAACCATTTATTCTGCCAGAAGGTGGTTGAGGTAGTTATTGCTTGGAAAGGGAAGAGTATGGGAAAATTCGAATTGGGCAGAGCACCTAGTTTTGGAATGTCATGTTTTTCTTGCATGGACAAGAAAACGCTAGAACGTATTCCATTTTGACTCATGCGTTCACATTTTGGTTTTACTTTCACGTTTTGGGAGCTATGGGATGTTCAGGTTCATTCTCCATTCGCGTGGAAGCTCTTTAGCAACTTAGCCCTTCCTGTGTGTATCCTTCATGTTCTGTGAGTGTTTTTCCCTTGGAAATACTATGATTGCTATGTTGCAACGTTATCTTAAAATAAAGAGTGTATGAGACCCCATTACTCATGTTCCCGAGTAACCCTGTGTTGTAGAGTCTCCTCGTGGTTGTTGTGTTGTGCACCCTGGTTCGGGTCTGAACTATGCACAAGAATTAGGAATGGGAGAGACATAGAATGTGCTTGAAAAACCTAGTGTGGAACCTCACAATAAGATAAGAGTGGTTGGTAAACCTGCTATGCACATCCTGAAGAGCACTGGAAGAGAAGGTGTAGCCTGAGGGACTGTGGAGCAAAGAAAGGGACACTTCCTTGTGTTGTGTGTGTAGGCAGTGGGGAAGCGAGGCCAGATAGGTCTTGTGAAGGTGTTCTTAGCTCTGTAGATGAGCTCACTATATTAGCAATTATTCCTACCCATTGTCTTAGAAGCATGATAAAACCTACTGGAGAGATGACTTGGATGGTAGCCTGATAAACCCATCTGTTGTCTTGGCTGTGTCTTGTTGAGTTTGACCTTGTGAGTAACCTTTGGTTGGATAGTCTGATAAAACCAACTGTGAATGCTGGCTTGGCCAGGTATCCTGATAAACCCAGTAGTGAGATGGCTTGACTGTGTACAATCTGATAAACCCATATGTTGGCTTTATTGGTCCTTAAAGGTGAATGTTGGCTTGATTGTGTTCAGTCTGTGATACCCAACTGTGAGATGGCTTGGCTAAGTTGCCTATGAAAGCCATCTATTGGTTTGTTTTCCCATGCACCCTGATAAACCCAGCTGTGTTGGCTTGGCTGAGTTTTATTGCACCCTTGGCTATATATGAGTTTTCTTGTGTTCCCTTATTCCTTAAGGAAATCATGCCCAGCTCAGGGGTGGCGGTGTCACTAAGAGATTGATGAGCGCATTGGCCTATTGTTGGGCAGAACGTTGCAGCGACATAGCTGGTTGAAGGGACAAGTTATGTTCAAGATAAGTGTTCTTGTCTATGTTAATCTCTACAATTGTATTTGTTGCATTATAATTGCTTGATGGAATGTGATGAACATGTTGTTGTGTTGAATTGATGCATTGTTCCTTTGAATAACTGCAATTATAGGAATCTATGTATGTTTTCCCTGAATGCATTTTAAAATAAGTTGCAAGGTAGATTGGCTAGATGGGTAATGGACTGAATGATCAAATTGATCCAAGACTTCAATTAAAAAGTTGAGTTTCCCCCTAGAAATATTCCTTTACGCAATCTGCGAGATGCAGGATTTCAGGATGCAAGATGCGGGATGTCAGTTCACAGGTCTTGGTTTTCGTAATTTTCCCTTCTGCAACTTGCGGCATGCGGGATGCAGGGTGCAGGATGCGAGATGTGTTTTTGGATAATTACGGATTTCTGCAATTTTCATTCTGCAACTGTTGTTTCTGATGTGGGATGCGAGATCGCGGTGTCGCAATTTCCACAATTCCCAATCTCGCAATTCAAGTTTTCATGTCGTCGATATTCACGAGATGATTTTCCATCATCGAGTTGTTCCTAATGTGAGATGTGGGATGCAAGAAGTGAGATTGCAATTTTCGTAACTTTTCGATCCCGCAACTCGGGCATTTCACACTGTTGATTTTTGCGGGTGGATTCTTAGCCCTCGATTTTGTTCCATCTGCGGGACCGTTTGGGATCGTTAATTTTCGTTGCATTTTCTCTCTGTCGTCTAATATCCTCTAAGATCTTTCCTTGCAGATCGTCGAACTGCTAAAGGGAAGACGGGAGGGAGCGTGGCAGTGTTGGAAATGTCGAGAAGTGTTTCGCGACTAGGGATGATTTTAAGGAACCATACTTATTTAAAAGTGTATAAATGTTGGCGAATATTACCAATTCTTAAAACGCCAGCTATAAAATGATTGGCGATATTTCTCAAAAAATATTTTAATTTCCAAGGATTTTATATCGTTTATATAATAATTTGGCGATTTTTAGGGTGAAAAAATTTTACCCCATCAAAATTGGGCGAAATAGGTCTTCAAAAAATGCAAAATGGCGAATCTTTTTTGGGAGAAAAACATGGAAAAATAGCCCACTGGGCTAAAATTCGCCCCTAAAATCATCCCTGTTCGCGACCATGTACGGTTTTTCGATGAACAGTAAAGGTTTTCGATGAAATTTTTAATTTTGAATGATAATGGGGTATGGGTATGTGACATTGTGGTACCAGAGCTGTGGGTTGCAACATTGGGCCTGGGTGGGCCGGAAATGAGTTAACAGAGCTGTTGGTTACAGTATTGGGCCTAGATAGGCCAGGTGACAGTAAGTAAATGGTTTTGATTTTTAATTACTGTGTATCTTGTTGAAATATTGTAACTTCAAAGAATATTCTATATGTATCTTTTGTGGTCCCCAATGGTCCTACCGGGAGAACCACTTGTATTATCTTATACCCCGATGCTTCTAATCGGAATAACTAATAAGAGTCATGAGGTTGTCCCCTCTAATTGTAAAGGTGGGTCATTAGCACCCCAGTGTGGTTACTTGAGCCTACATGTGTAACTCGAGCCTACATGATTAACTCGAGCCTACATGTTAGATGAGTTAATTGAAGTGAACGGATGAATATAAATAGAGGTGTAGCTCTCCTCATTTGAACACACACTTTCACTTGTGTAGCGCATTAGTGGAGAAGAGAAGTAGCTAGAGAAGGAGGAGTATTAGGCTTTGATCTCCTTGCTGGTTTATATTTTATCTTTTTGGGGCATCTATATTGAGGAAGATTTTGCTGGGTTTTTCCCTTTAGGGTTTTCCAAGGATAAATATTTTTGTTCCTTTTGTATGGTTGTGCTTGTCTATCTTTCAGTGATCCTGTTTATATGCTTTTGTTATGAAAAATGAAATGAAATACTGATGTCTTAGCTAAGCATATGAAAAGTTAACATGGTATCAGAGCCACCCTGAAAAGAAGACATTGTGCAGCTACAAAATCTAGGGCTTCTTACTTTTTGGTTCTCTCTCCACAATCGATCAGCAAAAGAAGGCTAGGCTAACTCTCCATTGAAGGGCGCATCTTTCTGTCGAAGTGGAATTCGATTCCGAGCATTTTCAGTTTTCCGTGTGGCAAATTAGGGCTTCTTGCAGAAGAAGAATTTTTGAGTGATCCCAACACAGGATTTCTCTCCTCATCAAAATCAAATTTTAGAGACCTGGATCAAGATTTTTGGTTGGTTGAAACTTCGGGAAAGTCAAACCCTAGTTTGACCCGGAGCTAGAAAAACCCTAAATACTAAAACTGCTAAGTTTTGGTATATTCGCTATATCCAAATATTGGTGAAGGTTCAAGAGCTGAAAATTTCAGATACCATAGATACAATCCTGATGAACAATGTATCCAAACTTCAGCCTCATATTCACTACATTCTAGGAGATATGATCCCTCCAAGTTATGGTTCCAACCTCTTCCAGAATTCATCTCTAAACAGGACACCTAGGGAAAATTTTTATAGCTTGGGATACAGAGGTCCAAATGGAATTCTTGAAGATGTTATAGAAATATAACGGACTGCACTTTCTATGGTCCAAATTTCTGAACCTGAAGATAAACCAGTGACACGTGGAATGCCGTACAACTTCACTATTCTGAACAGTCCTGTAACAGGTCACCTTGGGAAAATTATCATAAATCCAAATTGGTGAGACCAACTATGATGAAACCTATTATTTTGGATCAGAGACATGCAAGGTTACCGCAGTGTGAAATTTCAGACATAGAGGAGCATTAATTTCAGAGATATCACAGAAACAGTAACAGGAAGTTCTGCAGAAGAAATTGGAAAACTAGGGCTTCCTGTTCCATGAGCTTCCCTCCACTGTTTTCAGAAAAGGAGTACATTGGACAGCTCCATTTGAAGAGATATATATTTATATCCAATTATATCTAAAATATTCCAAGTTTTTAAAATTAGGGTTTCTCTGACAAACCCTAGATCAGCCAGCTCCGGAAGCAGGACGGACACCTCAAATCGGTAAGATCTAATCTTTTGCTATTTGCATTTGAGGTTCTCATTTCAAAGTGATCTATCACATCAGCTTGATGATAATCTTGGTGAAGTTGAAAACTTCCAAGCATGAAAGTATTTGATATCTCTGAAGAAAATGAATTGGACACCTACATGAGTAGAGAGGTTCCAGTTCTAGAGGGAGATGGGCCTCAAAGCCTTACACAACAAGAACTTGATCAAGGCCAAGAAGATCACTGTTGATTCAATCACAGATCAACTTGTACCACAAGTGTCTTCCCTAAAGACACCGAAGATGTTTGATTTCTTGATCAAGCTATTTGAAGATAAGAACATAATTCAGAAGATGGATTTGAGAAAACAGTTGAAGAATTTGAAGATCCACAATGCATAACATCTTGAAGCAGTAGAAGAAGAAGCAGAGAATGCAGAAGTGGTGATAGACACCTTGAATGGCCTCCCATGATCATGGGATTCATTCATGCGAGGAATGTGTGCCAGAAGAAAGTGATTACTTTCAGTTGACTTTGGGAAGAAGAAGAAGCTCATCTCATAAGAAGAGAAGAAGAAAGATGGGAGAAAATTGAAGATCAAGCTATCACCATTCAAAGAAGATCCCTCAAGCAATGAGGAATATGAAGAACTCAATTCTTGACGAACCTCTTATCCATCTTATCATTTGGATAAGAAATGATGATAAATCAGAATGACCAAGATGGAGTCTACCCACGAAACAAATAAAAGATAAGTATTCAATTGTCATTTCATGATATTGTTTTACATTTGATTATATTCAGGTGATGTGTTATGCATGATAGATTGTTTGCATCAATGACTGTATACTACTAATATGCATGTGATGGGTAAGTAGCTCATGGTGCTATACAACTCTCCATTGCTACTTATCAAACCTATTTGCTGACATATTGGATTAGTCTAGAAAGTTTCTGTGAGATATGGATGAATGTTGTATTGGCTAAACAGTTGCATGATGCATAAGAATTTGTCATTATGCATATGATTTATGAAATAGTTCTAACCATGCAACTGGTGCATTTGAATTGTAGGAAAGTTCCTGTACAACCTCCTACAAGAAAAGAAGGATGAGATTTGTTCCAAACAACAAGTGATGACAATTCAATAAACATGAATCTGAATCTCCCAGGGTCAGAGACACCATGACGGAAGAAAGAGCTTCAAAGAGCAGTAGATCCACCTCGAAGGATGAAGACTACCATGGGTATGAGAGATAACTCAAGATGAAGAAAAGAATGCTATGAAAGAAGCTATGATCAAAGAATAATAGTTGATCATGGGGAATGATGTATACGATATGATTTCGAGACATAAAGGAAAGTATGTAGTATCCTCCATATGGATATACAAGAACAAGTGTACAAAGCAAGGTTCATGATTTGCCTCAGAAAGAATAGACTATGACATGACATACTCTATTGACCAGTATATATCAAAAATAGAACCACCTATACAGAATGAAGAAGGAAGATAATACTCCACTTCAGGGGGAGTGACTACAGAAGATATTTGAGTTCGACACGGTACGACATGATGGACAGCTTCCTGATGGATCAAGACTTTTGGGTTCCAACCTTCAAAGTTGAATGCAGAAGACTAGGATATGTTGATGATCTGACAATATGAACTCATGGAAGATGTTATGATAAAATAATACTATAATGATGTTTGGGATATAGTACTCAAACTAGAAAGCAAGAATGTGGTATCTTACAAATGGATTTGCAAGATAAAATATGTCGTTGATAGAAGTAAGGAAAGACTTGTGTCTAGAGGTTTCTATAAGAAAGAGGGAATTAATTTTGAAGAGACACTTACTCCAGGAAGAAAGGTACACTTCCTTCAGAACTATGATGGTAGTTGCTTCCATGATGAAGTAAAGACAATCCTTAATGGTATGATTGGGGAAGAGTTTTACATTGAAAGGATTTGAAGTTGAAGACAGATGGACTCATATATGTAAGTTGAAGAAGGCCCTCCATGGCATGAAGCAAGCTCCCAGAGCTTGGTATGGAAGGATAGATGGTTTCCTGTCAATTATGGGCTTTACCAAGAGTAAAGCTGATCCTAACCTTTATCTCAAGGTTGTAGAAGATGAACCTGTCATCCTGTTATTATATGTGGATGACTTATTCTTGACAGGGAAGGAGAAATAGATCATGGAAAGCAAGAAGAAACTAGCAGAAGAATTTGAGATGAAATACCTTGGGTTAATGCACTATTTCCTAGGTCTGGAAATATTGCAAAGTTCAGAAGAAATCTTTCTCAACCAAGGAAAGTATGCGGTAGAGATATTGAAGAGATTCAATATGTTGGAATGCAAATCCATGGCCACACACATGGACTCCAAACTGAAGCTGTTAGCTGATGACTCATCAGAGTTAGTGGATGTGACTCATTACAGATAGATCATTGGGTCATTAATGTATTGAACAAATTCCAGACCAGACATTTGTTTTGCTGTGAACACCTTAAGTCAATATCTTGTTCAACCAAGATGGATTCACCTAGTAACTGCAAAACATGTGATGAGATATCTGAAAGGGACTATAGACTTTGGTCTATACTATGATGGTAGCCATGAGTATAGATTGTGTGGCTACACAGATGCAGATTGGGATGGAAGTATCTCAGATAGGAAAAGCACATTAGGTAGATGCTTTTGTTTGGGGTCTGCTATGAGTTCATGGTTTAGCAGGAAACAATCCAGTTTTTCTTGTAGCACGGCTGAAGCAAAATACATAGCAGATTGCTCTGCTAAGTTGTGAATTCATATGGCTTTGGAAGCTGATATCAGGTCTCTTTGACCTGAAGATGGATACTACAATGATTCTATGTGATAACCAGATTTGTGATGACAGAGAACCCTGTGTTCCGATTGTAACACATAACAATTCGGTATTTCTACATACGAGATAAGATGTAGATGATTATGTTTCAGTATTCCCATACTAAAGATATAGATGATGTTTCAGTATTTACATACTGTAGATGCAGATAATGATGATTCCGTATTTCTATACTGAAGATGTAGATGATGATGGTTTGAATGATGATGTACTGATGAAGCCTCTGTCTCGGGTAAAGTTCGAACACTTTTGAGACAAGCTTGGTGTTGTTCAAAAAGACCTTCCTCGAAAGGGGGAGTAGTGATGTTGCAGTGGGATTGTATCATCCCTGGGCACTTGCCCTAAAGTGATCCGGAGACCTTGATCCTCGAGAATGAAGAGGGATTGTATCATCCCGGGACATCTGTCCAAAATTGATCTAGTGACCTCGGTCCTCGAGAATGAAGAGGGATTGTATCATCCTAGGACATCTGTCCAAAATAGATCCGGTGACTTCGGTCTTTGTGAATGTGGTGGGATTGCATCATCCCTGAACTTTAGTTCAAAATGTATCCAGAGGTCTCAGCCCCCATGAATGTGGTGGGATTGCATCATCCCTGAACTTCAGTTCAAAATGTATCCGGAGGTATCGACCCCCGTGGATGTGGTAGGATTGCATCATACCTAAACTTCGGTTCAAAATGTATCTGGAGGTCTCGGCCCCCGTGAAAGTGGTGGATTGCATCATCCCTAAACCTCGGTTCAAAATGTATCCGAAGGTATCGGCCCCCGTGAAAGTGGTTGGATTGCATCATCCCTGAGCTTCGGTTCAAAATGTATCCGGAGGTCTTGGCCCCCGTGAAAGTGGTGGATTGCATCATCCCTGAACCTTTGTTCAAAATGTATCCGGAGGTCTCAGCCCCCGTGAAAGTGGTGGATTGCATCATCCCTGAACCTAGGTTCAAAATGTATCCGGAGATCTCGGTCCCCGTGAATGTGGTAGGATTGTATCATCCTTGAACTTTGTTTCAGAACGGATCTGGTGACTTCGATACTCGAGAATGTGTGTTGATCCCATAATTCCTAGAGGAAGGATTGTCTGAGTTCCACATATGTGTTGATCCCGTAATTTCGAAAGGAAGGATCATTGAATTGAACCTGTAATTCCAATAGGAAGGATTGTCTGAGTTCCATAGATGTGTTGATCCCGTAATTCCAATAGGAAGGATTTTCTGAGTTCCACATCTTTGTTGATCCCGTAATTCCAAAAGGAAGGATCGTTAGTAACTCCGTAAAGACCTAAATCCCATAATTCCGAAAGGAAGGATCATTGAATTGATCCCATAATTCCAATAGGAAGGATTGTCTGAGTTCTATAGATGTTTTTATTCCGTAATTCCAATAGGAAGGATTGTCTAAGTTCCACAAATGTGTTGATCCCGTAATTCCAAAAGGAAGCATCGTTAGTAACTCCGTAAAGACCTAAATCCCGTAATTCCGAAAGGAAGGATCGTTCATAACTCCGTAAAGACCTAAATCCCGTAATTCTGAAAGGAAGGATCATTGGTAACTCCGTAAAGACCTAAATCCTGTCATTCCGAAAGGAAGGATGATGTTGATGTTTTTATGATGATGATGATGATGTTGCTGATGATGATGATGTTTCTCTGATCGAAAGATCAGAAGTTGCTGATGATGATGTTCTCTGATCGAAAGATCAGAATATGATGATGATGATGTTTTCTAATCAGAAGATCAAAAGTTGCTTATGATTATGATGTTGCTGATGATGATGATGTTTTCTGATAGAAAGATTAGAATGCGATGATGATGATGATGTTTCTGATCGAAAGATCAGAATCTGATGATGATGAGATCCTGATGATGATGATGCGGTATTATCAAAGTATGATGATGATGATGTACTGATCGAAAGATCAGAATATGATGATGAGTTGATGTTAGAGTATGATGATGTTCGATTGATGATGTTTCTGATCGAAAGATCAGAGGCTGATGATAATGATGATTCTGATTGAAATATCAGAATGTGATGATGATGATATTTTGATGTTGATATTTTGATGATGATGATGTTGATGTTTTCATGATGTTTTCATGATGATGTTTCTGATCGAAAGATCAGAGTATGATGATGATGTTGTTGCTGATCGAAAGGCCAAAGTGCTGAAGAAGATGTTGCTGATCGAAGCGGTCAAAGTACTGATGATGCTGAAGACTAAAGATTGAAGATGAAGACTACATGATGTTGAAAAGATTCCAATGATTTATATATGTATTACCCTGATGATGTTGATGATGTCCTCTATCTCTCTCCTACTATTGTTGTTGTTGATGTTGTTGTAGAATACCCTTCTCGTTAAGGGGGAGTGTTGAAATATTGTAACTTCGAAGAATATTCTATATGTATCTTTTTAGGTCCCCGATGGTCCTACCAGGAGAACCACTTGTATTATCTTGTACCCCGATGCTTCTAATCAGAAGAACTAATAAGAGTCATGAGGTTGTCCCCTCTAATTGTAAAGATGGGTCATTAGCACCCCAGTGTGGTTACTTGAGCCTACATGTCACACTCAAGCCTGCATGATTAACTCGAGCCTACATGTCGGATGAGTTAGTTGAAGTGAACGGATAAATATAAATAGAGGTGTAGCTCTCCTCATTTGAACACACACTCTCACTTGTTAGCCAGTTTTTCTACACAGTCTGAATGTTGCCATATGCCAAACTTTGAATGTTTCACTCACAGGAAAAGCCACAGCAGGATGAATCAAAGGAAGTCACAACAGTAATAAAGCAAATGTTAATGTTACAGCCACAGATGAGAACAATATCACATATCTAAATGTTGCACAGAATACCCGCATACTGAAAAGGATGATTACACAATTCACTACAACAGAGAATTTTATTATAGATTCAAATAAATGAAACAGAAGGATGAAAACGATCAAGCATTACATCTATACAGTGATTCACATATATAAAACAGAGTTTTAAATGAATAATTTGATCACACTATACAGAATGGGCAGGATCTGAAACAAAGCGGCCGGAAAGATAGCGATTTTTCATCCGCAACGGAGGAAGGGTAGTGGCTTCTTCATCTGCAACGGCGGAAGCCCACAACACAAGGATCGAAGACAATCGGCAAACAAAACATCGGAATTCGGAAGGACATCCCCTTCCGCAACGCCGAAACTTGAAAACATCGAAAGTCAGAAGGACATCCCCTTCCGCAACGTCGGAGCGAAAAGTGGAACGGGAGACGAAACATCGGAGCTTCAAAACATCAAAAGTCAGAGCAGAACGGGAGCCGCAACGGCGAAGGTATAAAAGCTTTCGGGAGCCACAATGGCGGAAGACAGAAAGACCACGGGCTCCGCGGTAGGTCTATCGGCGTCAGAAACGTTATGAGTCGGATGGTTAGCCATTATGGAGCCGCAACGATGGAGATTGAAAGAACAAAATGTTCCAACACGAAACCAAATATTCAGCCGACTAAGGAAAATGCATTGAAAAATAATATCGAGACTGAAGCTGATTATCTTTTTGCAACGGTGGGAGGATAAGCAGATAAACCTCCGATTTAAACATTTAAAACCCCAGCGTGGCATGGCATTGGCAAGAAGTGGCATGGCATGGCCTTGCAGAGCAGAGAATGACTATTCGTGGAATGTAGAGAGTCAGGACAACTGGGCATTCGAAGGACTTAAAGTTTTTGTCAGTTAGAGACTTTTGAGAATCTATGATATTCATGGAATGTGAATCGTTTTGTACAGATCAGCATTCGAGACCGATTAACTATTTCTCATTTGCAATTAGATGGAAAATGAAGAGTCCGTAACCGTTTCTGTAATGAACGGAGAGAATGGGAATCGACTGGAATATGTATATATATATTGTAGCAAGAAGATGAGAAAAGGACGTTGTTCAGTAAGGTAATTTCGAATATAAGAGATTGAGCACATTGCAGAAAAGGATTGAAGAGCTGGATACGATGATAGTTGCAGAGTATGAAGAGTCCAGATGAGAAATAATATAAGAATGATACAGTGACAGTCTCGGTGAGTTCTGTATGTGCTTAGTCTTGATGATAAACAGAGAAAAATGTACAGAGATAGAATTATAACATCTGTTGTGAATATCTGCAATACTTTCTATTTCAGAATCGTAATGTAAATGCTAATTTATAAATCCTAGTCATAGACAGTGAGGGGTTGTAAGGGTTTGATTCATTCTATAATTCACAAGAGTTCTCTGGGGTGTTGTAGCATCCTTCTGGTTGTTGCCAGAAAATAGAAACAAGTTGGTGCTTGTAATGATTGGAAGTTGGAGCTTCCATAGGTAGCAGCCTCGTCTGGGTTAAAGCTCAGGCAAAATAAAAGAATGTAAAGAGGAGTTGGAGCTTACCTTTAATTCTTGAGAAGAAGAGTATTTACTGTTTCCTCATGAAAACATTGTGTCTTGTGTTCGTTGATGTGATTGAATGTTGACTGTTATGCAATTTGCTTCTATATGTTGAATGGTTTAAACATATGTCCATAATAAATCTGAAACATCCTTTAAAAAGATGCACTTTGGTATATAACTGATTCACCCCCATTCTCAGTTACTTTAATCCATCCAACAATTGGTATCAGAGCCAGGTTGCTTCAAATCAGTTTAACCACTGGAATCTAGATCCTAATCAATGGACAAGAAATCAAAATTTACCAAACATGGACTGCCTCTATTTGATGGACATAATTATGCCTTTTGGAGTATAAGAATGAAACTGTTTCTACAGTCTCAAGGAGTTGATGTATGGCAAGCTTGTTTAAATACATATAATGTTCCAGCAACTATTCAAATAGATCCTATAAGTAGAAGACTCTATGAGAGTAATTCAAAGGCTATGTATGGTATTCTAGGAGGCCTAGCAGCTTCAGAATTTGTTAAAGTAATGAATTGTTCCTCAGCAAAAGAAATTTGGGATAAACTAAAAACAGTCTATGAAGGGGATGATAAAGTTAAAAATGCCAAATTACAAACATATAGATCTCAATTTGAAAGTTTGAAAATGGAAGAATCTGAAGATATAGCCACTTATTTCCTTCGAATAGATGAAGTTGCCAATACCATGAGAGGGCTAGGACAAAAGATTAAAGATGAAGATCTTGTACAAAAGGTTCTTAGATCTCGTCCTGCTAGATTTAATCCTAAGGTTTCTGCATTAAAAGAAAGAGCAAATTTAGATACCTTAGATATGGATACACTTAGTGGAATACTAACTGCATATGAAATGAGAATTTCTGGTGAGACTTCTTCCAGGAAAGAAGCAGCATTCAAAGCAGCAAAGTAGGAGAAGAAGAAGAAAGAAGAAGAAGTGAACCATTCTGAAAAATCAGAAGAAGATGAAGAAGAAGCAAATTTTGTCAAGAGCTTAAGAAAGGGTATAGGTAGGTACAAAGGTAAGCTTCCTTTGAAATGTTTTGGATGTGGCAGAATAGGCCACTTTGCTTCCAAATGTCCATATAGTAAGAACTCTGACAATGAGGAAGAAAGAAGTAAAAAGCCAAAGCAATACAAAAATAAATACAAGAAGTCTTTCAATAGACGTACTTTCAAGAAGAAGAGTTTATTTACTAAAGAAGAAAGTGATATATCTGATTCCGATGAAAGTGATGATCAGTCAGATGAGAATCTCTTTATGGCTTTGGAAAATGAGAAAGACCAGTCTGAAGAGGAAGAAGATGGTGAAGTGGATGTGGAAGCAAAATTGGTAAGTGCTCTATGTGATTTAAGAAGAGAAAGAAAAGAATGTAGACATCTTAAGAGAAATGTTAAAGAACTTGAGGATGAGTTGAAAAAATCAAATGATTCATTTGAAAGCACTAAAGCAAAAATGATTGAATTAAAACTAAAACTGGAAGAAGCTAGAATCACTGAAGAATCTCTAAACAAATTAATTATGGTAAAGGATAAAGAGATTGAAAACCTGAAATCAGAAGTTGTCTTATTAAGGAAGAAGGTACAGGAAAGCAACATGAGTCGCAATTCATCAATTCTAAATCAAATAATAGAAAGTCAGAGATTTGTAAATGATAAATCTGGACTTGGTTATAAGGCTGCAGTGATCAATGATTGTTCTAGTTCAAGTTTGAAAGAAACAGGTGCAGAAAAGAAGAATGAGAAAGGAGCTGATGAGAATTTAGTGGTTGAGAAACAGGAAGAAAAATCAAGACCAATTGTTCAGAAAAGAACACATGACAGGTATCAGAATAAGTTTAATGGCTATTGTTTCTTTTGTTACAATTATGGACACAAGGCTGCGTTTTGCACTAAATTTTCAAGAAAAATATATGAACATAATGGGTATGAGAAGTCTAGACATGGATCATATGGAAAAAGATTGGATGTGACAAGTCAAAACAGAAATAGAAATACTCATAACAAATTTGATATTTTAAACCATGAAACAGAATGTTATAAGTGTCAAAATTTTGGTCATATTTCAAGAAATTGCCCTACCAACTTTCAGAAAGGTAGTAAACTCATCTGTACTCATCAACAAACTCAAATCTGGAAAAGGAAGACTGAAAATCTGAAGGCTGAAAATTGTAATGTAGCACTGCAAGATGAACATAAAATCAAATGGATAATAGACAGTGGATGCTCCAAACATATGACAGGAAGTAAACATTTGTTTATTAAACTAGACAAAGGAAAAGAGGGATCTGTCACATTTGGAAATGATTAGACAGCTAGAATAATTGGAAGAGGGACTGTATGTTTAAATAGTAAGAAAAACTTGGCTGAAAATGTCCTGTTGATAGAAGATATGGAACACAACTTGCTGAGTGTTAGTCAAACATGTGATAAGGGATGCTACATGATATTTGATTCAAATGGATGTCAAATCAGAGATGTGAAAACAGATAAACTAATAGGTACAGCCACAAGAAGTGCAAGCAATGTCTATATTCTAGATGAGAAAAAGAATGAATGATGTCTTAGTAATGAGAATGAAAGATGGTTGTGGCACAAGAGACTAGGTCACATCAATTTTGATAATCTGATCAATATGAGTAAGAATGAAGCTGTAAGAGATTTATCATCTTTAAAGAATCTCTCAGGTTCATTGTGCAAGCAATGCCAACATGGGAAACAAACAAGAGTCATATTTAAAACAAAAGAATACTCCACAACTAAACCGCTTGAGATAGTGCATACTGATATTTGTGGGCCCATGAGAACAAAAGGGATGAAAGGAGAAAAGTATTTCTTATTGTTTGTGGATGATTACACTAGAATGACTTGGATTTACTTATTGAAAAAGAAATCTGAAGCTTTTGACTGCTTTCAAACGTTTAAAGAATTTGTTGAAAATGAATGTGACAAGAAAATAAAGTGCCTGAGATCCGATAATGGAGGAGAGTAAATTTAACAAATTTTGTGATGTGAACGGGATAAAGAGACACTTCTCTGTGACTGAAACGCCTCAGTAGAATGGGGTAGTAGAAAGGAAAAACAGAACGGTAGTAGAGATGGCTAGAAGCATGCTCCATGAAGCAAAGTTGAGTAATGTGCTTTGGCCTCAAGCTATTCACACAGCAGTTCACATACTGAATCGATGTCTGCTAAGAAATAACCAGTCTGTCACGCCATATCAAATGTGGAAAGGAAGACTAGCCAGCGTTAAACATTTCAGTATTTTTGGCTGTAAGTGTTATATCAAACGAGTGGATCCACATTTGGGAAAATTAGACTCTAGAACTGATGATGGAGTATTAGTTGGCTACTCCTATTCTAGAAAAGCATATAAATGTTATAATTTCAGACTAAGAAAGATCGTTGAAGCAATAGATGTAACATTTGATGAATCTGCATTCTTAAAATCAAAGACTAAGCAAAAGGAGTTTGAGACTCATGATATATTTGACAAGCACAGGTCAGATGATGAAGAGGATGAAATAGAAGAGGTTAAGGCTAATGACAGTAACAGATCTACATGTGATGATGAACAATGCTTCAGTCCTTCAAAAAATACAATTTCAACAAAATCTCCAAGTAGTCGAATACAAAAAAATCACCCTGAAGAATTGATTATTGGGGATATAAGCTCGAGTGTCGAGATAAGAAGTAAAAGACAACAACCCATCCTTGAAAAGCAGGTATCACTTCTCTCTCTGACTGAACCAAAAAACGTGAATGAAGCTATCAAAGATGAACATTGGGTAAATGCTATGAAGGAAGAGCTTAGTCAAATCGAAAAGAATCATACATGGGAAATAGTTCCTAGACCTGCAAACAAAAATGTAATAGGAGCTAAGTGGGTTTTCAAGAATAAACTAGATGATACAGGAAAAGTAACCAGAAATAAAGCAAGACTAGTCTGTAAAGGTTATGCACAGGTAGAAGGGATTGATTACAGTGAAACATTTGCCCCTGTGGCTAGAATGGAAGCAATAAGGTTGATCTTAGCATATGCCAACTCCAAACAAATTAAAGTCTACCAAATGGATGTGAAGTCAGCTTTTCTAAATGGTGATCTGGAAGAGGAAGTCTACATGGAGCAGCCAGAAGGATTTCATGTACAGGATGCATCACAGTTTGTTTATAGATTGAGGAAAGCGTTATATGGATTAAAGCAAGCACCTAGGGCATGGTACTCCAGACTAGATAACTACTTAATGCAGCAAGGATTCAAGAAAGGTCACACAGATAGTAACATGTACATTAAAGAAGAGAATAACAGCCTTATTATTATAGAAGTTTATGTTGATGACATAATTTTTGGGAGTGACGATGATAGACTAAGCACGAATTTTGCTGAAAGCATGCAGCAGGAATTCGAAATGTCTATGCTAGGAGAAATGAAGTTCTTTCTTGGATTACAAATCAATCAATGTGACAGAGGTATCTCTATCTCTCAAACTAAATACATTAATAAAATGTTAAAGAAATTCAAAATGGAGAACTGTAAGCCAGTTGGTACACCTATGGTCACTGGATGTAAACTCAGTAAAGATGATGACTCTGGAGATGTAGACCAGACTATGTACAGATCCATGATTGGCAGTCTACTCTATGCTACAGCAACTAGGCCAGACATTATGCATGTTGTTTGTCAGGTTGGAAGATTTCAGGCTTCACCTAAGAATGGTCACTTGTTGGCTATAAAGAGGATTTTTAGATACTTAAAAGGAACAACAAATCATGGTTTATGGTATCCAAAAGATAACTCTGACTGGACTTATATGCATTTACTGATGCTGGCGGGGCTGGATGTGTTGATGAAAAGAAAAGTACCAGTGGTGCTACCTTCTTTCTTGGAGGTTGTTTGGTAAGCTGGTCCAGTAAGAAACAATCATCTGTTTCATTATCTACAGCTGAAGCAAAATATATAGCAGCATCAGGATGTTGCACCCGGATTATTTGGATGAATCAGATGTTGAAGGATATGCACATACAAAATGATGATCCTATTCCCATTTTCTGTGATAATACAAGAGCAATAAGCATTTCAAAGAACCCAATGATGCACTCAAAGACTAAACACATACCCATCAAATATCATTTTCTGAGAGAGCAGGTGTTGTCCAAAGTTATTAAGCTTGAATATGTTGGAACAAAAGACCAGGTTGTTGATATTTTCACTAAGCCTCTTCCCAAATCTCAATTTGAAATGCTTCGAGCTCAGTTGGGGGTTTGTCCTCTCTGAATATTTTCGCATTCACATTACAGTGACAGGGGGAGACATATTCACAGGGGGAGTTCTCTTTCTATCTTTGCCATGGATGTCAAAAGGGGGAGAAATCTTTCAAAGTTTGTCATCATGTCAAAGGGGGAGTTTGTTAGCCAGTTTTTATACACAGTCTGAATGTTGCCATATGCCAAACTTTGAATGTTTCACTCACAGGAAAATCCACTGTAGGATGAATCAAAGGAAGTCACAACAGTAATAAAGCAAATGTTAATGTTACAGCCACAGATGATAACAATGTCACAACTCTAAATATTGCACAGAATACCCGCATACTGAAAAGGATGATTACACAGTTCACTACAACAGAGGATTTTATTATACATTCAAATAAATGAAACAGAAGGATGAAAACGATCAAGCGTTACATCTATACAGCGATTCACATATATAAAACAGAGTTTTAAATGAATAATTTGATCACACTATACAGAATGGGCAGGATCTGAAACAAAGCAGCCAGAAAGATAGCGATTTTTCATCCACAATGGCGGAAGGGTAGTGGCTTCTTCATCTTCAATGGCGGAAGCCCACAACACAAGGATCGGCGACGATCAGCAAACAAAACATCGAAATTCAGAAGGACATCCCCTTCCTCAACGCTAGAGCTTGAAAACATCGGAAGTCGGAAGGACATCCCCTTCCGCAACGTCGGAGCGAAAACTGGAATGGGAGCCGAAACATCGGAGCTTCAAAACATCGGAAGTCGGAGCGAAACAGGAGCCGCAACGGCGGAGGTATACAAGCTTTCGGGAGCCGCAACGGCGGAAGACAGAAAGACCATGGGCTCCGCGGTAGGTCTATCGGTGTCGGAAATGTTATGAGTCAGATGGTTAGCCATTATGGAGCCGCAACGGCAGAGATTGAAAGAACAAAATGTTCTGACACGAAACCAAATATTCAGTCGACTAAGGCAAATGCATTGGAAAAGAATATCGAGACTGAAGCCGATTATCTTTTTGCAACGGTGGGAGGATAAGCAGATAAACCTCCGATTTAAACATTTAAAACCCCAGTGTGGCATGGCATTGGCAAGAAGTGGCGTGGCATGGCCTTGCAGGGCAAAGAATGACTATTCGTGGAATGCAAAGAGTCAGGAAAACTGGGCATTCGAAGGACTTAAAGTTTTTGTCAGTTAGAAACTTTTGAGAATCTATGATATTCGTGGAATGTGAATCATTTTGTACAGATCAGCATTCGAGACCGATTAACTATTTCTCATTTGCAATTAGATGGAAAATGAAGATTCCATAACCGTTTCTGTAATGAACGGAGAGAATGGGAATTGACTGGAATATGTATATATATATTGTAGCAAGAAGATGAGAAAAGTGCGATGTTCAGTAAGGTAATTTCGAATATAAGAGATTGAGCACATTGCAGAAAAGGATTGAAGAGCTAGATACGATGATAGTTGCAGAGTATGAAGAGTCCGGATGAGAAAGAATATAAGAATGATACAGTGACAGTCTCGGTGAGTTCTGTATGTGCTTAGTCTTGATGATAAACAGAGAAAAATGTACAGAGATAGAATTATAACATCTATTGTGAATATCTACAATACTGTCTATTTCAGAATCGTAATGTAAATGCTGATTTATAAATCCTAGTCATAGACAATGAGGGGTTGTAAGGGTTTGATTCATTCTGTAATTCACAAGAGTTCTCTGGGGTGTTGTAGTATCCTTCTGGTTGTTGCCAGAAAATAGAAACAAGTTGGTGCTTGTATAATTGGAAGTTGGAGCTTCCAGAGGTAGCATCCTCATCTGGGTTGAAGCTCAGGAAAAATAAAAGAATGTAAAGAGGAGTTGGAGCTTACCTTTCATTCTCGAGAAGAAGAGTATTTATTGTTTCCTCATGAAAACATTGTGTCTTGTGTTCGTTGATGTGATTGAATGTTGACTGTTATGTAATTTGCTGCTATATGTTGAATGGTTTAAACATATGTCCATAATAAATCTGAAACATCCTTTAAAAAGATGCACTTTGGTATATAACTGATTCACCCCCCCTCTCAGTTATTTTAATCCGTCCAACATCACTTGTGTAGCGCATTAGTGGAGAAGAGAAGTAGCTGGAGAAGGAGGAGTATCAGGATTTGATCTCCTTACTGGTTTTATCTTTTATCTTTTTGGGGCATCTATATTGAGGAAGCTTTTGCTGGGATTTTCCCTTTAGGGTTTTCCCAGGATAAATCTTTGTGTTCCTTTTGTATGGTTGTGCTTGTCTATCTTTCAGTGATCCTGTTTAAATGCTTTTGTTATGAAAAATGAAATGAAATATTGATGTCTTAGCTAAGCATATGAAAATTTAACATATCTAACAAATGGTGTTGATAACACATTTTTCAAAGTCATAGTACATTTTGGAAAAGTGGGTTTTGGCTCAGCCATGAGAACCTATGACAGATATGAGGCATGAGATTCCTACGAGCGTGCGCAAGACGCTACGGGGGGAAATGCCCGATCTGGAAATGATGATGTAGAATCTAATGGAAGGAGATTTCAAGAGATGTCACCAGACATTGCAACCACCATGAGAAGCTTGATTAAAGCTCAGGAAGAGCAGCATCAACTGAATGCTACCATGTTGCAAAGTTTGATAGACATCCAACGGTGGATGAGCTCGAGATGATGTCCAGCAAAACCAGAAGGTAGTAAGAGTAGTATCAAAAGAAGAAGAAGAAGAAGGTCTTCTAGTAGATCTCCTGGCTCAGAAGGATCCACTGAGGATTCCATCTCTTCATCTCACGGAGAAAAGAGAAGGATACTTTATAGGAACAAATCATGGGATGATTTTAAGAAGGCAAGGTCACCTACCTTCAATGGTGAGAAAAAGAACAGTCAAGAAGTTGAGGCTTGGCTTCTTGGGATGAGGAAGTATTTCCAAGTCCAGGCTTGTTCTGGAAATATGAAGGCTAGAGTAGCCATCTTCAATTTGACTGGAAGGGCATCCATATGGTGGGAGCACTAAAGGCAAGTGAAGAAGATTAATGAAAGGAAAATTGTGTGGAAACAGTTCCATAAGTATTTCAAGAAGAAATACCTCTCTAACAGGTACTATGATGACAAGATCAGGGAATTTCATGAGCTGAGATTGGGATAGCAGACCATGGAAGAGTACGCAAACAAGTTCCTAGAATTGTTGAGATATGTCAGGTACACGAAGGATGAGAAAGTGAAAATCTAGCTTTTCCTGAGTGGATTGCCTTAGTCTTACAAAGATAGAATTGAGTTTTAAGAGCCTAGAACTTTGGAAGAAAAATAAGGAAAGCTAGGTATTTCTATGAGAAAAGAAGAGGCAAACCTGACTATCAGAAGACTTGGAGGGATAAGAAGAATGAGAAGTCTGACCAAAGGAAGAAAGGTTTTAAACCTTCTAACTTCAGGAATCAGTAGAAGCGGCCATCCCAAGCTGAAAAGCAGCCAGCTAGAGTGGTGGGAGAAAATCCAAGAGATCCACAACAGAACAGAGAACCACTCCAATGTTGGAGATGTGGAGGACCCCACATGCATCGGTATTGTCCACTCGAGAATGAGAATGCAAGGCCAACTTACAATCTTCAAGAGGAAGAAACAGTGGGTGAAGTAGCAAGGGTCGTCCCTAGGATTTATGCAGTGCTGGAGGACCGCCAAGAAGATCACCAACCAACTATGGTTGAAGTTGTAGGTAATATTGCTGAGCAATCTGTTTCTATTTTGATTTACCCTTGTTCTACCCACAGTTACATTGCTCCTAGAGTAATGGATATTTGTGCTTTCAAGAAAGTGAGGCATAGCAAATCGTGGTTAGTTCAGTTAGCCACTGGAACTAAGAGAAAGGTTAGTGAAGTGGTAGAGAAATGTCTATTGGTGATGAATGGATTGGTTACTTGTGTATATATGAGTGTTCTACCCCTTGGTTCCTATGATGTTCTCATTGGAATGGATTGGTTAGAAACTCATAGGGTAAAGCTTGACTGTTACCATAATACTTTTGAATGCATGGATAAAGAAGGGAACCCAAGAGTGGTAAGAGGCATTCCAAAGGTAATTTATGTGAGGCATATTTCAGCAATGCAACTGAATAAATTTTGCAGGAAGGGTTGCGAGTTGTATGTAGCTCATATTGTGGAGGCAGCGGAGAATGAAACTATTAGGTTGGAGGACTTCTAGGTATTACAAGAATTCAGGGATGTTTTTCCTGATGAGATTCCAGGGCTTCCTCCAAAGAGGGACATTGATTTCATGATTGAACTTGTGCCAGGAGTAGTGCCAGTGTCCAAGAAACCCTACAGAATGAGTACGTTGGAAAGGTTAGAGCTGAAGATGCAACTGCAAGAGTTGTTGGAGAAAAAGTATATCAGGTCGAGTCTGTCTCCCTGGGGAGCACCAGTTCTGTTTGTAAAGAAGAAAGATGGTACACTCAGATTGTGTATTGATTACAAACAGTTGAACAAACTCACGGTAAAGAACAAGTATCCTTTTCCTAGGATTGATGACGTCTTTGATCAAATGAGAGGAGAAAAGGTATTTTCAAAGGTTGACTTGAGGTCGGGTTACCATCAGGTGAGAATCAAGGATGAAGACATACATAAGACAACCTTCAGAACAAGGTATGGGCATTATGAGTTTGTAGTGGTACCATTTAGTCTCACAAATGCACCAGCTACATTTATGTGCCTTATGAATAGTGTCTTCAATGGGTATTTGGACAATTTTGTTCTTGTTTTTCATCATGCCAATTCTTGTTTATTCTAAGAATGAGGAAGAACATGAAGAGCATTTGAGATTGACGTTACAATTGCTTAGGGAGCAGCAATTCTATGCAAAGTTGAGCAAGTGCGACTTCTATAGAGATATAATTCAGTACTTGAGTCACATTATCTCATAAGAGGCTATATCTGTGGAACCTAACAAGATTGAAGCCATTATGAATTAGCCTACTCCAAGAAATGTGATGAATGTAAGATCTTTTATGGGACTTGCAGGATACTACAGGAGATTAATTGAAGGATTCTCCAAGGTTGCAAATGCCATTACTTCTTTGCAAAATAAGGGCATAAAGTTTGAATGGACAGTGAGGTGTGAAGAAAGCTTCCAGCGGTTGAAGAATCTTCTCACAAGTGCACCAGTTTTGGAAGTTGCAGACACAGTGAAATATTTTGTGGTGTGTAATGATGCATGTGGTCAAGGGCTTGGAGGAGTCCTTATGCAAGACAACCATGTGATATGCTATGAGTCCAGAAATTTGAAGGAACATGAGAAGAACTATGCTACTCATGATCTGTAACTTGCAGCCATAGTACATGCTCTCAATATGTGGAGGCAATACTTGATGGGCATAAGATTTGAGCTAAGGACAAGCCATTGTGGTCTGAATTATTTGTTTGATAAACCTACTCTAAATGCTAGGAAAGCTAAATGGTTGGACTTTTTATGTGAGTTTGATTTTGAGATCAAGAACATAAAGGGGAAAGAGAATAAGGTAGTTGATGTGCTCAGCAGGAAGGTGCAGGAAATGCATGTGGCATCTGTTAGTGTTTTACAATCGGAGTTGAGGCAACAGATTGTTCATCATATTGTTGAAGATGAATTGTATGTACAGGTTAAGGACAAATTGCAGAAGAAAATTCTTGAGAATAGGTATGAGGGATAAAAATTGGAAGAAGATGGACTTCTTACTTACAAGAACAGAATTTACATTCCAAATGTAGCAGACTTGAGGAGAGTTATTATGGATGAGATCCATGAAGATCCATATTCTAGTCACCCAGGAAATCAGAAGACAATTGCTACAACTAGAAAGTAGTACTTTTGGCCAGGAATGAAAAAGGACATGGCTGAATACATTTCCAGGTGCATGAAATGTCAGCAAGTGAAGGTTGAGGATCAACACCCAGTGGGTTTGTTGCAACCTTTGCTAGTTCCCAAATGGAAATGGGAAGTTATTTCCATGTATTTCATTACAGGATTGCCAATGACATGGAGACAGCATGATTCCATCATGGTTGTGGTGGACAAGTTGACAAAGGTAGCACATTTTATATCGATTAAGTCTACGGATAAGACTGATGACATTGCAAAGATCTTCATGAAGGATATTTTCAAATTGCTTGGATTGCCAAAGGCAATTGTCTCTGACAGAGATGTCAAGTTCACTTCCAATTTTTGGAAGGGATTGTTTGTAGATTTGGGTACAAAGCTAAACTTCACCACTGTCTACCATCCTCAAACTGATGGGCATACAGAGAGAGTTAACCAAGTGCTTGAAGACATGCTTCGCATGTATGTGATGGGCAAACCAACCAAGTGGGAATATTTTTTACACTTGGTAGAATTTGCTTATAACAATGGACAACAAGCATCCGTGGGGATGAGTCCATATGAATCCTTGTATGGTAGGAGGTGTAGGACACAAGTGACTTGGGATAATCCAGTGAACAGAGTTGTGATTGGTCCAGAATTGCTCAAGGATATGGAGCAATAGGTTGTAAAGATCAGGTAGAATCTAAAAGCATCCCAGTACAGATAGAAAAGCTATGCTGATAAGCATACGGTGAATAGAGAGTTCAGTGTTGGTGATCATGTTTACCTCAGAGTGAGGGAAAAGAAGAGTTCCTTGAAGCTTGGAAGTTGTGCCAAGATGTCACCCAGATATTGTGGGTAGTTTGAAGTGCTTGAAAGAATAGGGCCAGTTGCATATAGACTTGCATTTCCTGCTAGCACTAGGGCTCATAATGTTTTCCATGTTTCTTTGCTTAAGAAATATATACATGACCCTAACCATGTGATAAATTGAGATGTGATTCAGGTGGAACCCAAGGGATATTTCTAAATCGAGCCAATGCCTATCCTCGGCAGGAAGGTTACCATGCTCTGGAACTGAGCCACAGGATAGGTAAAGGTGCAGTGGGAGCACTACGGTCCTGAAGAGGCTACATGGGAGTTGAAGGCAGGGATAATTTTAGGGGCGAATTTTATCCCAATAGGCTATTTTTCCATGTTTTTCTCCCAAAAAAGATTTGCCATTTTGCATTTTTTGAAGCCCTGTTTTGCCCAATTTTGATGGGGTAAAAATTTTTCACCCTAAAAATTGCCAAATTATTATATAAATGATATAAAATCCTTGGAAATTAAAATACTTTTTGAAAAATATCGCCAATCATTTTATATCTGGTGTTTTAAGAATTGGTAATATTCGCCAGCATTTATATACTTTTATATAAGTATGGGTCCTTAAAATCATCCCTGGTTGAAGGATGTCATGCGATTGGAACACCCATTTTTGTTTGAATCTGCAGAGCACAAAGAACGATGCCAGTGTAGATTTTTTTCAATTTTGTAAGCACTAAGGAATGTGCTATTCAAGGGGGAGGAGAATGTAACACCCTAGTTTTGACCCCATTGCATTAATGTATATGATGTAAATATTATATGGTATCATGACAAGGATCTCAAGGCCAAGGCCCTGTCATTGATTAATGTTTGGTATATAGGAGATCATGGTTGATTCCTATGGTTTATGTGCTAAGTCAAGCACACTTGTAAATATCATGTAAATATGCAAATTAATGAAAAACCCACAACCAGTTATATCAATGCAACGAATAATGATATGGGGGCATGATTTTCCTAAGGATAAGGCGGTGGGAATGTTAACCTTGAGCCAGTTTGGGGGGAAATCCATGTGTCATGGGGAGAACCCATCAAAACTCTCAACTACCCTTCTTCTTGTCTTTTCTTCCCAACCATTTATTCTGTGAGAAGGTGGTTGAGGTAGTTATTGCTTGGAAAGGGAAGATTATGGGAAAATTCGAATTGGGCAAAGCACCCAGTTTTGGAATGTCATGTTTTGCTTGCATGGACAAGCAAACACTAGAACCGTATGCCAGTTTGAATCACGCATTCACGTTTTGGTTTTACTCTCACATTTTGGGAGCTGCAGGACGTTTTGGCTCATTCACATATTCATTCTCCATTTACGTGGAAGCTCTTCAGCAACTGAGCCCTTCCTGTGTGTATCCTTCGCATTCTGCGAGTTTTTTTCCCATGGAAAGACTGTGATTGATGTGTTTCATTGTTATCTTAAACTAAAAAGTGTATGAGACCCTATTACTCGTGTTCCCGAGTAAGCCTGTGTTGTGGAGTCTCCTTGTGATTGTTGTGTTGTGCACCCTGGTTCAGGGCTGAACTATGCACAAGACTTAGGAATGGGAGAGACATAGAATCTGCTTGAAAAATCTAGTGTGGAACCTCACAATAAGGTAAGAGTGGCTGGTAAACCTGGTATGCACATCCTGAAGAGCAATGGAAGGAAAGGTGTATCCTGAGGGACTATGGAGCAGAGAAGGGGACACTTGCTTATGTTGGGTGTGTAGGCAGTGGGGAATCCAGGACACATAGGTCTTGTGAAGGTGTTCTTAGATCTGTAGATGAGCTCACTAGCTTAGTAGTTCTTCCTGCCCATTGCCTTAGAATCCTGATAAACCCAACTGGAGAGATGACTTGGCTGGTAGCCTGATAAATCCATATGTTGGCTTGCCTATGTCTTATTGAGTTTGACCTTGTGAGTAACCTTTGGCTGGACAGTTTGATAAACCCAACTATGAATGTTAGCTTGGATAGTCAACAATGAGATGGCTTGACTATGTACAGTTTGATAAACCCATCTGTTGGCTTGACTAGTCCTTAAAGGTGAATTTTGGCTTAACTGTGTTCAGTCTGTGATACGCAACTGTGAGATGGCTTGGCTAAGTGGCCTTTGAAACCCATCTGTTGGTTTGTTTTCCCCTGTAGCTTGAAAAACCAACTATGTTGGCTTGGATGAGTGTTATTGCACCCTTGGCTATGTATGAGTTTGCCAGTGTTCCCTTATTCCTTGACGAAATCATGCCCAGCTCGGGGTTCGTGGTGTCGCTGAGAGATTGATGAGTGCAATAGCCTATGGTTGGGTGGAACGTTGCAGCGACATAGCTGGTTATTGGACAAGTTATGTTCAAGATAAGTGTTCTTGTCTATGTTAATCTCTGCAATTGTATTTCTTGCATTGTAATTGCTTGATGGAATGTGATGAACATGTTGCTGTGTTGAATTGATGCATTGTTCCTTTGAATAATTACAATTATAGGCATCTATGTATGTTTTCCCTCAATGCATTTAAACTAAGTTGCAGGGTAGATTGGCCAGATTGGTAATGGCCTGAATGATCAAATCGATCCAACACTTCAGTTAAAAAGTTGAGTTTCCTGCTAGAAATATTCCTTTACGCAATATGCGGGATGCAAGATTTCAGGATATGGGATGCGGGATGCTAGTTTGCAGATCTTGGTTTCCACAATTTTCCCTTCCGTAACTTGTGGGATGTGGGATGCAGGATGTAGGATGTCTTTTTGTAGAATTATGGCTTTCTGCGGTTTTCGTTCTGCAACGGTCGCTTCTGATGCGGGATGCGGGATCATGGTGTCGTGATTTCCACAATTCCTAATCCCACGATTCAAGTTTCCACACCATCGATATTCGTAGGATGATTTTCTGATGTTGATCTATTTTTGATGCGGGATGCAGGAAGTGATATTGCAATTTTCGTAACTTTCCGATCCCGCAACTCGGGCTTTCTGCATTGTTGATTTTTGTGGGTGGATTCTGATTCGTTGATTTGGTTCCAGTCGTGGGACCATTTGGGATTGTTGATTTCTGTCTTGTTTTCTCTCCATCGTTTGATCTCCTCTAAGATATTTCCTTGTAGATCGTTGAACTGCTCAAGGGAAGACGGGAGGGAGCGTGGCAGTGTTGTAAATGTCAAGAAGTGGTTCGCGGTCATGCCCTTTGTTTCGACGAACAATAAATGTTCTTGATGAAATTTTTAATTCCACATGATAATGGGGTATGGATACGTGACAAACCCAGTCATGTAAAAGTCCAGTCACTTGATTAGTATAAATAGGGAGGCTCCCTTCCTCATTTATACAAACCTCACACTCACTCAAGTTCACATGAGAGAGAGAGACAAGGGAGGAGAGATAGATATTTGTTGAATACTTCTTATTACTGGGATTGATCATCTTATGACACATTCTTTGTGACTGTACTATTCTAAAGAAGTTTGCGGGGTTTTCTCCTTTATGGTTTCCTTGGTGAAAATATATGTGTCTTGTGAATTTGTTATTTCTTATGCATCTTGTTGTACTTGTTATTCTTTCAGACAAAGATCCTAATAAAGCTAATAATATCTAGAAAAACTAACACTAAACAATTAATTCAATAGTTTCAATCTCAACTACCATATGCAAAACAAGGAGTGAGATGCCAATGGAGGACAAGCTAACTCAACGACCAATTTCACCAAAATTGAGTTCAACTACCAACAAATGAAACAATTAGTTCACCCTAAAACAATTTCAATTCAACCATAAACATGATGCAAAGAGAAGCAAGGAACCACTGAGAAAAATTGTCATAATGTTTATGCCAGATGATAATTGTGCAAGGTTACAAACCATAGGATTGTAGGAGAGGCCAAGTCTAAATCATTCAAGCATCAAGCCTTGGAATTGTTTTTGAACCCTCTCAAATAGTATGAACAATACCAAAGGAAAAACAATGAACATATTACTCATTACAATTCCCTATTGAAAGTAGTCCTCGTGATTACTGACATTGAAGAGCGAGATTAGTACTAGTAGAGTTGACACATCATGCAATTTCTACGTGGATGGTCTTTTTATTATTGGATGACATGGGAGGACATTGTTAGATTTGTACCATGATTTTTCAAACAGAGTTACAAATCATACGATAAATCTGACTACCAATAATGCAGTAATTAACAATGCAATCACCATGATATAGAATAATCACATACATCAAATAACATTCAATGAGCCTTGTAATGTATTCAGTCACCATACATAGAAGTTAAGTATTGACCAGGGTTGAGATCGAGATTATAGCATATATATTTTATATCAAGGGGTATATCTAGATGAGCGAGACCCCTCGTCAAATTGGGTTAGCATTTTTATAAGAAATTCGAATATAGTCTTAGAAGGAAAGAACCCTTCTGCTCATGTTAGGTTTGTATCAAGAAGCCAATGAAAATTCACTATCATGTTGGTGCTCACCATGCTTTGGAATCAAAGTGAAAGAGTTGTCATTATGAATATGGTATGTGTTGTTTCATTGGTTTTCCTATGTATTGTGCCATTGTAGATCCTTTTGGTGTAGCAAGTTGTTGTTAGTATCATGCGATTTTTTTGTAGCTATTCATTAACTTGATAAATTGTATACAAGATTGTTGTATCGTCCTATTACTAAAATACATGTTTTCAAATAGAATTGTAGTGTGCAAATTTGTTTGTTTCCTATGCATTACATATTAATATTTTTTAAATATGCTACAGTTGTGCATTTATATTCTAATGAATACCTACTAAACAATTTTTTGTGTTTTCTTTCCATGAGTAAGCACAAAGGTACTAGGGATGCAAGGTTGCCTATAAAGATTCAGTGAATGAGAGAGTTACAGGTAGAGGATGCATTTTACGGCTCTTCAAGCAAATATTTTTAACCATTTTGAGTATAACTACTAATTATGAAAATAATATAAATAAATAGAAACTTTGTTATGTTGTATGTAATCAAATTCATGGCATTATATGCAATTCTCTCATAAAACTATACAATTGTAATCAATATGGGTTGACCATATATTACTCGATCTTTTGACCATAATTTTTTAACTTTTATCTATAGTTTTAGATTGTTGTTGATTTTCTTTTTTTTTTTGAATTTTTCAGAATTAATTTAGGCATCTTTCTATTGGTTATCAACTTGAAGAGTTATTGTGGGGTGGTTGAGTTCTACACGCAAGTTTTCCTAATCTTTTCATCAAATTTTCCTAAGTTTCTGGTTTGGTTCCAAAGGATTTACTAAATACATTTAATACCACCACCATAGTCTCTTCCACAACTGCATCTGTCAGCTCTTATGACACCTATACAACCCACCACTTGGTTCCCATCCCCATCTCCTTCACCATTCTCATCACCTTCACTCTTTGAATATGAGCTACATGATATTCACCACTGCCTCTTTCAACATCTACCGCCTCCTCTTCCCAGGTGTTCTTTGCATTCAATGCATAGACTTTAAAGCATTGCCCAAGTGTTCTCACATCACCTCCACCACCATTGCTAGAAGCTCTAGATCATCGACATACCTAGAAGCTCTATATCACCGCCATTGCTAGAACCTTTGGCTAGTAAATTTTTATACAAATTGTATTCAGTAATATTCTCTTTCTTTCTCATGCTTACGAAGTCGAGGAGATTTGTCTTGGCTGGTTTGCAAGTTTGAAGGAGCTTTTCTTGGCTGGTTTGTTCTCTTAGAGAACCTGTACAAACACATATACAGAGTAAGCAATTACTGCATCACCTTCTTTCTCATGCTTATGAAGTCGAGGAGCTTTGTCTTGGCTGGTTTGCAAGTTTGAAGGAGATTTTCTTGGCTGGTTTGTTTCCCTAGAGAACATGTACAAACACATATACAGAGTAAGGAATCATTGCATACCCATTTCAAATTCTACACAGAATAAGCAATTGTTGCATACCTTAGATCACATCCTAAGTACGCCAATTTCAAATTCTACATATAACAACGACGTGGCTCAGATATCTAAGTTCAGTAGACTTGCAATGCAATCCAAGCTTCCAAAGTGATGCAATCCAAGCTCTAAGAGTCCTTGCTAGTTATCTGTCATTTATTAAACCGAATTGTGATGCTAGTAAGTCAATAGTTTTCTCCTTGTACTATTTTTCTTCCTACTTTTTTTTATATCTCCCATTGGATTTGGCACTAGTGACTTTGTAAAATACAGAATTTGAATTTGAAAAGAAGGATTGTGCTGAGATTCAAAGCTCTACGTAAATCAAGTAGAATTTATCATGCATATCAAAAACAACTTGTATGGCCATGATGTGGAAACAAGTCAGCTAAATAATTTCCATTGGTATTGGAGAAATAATTTTTTATAAATGTATAATTTAGAAATATGATATACTTTAACAATGTGTTCTCTAAAAAAAATTAAAGGTCAAGGTAGAAAAAATGAATTAACTTACCAATGACTCCAAATGATTGTCAATTGAGCTCACTTCTTACCTCACTGATTGCAATTGCTAACAGCCACCTGCCACCTCTTGTGCTCCAAGCAACAAAACAACATGCAGTATGCAGCTTTGGATTCCAACCTGATATCGAAATATTCACACTAAATCATTTTTAGGTCAAGTACTTTTCTTTCAAATGTAAATTTCTCTTTGAAGTTGATTAAAATAATTTATGGGGAGAGGTTTACCGGCTAGTTTTTTCCAAACCAATTCGCCCCAGCACTAGCCTAGGAAACAAATCAAATTTTGTATAATGCATGGTTACATAATTTTGAAGGAGTATATTAATCACTAAAAGTTCCCTGAATTTCATACCTCTTGTATATTTATCAATTTCTTCTGTGGAATACTATCTGTAACTTTGGTCATTTGATACTAGAACTTTATTTTCCCTCTTCATGTCCCCAGTTTTTTTCCTCGCTATTAATTTTACATTTTTCTTCAGTTTCATGTTAATATCTTCTATTTGTTTCATTGTTTCACGTTAATATCTGCTATTTGTTTCACTGTTTCTTCCTCTAGCACAACTCCCTCATGCTTTGCCATCTCTTTTGCAACTATTGCGATAACAAGTTCTACTCTTTCCTTTGTCGTCTCTTGTTTCTACCATGGGTAATAATCACACATAAATATGAGCCATGGTCTATAGAGGATGTAGCCATCAATGAGTTTGTTCATTTACAGAATCTGTTCATTTACGAAATAAGGAAAACCCTTTAGTTTTGTTACAAGATATGCTGTACAAAATGCTCATTCAATGGTATTTTTGAGTCCTAATATACAAAAATCTTCTGAACTTTACTTCAACCATTACATGAAATTTATCTTGTTCTAGTCAAATTTCAATTTCAATTCCATATTGACAATATTAATATACCTTTACTATGGCCATTTTGATGACATGGCAGTCGGAGGATGTAATGTTGGCATTGTGAAAATCGAGCTCAACTGATTGAAGGGATAGCTTCAATCTAACCCTCGTGGATTCTTCTTGTAGTAAATTCTTAGATGAAAGTTCCATCCTCAACCTTGCTCACACTTACCTAGATTTATACAAAGAAAACATGAAAACATGTAATCCACTGCCAGGATGGGGAACAACATTATTTTCTTAGAAAATGAACATTCTTTCGGTCAGAACAACGCACTAGAAAACACTAAACCATATCAATAACAATCAAACCAACATCCCTGAAGCATGGAAGGCACACATTTCAAAAGCATGCATGTAGCCGCATGTCGTTTGAAAAAGAGATGCCAAAGGCACAAGGTTTCAAAGGCATGCATGTAGATGCATGTGGTTTGAAAAAGGGATGCCAAATTCTATTGCAAAGTCGTGTGGTACAATGTAAACAAATCGCTTAGTACGATGTACTGTTAATGCGTGTCTGCCATATAGTAGTTGGCAATGCAATTCATTGTAATAGTTTTATTTGTTTTGAAATTTGCAAGTGGTCAAAGCAAGTTTTAACTTTGTCCATCAAACAAGGGGCGATTTCTAAAATGGAATGCTGGAGTTTGGGGTCATGGATGTGACACTCTGAAGGATCCTGGAGCCGCCATATATCATGTTCTCTTATTTGAATGGTACTTTTTTTCAGGAGTTCTGTTCTTATATCTGTGATGATGACATCTCTCACATTACCAACCCTATATATTAACATAAAAACTATTATATCTGTGATGATGACATCTCTCACATTACCAACCCTATATATTAACATAAAAACTATGATGGGAATTAAATGAATTCTGAATAGAGTTCTTCTGGCTGGTAGTATTGCGTCGCATCTATACTATATATGTTTTATAATGCCACATCCATCTATGAGAAATCATTTCCAAATATTTTTACAATTTAAAAAACCTCATATAGTATATGTATCTCTATATAATATTTTCTCTTATACTCAAGAGTATATATCACAAACATAGCTCATGTTTGGAAGAAATAAATTGCGACATAATCCAAAGTAACAAATCAAATTTTTTATTACACCTGTTATTATGGGGGCAGCCTTGCTTTCCTTGTTTGTCAAAGGCCTATATATCACAAACATAGCTCATGTTTGGAAGAAATAAATTGCGAAATAATCCAAAGTAACAAATTTTTTATTACACCGAAGGTGTTATTAAGGGGACAGCCTTGCTTTCCAAGCCTATGAGGAGCCGACAGCCTTGCTTTCCAAGCCTATGAGGAGCCGCCCCCTGTCCGCGGCTTAAATGCAAATTAAAAACCCATTCCTTTAACCATAGTACTTAACAAGTTGACTAAAAGAAGGAACTATGTGGGTCAGTGACTAGCGGACACAGTGGATGCGTGTTCAATTCTCAGGGCCTACGTGTTTGAATATCCCCAAATTTCAAAAGGTAAAGTGCAGACTCAAATCCTACGAATTTCCGAGAAACTTCCTATGAGTTGCATGCATGAATACGACTGAAGAGGAGACTCTCTCCATTGCTTCCCTTCTCTGCATCCCTTCGGAAAAACTATTGACGCACCTGAAACAAAATTTCTCTAGTGCGTATCAATAAATTCGGCTGCATCCTACACCTTCCTGTGTGATTTGTGAGAGAAACTTCCTTTATTTCGAGTGCTTTCATGGAGAAAGAGAAGAAAATGGCGATGACGAAGACAAAGACCCCGCCGGGAGCTTGATTCTATGTGAAATCTGGTGGAATGTATGAGTCGGATAAAATATTGAAAGAGGAAGAACCGAATGATAACATGTGGTGTATTATGTATGTCCTATTTTTTCATTCTATGCTTCTCCTCCTTTTCTCTTCCTTATCCTGTCAATTCCAACCTCAACCTCTACAAGATTTGGCAGAGTCCCTCTGTTCGTTTTTATCTGTACACACTTACAGCTGCAATTGTTAGTATGCTTCTCTATGCCCTTTTCCATGTTATGTCCCAAGCAGTGCATATGTGGAAAGACAAGGATAGCCATGAAAGGAAACAATGGGAAGATGATTTCTATTTCTCTCCAAATCCTGTAGACCTATACATGAAGCAACACGCATTATCCATCGATTTAGCTCATTCGGTACATGAAGCAAACCTGCAACCAACAATAGGCAGTTTATTGACACACAGGAAAGAATTACGGTCAGTGATAAGATAAAATTACGAATGTTGATAGGATTGCAACGCATGGGAATCCAAGCAGAGAAGTTGACACTACTAAACACATGGATAGGAAAATCAATGAAAACAAACTCTATTACCCTCACCATCAATATCAACACACGGAGAGGAAAATCTGGACTCATGGGAAAAAGGGAAAAAGAAACATACAAGGAGATTCAAAACCTAGACTCATAGAGTTACTAGCTCACCCTGTGAGGCGAAGGGACTGCGAGGAATGAAAACAAACTCTATTACCCTCACAATCAATATCAACACGCGGAGAGGAAAACAGATAAAACATCATCTGGGTGTTTAAACCCTGTGCATCAATACGAAAATACCAATCTAATTAGCTCATTAGAATTATCCAGGAATTAGAGACCTCCCAAATGTAAATTCATGTGGGAAAACTAAATGTTAGAGGGCAAAAGAAAGATACAGGGAGATTACATGTGGGAAAACTAAATGTTAGAGGGAAAAAGAAAGATACAGGGAGATTCAAAACCTGGACTCATGGAGTTACCAACTCGTCCTAAACCCTGCGAGGCAAAGGGACTACCTTTCGATCATGTTTCCAGCAACTCATTCTAAGAAAATCATATGGGATTGAACTATTTATGTAGCGCAGATTTCTGAAAGCTCGCTTTTTAATTATGGGTTTCAAAATATTTTATATTTGGATTTATTTGGGAGAACGACATTTGTCACTCTCGGACGGTTTAGCTGTCATAATAGATTTTGGTTTGACAGAGGTATGGCAGCATTGTAATAGAGGTACGATAGCATTGTAAGTGTTGTTGAGAATAACGTTAGCTGGGTGGAAGTGAAGTCTAATACACATAGTGTAACTACCTGCATGCAAGAGATAAGTTCAAGGCTTTGAATTTAGTTCATGGAAGTGTTTGTCCAATATTTTCCTTATGTATTCTTATTCCCACCTATTTTCCTTATGTATTCTTATTCCCACCTATCCAAGTCACTAAAAACTAGGCTAGCAATAACTTCCCTAAGTGGAATCGATTGAGTAGCAATTATGCAGGAACAAAGACCTGAATTTTAGCTGTTAACATGATCGAACCCTTTATATGCATTGACTAGTGCTTCGATTGGGAAAGAACTGGCTAATTTTTGGGTTTATTAACAAAACCCCTTTTCCTAGAATCGACTGACTACTCATAAACGACTAGCTAAGATGCTTATTGTGTCCCTACTCCTGGTGAGGACGCATGCTCCCACCTCTACTACCGTTGTTGCTGGTGCTGGATAAGGATAACTAAAGTATGGATCTACCTCACGATCATCAATAACTTGCTTTCAATCTCAAACACAAACTTCCATAGTCTCGATCTGTAAGAGAAGCATCAGGATCCAATATTATCAATATATGTGCAAAAACACCATAATCTCACCTATGAGTGTAAGACTCACAAACATCAGGCTCTTCGACTCAAACAATCTATCATGCTAAAAATGAAATAGAATCATATTATAATCCCACTCAATTATATGTTATGATCGAAGCATGTAAAGATATCATTCCATTGTAAACATACAAGAAGGGCCTATTACAGGCCTAATATAAAGTAGGTGATGGGTGCTTGTAGTACGAGTCGCTTTGCACGCAAAAAGTGTTAATGAAAGAAGTCGAAGCTGCATTAAAATTGAATTGTGGGTAGGTTCCCTTCCCATATCACAGAGATTCTCAGAAAAATCCCCCATTGTTCTGCATGAATCAAGGAACCGTATGAAATAGGTGCAGTATGGTTAAAAAGTGGTGGTTTTATACACGTGCCAAAACCACTTAACTTAGGATAAAGTTTTACTAAGCTCTTATTTATAACCAATATAAATACATAAGCAAAGAGGGTAGGTAAGCAATATAAAATATAGAGGTATAGTGCATATAAAGTAGACTCACCTTGTATGCCATAGTCTTCGTAGTCTTTGTATTTTTTGTTGTTACCATTTATTGTTTAATGCTTCCTATCAATGAAGATTTGGTTTGCCAAACATAATGGTAGATTAAACCAAAATGTGTAGTTTAAATGGTCATAACATAAACTTGAAAGAAAACGACCAAGATATTCTTGGTTTTGTTGGCTTTCCGTTTGCATTTCACTTGTCAATTTTGCAATTTTAATCTTAAGGATTCTGGTAAGTTTCTAGACCACCAGTTCAACAAGTATGTTCCCCTAGGCTTGCAGCCCTGAACTAATAAAATAAAATAAAAGTGGTTCTAAGTCTTGATTTGTCGAAACTGGGCTACATTATGGGTTATTGGCTAACCAACTAATAGATGTAGGCCCCTTCAAATTGATGGAACTCTTTTTCCCGGTTAATCACCAATAGGACATATATGAAGAAGTGACTCTACCTTTAAGGAAAAAAACAATCCAAATAATAAAAAAACTCAAACATCCTACATAATTTTGTTTTAAGAAGAAGCCAGGGGATTTATATTTAAATTTTTTTAGAACCTAATTGAAATTTTGTTCAAGAAAAAGACAAGGGATTTATACTTTAATTTTTTCAAGGATAATAATAAATGAGAGTTAAAAGCTTAAAGCATAATTAATAGTATTTGGATCTCCTTTATTTTATAAATGTTTTTTTATAACTGAAAAATACCGAGTGAAGTTATGATGGGGATACTAGGGCTACCAATCAGCTTTCTTCTTTTCAAGTAAAATGGGAAAAACGCCCTTCATGCATGCAGCCAAGTGTTATTGGGATCTAAGTGTATGCTTTGGTCATGTAATTATGTGTGAAGAGAAAAGGTTAACATAAATTCAATGGAATTGTTACCTCTATAAAAACTTGTGCCCCCTGATCTACAATATGTGCACAGAAGAGGGTTTTCTTCTGCATCCATGACGTCATGAAAATTAAGCAACAAGCTACTAATGGACATATTGATTATATACTATCGATATTCAACACGAATATTGACTTGGGATATTAAAAATTTGAAACAAAATATGTTCTTCACCTGTCGACCTTATTTGGCCATTCGATGATCTTCAATACATGAGAGTATAAGAGGACCCACCCGAATGGTCGACAAGAAAAATGGTGTAGCTTGTGCAAATTTTGATGTCTCACATAGCTCAAGTTTCAATTTCAAAGGTATAGTCTCTCCACGTCCAGGCCAGGTCTCAGTTTCAAAGGTATAGTTCCTCCACGTCCAAGGGTTTTAAGGTTCTCTAAAGCTACCTAAAACTTAGAAAACTCCTTTTGAAGGAAACTTATTTTCACTTATGTGGTGATATAGAAGTTTGATGTAACTTATTTTTACTTATTTCCCTAGACTTGTTTTCATCACATAAACTTATATTATCTACAGACAACTTTCTCTCTTTTTCGAAACATATTGAAATTCTCTTCAGTGTTTCATTTCCCCCACTTTGGGGGTATGCTAGTTATAGTAATAAATTACTTATAGTAAATTGTTTATTATAGTAATAAATTACTAATAGTAACCGATTTGTTGTTGGCCTAATAGGTTGCAGGATTGTAGAGTAGGAAAGATAACTTCAAATACTCATGATTAATAGCCATCTTCAATTATTTTTTAAAGTGTGAATCATACATAGTCCCATTCATGGCTAGCCATGAATGCCATTTTCTCTTTTTTCTTGTCCATATTCCCTGTAGCAAATCTCGATAGATACATTGGTAGTTATTTTTTTCCTTGATGCGGTGGATACATTCGTAGTTAGTTTTTTTCATTGATAGTGAAGATATGATACATACACAGTTAATTGATGAGCATTGGCCAACTTTTGGTGGTTTTCAAGAGCTATTACACTGCTAAGGCCATAAGCGAACAATTGTTGAGCCTTGGCTATATTTTGTTGGGTTTCAGAATCTCTTATATGGATTAACTAAGCCTGGATCATAAACATCTATACAAAGAATCTTTTTCACATAAGCATTAACTCCATGTTTAATTGATGTTATGAGTTCATAATGATTAAACATATAATAAAACTTTTAATAAGTGACTATAGATTAAATATCATTCATTTAAGGTTTTAGAACTATTTAAGGCCAAACTCTCATATAAAATTACTCTTTCAATTTTATACATATGGATTTATTTCAATATTATACATACGACACTACGATGTTTTGGAATACATGATTTTATATGTTGTCAAAGCTTGTTCTCCTCGTTGTAAAAGCTAGTAAATCATAAAGCCAATATGTAGTTAATTTGTAACCAGAGATAGGAAAATTGATAAATACGCATTTTCAACCTTGCACTACACTAAAGTTGGAGAAGAAGAAAATCCCGCAGTGCACTAGATCCTAAGCAAAACAAAATTTTGAGTTGCATACATTGCATCTCACCCTTGCACTGCACTAAAGCTGGAGAAGAAGAACATTCCGCATTGCACTAAATCCTAAGCAAAACAACATTTTGAGTTGCATACAAGATTCTGTAGTCAAATGACTTACTATCAAGCACTGGTTGTGGTCTATATATGATATACAATAATTATTGCTCACGTAAACTATTTAATGTCTATAATCCATTTAATGTTTGGATTTATATTTATTGGAAAAATTTAGTGTACCAAATGTCTATTTCAATACCTAATGCATACAATACTATCTACAATTTCAACATGTATAGCTACCATGCAACACTTGTTCTTATATTGTTTTACTTAAAAATAGGAATGTATACAATTACATTAATTTTTTTTTAAACTATTTAATGTCTATAATCCATTTAATGTTTGGATTTATATTTATTGGAAAAATTTAGTGTACCAAATGTCTATTTCAATACCTAATGCATACAATACTATCTACAATTTCAACATGTATAGCTACCATGCAACACTTGTTCTTATATTGTTTTACTTAATAATAGGAATGTATACAATTACATTAATTTTTTTTAAATATTTAACACTTGTTCTTATATTGTTTTACTTAAAAATAGGAATGTATACAATTACATTAATTTTTTTTAAATATAAATATTTAAAAAGATAAAATAGGAATATATGCATTATATTAGGTTTTTTTTAAATAAAAAACTAAAGCAATTTTAAAGTTATTTAATTGATTATTTTATTAAAAATAATAATGATTTAATTTTATTCTTTGTAATGTATGCATGTGTTTTTTTAAATATAAGAATAAAGCAATTTTATAATTTGTTTATTAAATTGTGTTTTCTCAAATTTTATTAAAAACATGGGTGACGAAGTTTATATAAAAATAAAACAATTTTAAAGTTATTTATTAAGGGAAAAAATGGTTTTTTTAATTTTATATTATATTTAAATATAAAAAATGTTAACATAATAAGAACAATTTTTTTTAATATCTTACACATATATTTTTAGTCCTTGTTAAAGTTGGGTTATACTCTCTATGGGAAGTCAACTCTGATTGACCTTGTATTAGTGCTTAATTCTTTTTGTTGTTGGGTATAATGTTTTGCAATGTTTTAAAAAAATAGGTTATTAAATTTAATTTTCTCAAAATTGAAATATATATTTTATTTTATGAAAATGAAAAGGTGTTTTTAGTAGTTGAAAATAATTAAAAAATAATAAATTGTAGAATTTTACATCTTGATTGGTTGGCAGGGTAAAGTACAATGTGAACGCCACTCGTAACTTGCAAGATTGGCCATTATTTAATGTTGAACTAGTTGTAGAGTTAAGAAGCCCGATTTCCATGTGGTTTGTGTGTAGTACATTTAATTTTGGAGGCTTTAAGTTGTTGAGGGAGTTATTGTGGGCAACAAGGACTGCATATTATATTACAAGGAGAAGGATCCATATTTATTTCGAGCATTGGCTTGATATCTTTGTTCATTATGCATTAGGGTCTAGCTATTGGATATCTTTATTGATTGTGCATCATATTTTGGTTGTTGGGTACCTTTATTCATATTTGGCTTTGTTCAAGGTTACCCAACCACTCTATAGAGATTCAATGTTGGATGGTTTTTTTTTTCATGTTTCTTCTTTCGTTTTTTAGTGCTTAAGGAAACAAAATAATGGTGATAAGCTAATTCATACTTCTAATGGGTTGCATTGGTTCATATTTCTAATTTTTTTTCTATGTGATAAGTTTTGTAATTTTGGTCGTGTTTTTTTTCTTAATTGTGTTATTTGCTTGCAAAAACAATGGAAATAGGCTAGAAGGAATTGCAGAACAATCTGAAGTTTTGCCTAGTATGATGTCTGCAAGTTGATAATGCTAGTTTAGTTTTGGAATACGTTGTTGCAATGGGTATTCGATAGGAGCCCAATATTTCTTGGTTGGAACAATGCTTCCATGAACCTTGATATTTCAAATTGTTAATTTATGTAGTTATATGTGCTTGAGATTAGAACACCTATGAGGATACTGATAGGGTTTAGAAAGAACCCAATATAGATGAGGGCCTCCATAGGTAGGTGCAGTTGATTAATGATATCCCTCTATGAATTTCTAGTTCCTCCTCAATTGTATGTTGTTTGTCACCTAAGTCCTATGTATTTGAATATATCCCATTTTTTATCTTTTATGGTGGAATACTGTTAAGAACCCATGTCAACCCTCCTCTTTATTTTGTTAGTACATTTTATTGGACCCGTATGCTTTGTAATTCATCCCATTAGTATGTTGTATTATCCCACATTCATGGGGAGTAATAGTTGCTAAGTCATTCAGTTAGTATGTTGTATTATCTCACATTCATGGGGAGTAATAATTGTTTAGATTAGACTTAGTATATAAGTACGTGTTGAGGCCAATGAAGGCGTCCACAGGTTATTTTTTATTGAGTCGTCTCAAAGGAGGCCTCCCCCTTGAAGTGGCATGTGATCAATAAAATCTCTTATGTGCTCTGTTATTTCAGTTATATCGTCCATTTTCATTGTTAATTGTAGGAGGTTCCTTGCATCTGGTATCAAAGCACTTTCTTGGGCTCACTGGGTGGAATTTCTACCCTTTTTTTTTCTTTTGCATTGCTTCATGGAGCTGTGATTATTGCAGTAGTGCTTCTTCTTTGCATTGGTATTATTCATTCGGACCAGGGACTAAACCCTATCTGCTTAACTGTGGGAAGTACTTGGGCATAGCCCTAAAACCCATTGTGAGGAGTACCATAGGAACCCCGAAGAAGTTGGCCATTGAGAGAACCTGCCAAGCGAAAAGGGAAACGACCCCTACCTGATTGACTAGTTTCCATTCGTGAGGTAAACCAAGAGTTGTCCTTATGGCAAAGCGGTTATCAGTTTTACCTGAGTCGTGGAGTGAGGGGTACTGCCCCAATACATAAGTCGTTACACATCATTGGTGGCTGAGTTAATCCCCTGAACCTTTAGGAAGTCGATCATACCTAGGGTCCATATCTATTTCCAGTTGATGAAACTCATTTTTCGAGAGCCGCCACATATCATTTCCACCAAAAAGAAACAAACAAACAAAGTAGAAATTTCTATTTTTTGGCCATATTTTTTCCCTTGAAAATTCACTGTAACCCCCATAATTCCATCCTGCGTATTTCATTCCTTGAGGACCCTATCCTAAATTCCACTTCCCAAAGCCTGAAATTCCACATTTGTCTATTTTTATGGTTTTCCATAACTTCTCCGATTCTCACCCAATCTCCTTCAAATTGTTCTACCATGTTCGTTTCCCAATTCTGCTTCCTTGTCCGTCTTTGCCAAATCTTCCCATTCTTTCACCCCGCTTCTGAAATTCGCATGTTTTGCTTCCCTGTCCCTCAGAAAGTGTCTGAAACCTATTCAAACCCCAATTACCCACCCAATTTTTCCCCACTCAACATTTTCCTTTTCCAAAACCCTTTATGTTTTTACTTTTCTACCCATTTCCAAAAAAAAAAAAAATCTCCTCCTTATGGTTTTCACTCGCACAGGAGAAAATAAACAAATGGAAGAAGAAATGAAAGTAATTGAAGAATAACTAATCTTAACTAGTTCCAACGCCAACTGACTGAAGGAGGTTGGTGTCGGGACTCCCAGTGGCTCCTAAAATGTAGGGATTGGCCTAGGAGGCACTTAAACAGATGCATGCAAGTGCAGTCAGTGGCAGTTAGCCTCTATCAATGTTCCCCACACTCTAGAAATCGGTACATGTGACCCCATTAGGCCAAGTGGACCCAATGGTACTAGTGGACCCAATAATTAAATAAAGATTCCTATGTTATGCTAAAATAATCTAATAGATAGTTTGGTCAAGGGAGGATTATAAATCATAACAATGAGAAATAGAGAACTATCCATGTATGCATTGATTTCAGAGACCCAAACCGAGCTTTTCCTAAGGATGACTTCCCCACACAATTTATTGATCATATTTTGGATGAGTTTGCAAGAAGTGAGGTGTTCTCGTTTGTGGATGGATTTTCAGGGTATAATCAGATTCAGATCAAAGCTGAGGATCAACATAAAACGACGTTCATTTGTCCTTGGGGTAAGTTTTCATATCGAAAAATGCCTTTCGGCCTTAAAAACGTTGGAGCTACTTTTCAACGGGATATGACCTTCTCTTTTCACAGCCTTAAGCACATAAATGAATTGTATCTTGATGATTTAGCTGCTCACTCGAGTTTGAGAGTGGATCATCCTAACCATCTACGCTTGGTTTTTGAAAGATGTCGTCGATATCAAATCCATTTAAATCCTCAAAAGTGCATATTTTTCATGGAAGTAGGTCGCTTACTAGGGTTCATCATTTCCAAGGAGGGCATTAGGGTCGACCCTTTGAAGGCTGAGGTAGTACTTCAATTGTCTCCCCCACACAATATTAGACATCTTTGGAATTTTCAAGGGATGGAAAACTTCTCGTGGATATTCGTTGTCAATTTTTCCAATTTGACTATGGGTTTCATGCGCTTATTGAAGAAAGACATGTCTTTTATCTAGGATGAGTGAGCCCGGGAGTCTTTCGATGCTTTAAAGAAAGCCTTGGCATTGACCCCCATGCTTAGTCCAGCCGACTATAACCGCGATTTTTTGATATAAGTGGTCATGTCTTAGGAGACAATTGGTATGGTCTTGGATCAACAGGATGAGGAGCTACCATCCATGTGGTCCAATGTTTGAGGAATTACATACTCCTTCGCCAAACTTTGGTGGTGGCTCACATTAATCCATTTCAATTCGTCCTCACTAGACATATGATAGGGGGGAAATACAATAAATGGATTGTGATTTTGCAAGAATTCTATCTCGAGTTTGTTTTGGCAAAGTCAAAGAAATCGTTTATTTTTGTGGAGCTCATATCAAACTTTCCTAGTTTGGATGAAGGGGAGAATCATGAAGACTCTTTTGTTGATGAGCATATTTTTCTCATTTCTATTATAGCTGATTTTACCACACTTTTTTGATCACATATTTATGTCCTTCCATGTCCCTCTGCAGACTCTTTGGACCCCATGGACCTATATTATAATTTGATGTTCCAATAGTGTCCCCCAAAATCACCTATTTATACCTATACGTGAGTTTTAAATCCATACCCGCGTGTATACGCAGCTTTTGACCTCAAACCCACGTACATCGGGATGTGTGCATAAAGACAAATATTTTTGGAGTTTTCCTCAGAGTGGCTCGAATATCTTGTCTCTTGTCCTTCCATATGCCATGCGAACGCTCGAACTCGACCCTCCATTACCTCTTTGGAGTGCTATATATTGAGCCACTTTGATACATTAAAGGGGGGAGAAATTGAAGAGTAGGGAAACTATAGTCCATTGTTGCCTCATTTTTCTTATGCTTGAGTCTGCATCCATTTGTCCCTTTGGAGCACATAGTGTTATTCTCAAGCTTTCCTTTGCTTTGTGAGATTTCTATCGAGAGATGGAGGATTGAAGTGGTGGAGGCCCAGGTGGAGGACTCCATTTCTTCGGTTTGCAGAAGTGCTGATAGAGTTTGTCACTATTGTATCTTGGTTTTATGAATAGAAATATCTCTTCTTGTCCAATACATGTGCATTTTAAATATGAATATTGAATCCATGGATGTATTTACTAGCTTATACATGATTGATTATATATGCTAGAGTAGGTCTAACACATCATTGTATATCATGCTTGCTTTATTTGTTGTTGTTGAGAGCGAATTTGGAATACAAGTGTGATTGGAAAAGCTTAATGGGGATCTACATCAACCATCTAGAATAAGGTACAATTCTATATCCCTTAGTGTTAGATGATTTTACTCCTCTTGCATATTGGAAATGATTTATTTATGGTGTCATACTATCTGTTGTGGTACCCCCAAGCCATAGGAAGTTTCTCTCCGTAACAGAATTGGAAACTCCACTGGAGAGGTTTCTAGTTGTTTTTTTCTTTGGGGTTTGGGTATACAATGTACTTGAATTTCTCTTTATTTCTTTGTTTCTGTGTTGGGTTTGGAGGTATGTTTTCCCAGTAGTGTCATGTAGGAGTAATTTGACCTTGGCTTATGATTTTTCCCTCTTTTTCTTCTTGTACGCGAGTATTTGCTTCACAGTGGCGTATAAACATAGTTTTCTCTTCAATTCCCGCGTATGTATGCAGGTTTACTGCGAACAGTCGTGTATGCTTTTGTTTGGAGATTTATTTGGAGGATTGAGTGTTGCTGGGTGAATTTTGATGATTTTTTAGTCTTCTTGGGTGTTGTTGGTGTCTGTATACAGCCTCTGTTTCTTACCAGAGACCCTTTTTTATTTATTTCTAATTAGATTTTTTTCTTGTCATTCATTTATTCCTTTTTTGTTAAGGGATTGGTGCATTAGATTTCTTTTATCTTGGTGCCTTGCTTGGCTATTGTTTGTGAGTGGTTGCGAGGTCTGAGAGTGGTAGAGTCTTTTTTTTGCTTTTACATCTCATTTATTTCAAAAAATACAAAAATATTTTGCTTTTTCATACTTATGCATTTTTTCATTTTTCATTTTCATGGTACTTGTATTAGGCACAGGGGATTCACTTGTTGACCAATATCCTATCACATTAGTTCATATTGCGGGTTTTTAATTTCTTAAAAATAAGGCCAATATGTTGCAGGTATTGGGGGGGATGAGGAGTTTAGGATGGGGGGTTAGGGGGGTTTATAAGGATTAGGGTATAAAAAGGGGTGGTGGGGATGTTTAAGGTGTTGGGAGGGGGTTTCAACAAAAGGAGTTTGGACCAATATATACAGAAATTAAGGGTATTATTTACTATTGCATGATTGCACGTGCTATGTGAGAGGTTCACTAAGTGAATCCCTCGTGATATTAGGTTTGATTACTGAAATTATAGTCAGGTTTTCATTTAGGAATGATTGCATTTTAATTTGAAGGAAAAACTTGCATCTTATGTAGTGGCATACCCCGTTTTTCATTCAACAAAATTGCACTTGGCATTGTTTGTTAGGTGTGCACATTTATTTCACTGCTAAGTCATAATATCATTAGTTGCATGGCCATTTACCTTTGGGGAATCACAACCATTAAAATCAATGCTTAATTAAAATGAATTACGCATTTTCTTTTATAGGGTTCATCAACAAGATTAGGTTTTAGAGTCTTGGAATAGTTCATTGTGAGTCAATTCTCCAAGACTACTAAACAAAATAAGTAGTTGTCTGTCCAGGTGAGAGAGGGAAATCCTTGGTATAATTAGTGTTTATCAGGATGCTCCTCTTACACAGGAGTTAAGCACGAGGCAGTGTACACGATTGTGATTGGGATAGCCCTTGGTCACTTTTTGTGAGCGCCGGAGATATTTCCAGGATCGTATTTGTATATGTGGGATTTTGAGGTACCAGTTGGTGCTTTCGAGCTTAGGGATTTGCTACCCTTCCCATACGATCGATCACGCTTGTGACTGTCTGGCTGAGCATTGGTTATATTGGGGTGACCTTAGTTTCCTTACTTGGGTATAGCAGGGGGTACTTGCAGAAGTTATTTTGTAGGTGTCCTGGCTAAGTAGGGGTCGAACAACACAATCTCTTTATGCATTGAATTTGAGGGCCACTATAATTGGTTACGTACCTCCTCTTGTAGTTTATGGGAGTCTCAAGCCTCTCCTAGGGGAGACATACCTGTTGCATTTAGGAGCTCACATATCCTCCCCTTGGTTTTCTTGTTTTTTGGCTGCAGATTTTCTTAGGAGTGTGCTATGTGTACGCTAGATTGATTAGGGTTGCGTTGTTAGGTTGAGTCTTTTTATTTTGTTGAGTCATAGTGGATTTGGGTGCAGCACCCCACCATGCTCGTCGTTTTGTAGGCCTTCTGCCTTCTACATCTCCTCCTCCTCTGGGAGAGAGAACCAGACAGTCCATGCGGATTGATACACACTTTGATTCACACATAGATATCACCATGAGTCACCATGAGTCTATGATCCCGGAGCATCCCTCTTCTCAAAATCTTATGTGGGAGGTTGAACCTTCGAGTACATATGGGACTCTGGTAGGGTCCGACCACCCTGTGGATGGTACATCACATGACGATTTATCACAATTTCCAGACTACATAAATGCATATCATCGGTATTGGTCACATAATATGAGTGGTGAGACTCACCATGCACCCACTAGCCTAGCACATTTAGGTATGGCATGCCAGACCTTCCCGAGACCGGTTTGAAACCCATGTCGGATCGGGTGTTGACCCTAGTGTTGCGCCTGGGGGCACTTCCATTCCTTTCCAACCGGAGAGGTTTGATAGTAGTAGACATATTGCACCTTCCATCCCTGTGGTGGAAGTACCTTCACACACGCGTCCTAGTCCTAGCACTTGCGTTCCTGTTCATGGAACTAATCCTAGACATGTTAATATTGGTGGAACAAGTTACATCCCTTCCCATATTCCATCGTCTTCAACACCGGTTCCTTCAAATGCATTTTTGACGACACATCCTCCTCATAACTCAAATGTTCCTTCAGGCCAGAGTTCTATCGTTAGCCATGTGCATCCTGCGTCTACTCACACCGTAGTGTCACAAGGCTATGTGCCTCCTTATGTGTCAGCAGGGTATGTACCATCTTATGCAGTATCTTATGGAAAAACTTATACACCTTATGGGTCTGGGTATCAACTCACTTATCAATCTCCCAACTATGGCTTCATAGCACCCTAGCCTCAAGCTACTCCAAACTACAATATGTCCATGCAGCCCTATAAGGGTCAAATGGGAGGAGGTTACTATCCCACTGGCCAAGGTCATGGTGTTTATAACAATTAGACCTATGTAAACTAGTCTTACCAAGGAGCATGGAATCAAATGGCTAAACCTAGGCTCCCTTTCCTTGTGATGTTGAATTTACCTGGCTTGTCGAGATTGACTAATGACCTGATATCTCATGACTTGGCATGGTCGGTCGTTCCCGCTAAGCTTCCTTTGGACATTTCCAAGTTCGAAGGTAATACTTGTGAAGACCCTAGTGAGCACGTTACAAATTTCCACATATGGTGCTCTTCGTACTCATTGAATCATGACTCAGTTCATTTAGGGCTATTTCAACGCACCCTCACAGGTCCTGTGGTGAAGTGGTATATAGAGTTGCCTGGGGGGACTTATACAATGTTTAATGACTTAGTTATGACCTTTATCAATCATTTTTAGATACCCGTGCGTTATGATGCTAGTACTGAACTTTTTTCAACATTTCAGAAGAACAAAGCCACCCATATCTTTGATCACATTCAAGAGCGGCGTAGACGGAAGAGATTGATTAAAGCCTGTGGTTTCTCAAGTATTTATTGCCATATATAGTGAAGGATGTTTCCACATATGGAGTGCATAATGAGCAAAAAGATATATTTCAAGCTTAGAAGTTAGATTTGATTTATGCTCAATCTGGGATCTTGTATGAGATCATATTGAATGCACCTAGATCTAATTTTGACCCTAAGTCCAAACCTAAGCCACATGCCGATGGCATTGTTGGCTCTAGAAGTGCTAAATCTGCAGACTTAGTTATAAATCAAATTAATAAGTTGTCTATTAACCAGCCTGTGTCGGGACAAGCTACGACTTTGTCTCATCCTATCCAAATGACGGACGTACTTTCAGTGCAATCGTCAAATCAGAAAGCTAACCAGCAACCTGGACGGAATAAGAAGAAAGGTAAAAACAATCGAAAGGGTGGGAATAGGAATGAAAATGCTAATAATGACAAGAACAACAATAATGTTGGGGTGGAAAAGAAACCTAAATGTAAGGTTAAATTTCCATGCAAGCTTTGTGGGGATGATCACCTCACTCACTTGTGCCCTCGGATAGAATACGCCTCGAAGTTCATCGCATAGAGCCCAGCTGTGTTGACGAATCCTTTATCGCAGAACCAAAATATGAACTCTAGGACCATGGACTTGTTGGCAGCCAGCAACAACCCCTTCATTTTTTCATTAAGATGAAGGGAGATCAGCTCTCTTTTATGATTTTCTTTTAAAAGATTATAAAAGAGTGCCTTCAGAATCTTCGATTATGAAGGTACTCTCAATTGTAGAAGAGTCAAATGACAACATTTTCATAGTTGTGATAATTAGCAGCTGTCAGTTTCATAGATTTTTATATAATCAATTCTATCATTAATTAATCTATCTGATTATATATGATTTAAGAAATTCAAAAAGATAATATGCTAATTGGGGCTCAACGAAAACACATTTAGAATTGGTTTGAAGCTGGTTATTGATAAGATATTATAAAGTTCTGAAAGTCCTAGAACTTGAGGTGAATTATTAAATTAAATTTTTTATTAAAACCTAAAGAGTTCACACCCCATATGTAACTTAAATATCTTACCATGACTTTGTAAAATTGTATATAAATAGCTAGTGAATAAATGAGTATCATTTGGAAATCTTAATATGTTATAGTTTTATAGCTTAGTATCCTATCAAATTTGATTTGGATATTAATGGATGGGATTTTGCAAAGTCTTAAAAACTATATTTATGAGATTTTATGTATATAACTCAAATGATAATTCGGATCATTAGTTAGAACATTAGGATTTATTATTTTAACACTATGTGTCATGTCAATAAACATGTTGCGGCTGAAATTGTCTTCCTCAAATTTCTTAAAAATTTTGGTCCCCCTCATGATTTAATGTTGCTTTGAATCGTTTTGATCCATGATTTTTGGGTCATGCTTTAATTTTGGATGATTTCTTGAAGATTACCTTTCGTCCTGGTTCTCAGAAATTGCTCGTGTTTGGAATTGATGTGGGTCGCAGATTTTAGAGTTTGTTTTCTACTGAGTTGAAGATGGATCAGACCATTCGTCCTTTGCAAAATGTCGTTTCGGAGGAGAAACAGTTTTAACCGTTGCTAAATTTGAAAGTCTTTAAGCACTTAGCATTTTTTCGGAGGCTGTTGTCTGCTCGTCTTCCGTCGTTGCGGCTCCCAAATCAGCTAGCTACCTGAAATGAAAAGCGCTCCACTTCGGAGGCTATTGTCTGCTCGTCTTCCACTGTTGAGGCTCCCAAATCAGCTAGCTACCCGAAATGAAAAGCGCTCTGCTTCAGAGGCTTTTGTCTGTTTGTCTCCCGTCGTTGCGGCTCCCAAATCAGCTAGCTACCCGAAATGAAAAGCGCTCCGCCCGCCAATGCATGTCGCATGTTTTTATCCTTTTCTCTTCCGCCGTTGCGGCTCTGCAAAGCACTTGGCTGCCGATGTCGATGTCTTTTCGATTCTCGATTGAAAGTTTTCCCACCCACGGCTTAGGTCATAACGTTTCCGACTCCGATATGCCTAAGTGTTTTGAAGCGCCCATCCCCTGTTGAAGCCCACCTATGCGAATGTGGATGGGTCTACCCTGTCGTGTTAGCAGAGCGTTCAGGAGATTGTTCAAACTACCGCGGTGCGAAGGTATAGATGGGAGACAGGATGGCAAGGAATCTATGCATAAACTAAATCAACTAGCACAGGTGGGTATGTCATCGCTATTCTTCACAGTTTCAAGACGTGTCTAATATTTTGGATTTTAGTTGGAAGACGTGGATGTGTATTGAAGATTGGCATTTCGACACAGCCACGAATTTGCCAATTCCTTTAAACCAGCAAATGTTTCAGGCTAAGTTGTTTTTATTGTTATCCTCTAGTGACAGGTGTAGGTTGAAAAGAGTTGATGCTCTTTGATAGCGATAGGACTCCTATAATATTGCATATAGCATTTATAGAAAAATTGAATTGAAAGATTGGTAGTATTATATAAGCTTGTAATTTTTATGAGAAAAGGGATGGAGTGACTGAAGTAAAAATACTTGAAATACTATTTTGATGCTAGTCTTGTTCCTGGCTGAAGTTTTATCTTTGTATATGGGATGTGACTGGAAATCTCCAAGTTGATATTGTGACTGGTATTGTTTTGGATACTCTTTATATTTCAGTATATGATCTTCTATTTTAATATTAATACAATGTACTTGGTTATGCTTGTGATTATTAATCAGTGTTTCACTTTGTCAACCCAATATTATATTTGAATTAATATGTCATTGTGACTGAATTTACTAGTGTTTCTACTGTAAATTCAAGATATAAGGATATATATTTATGTCTGTTAGATATCATTTGTATTTTTACAGTGATTTCATACTAACCATTATCTCTTATTCAAATATCTAATGTTGGTTATTAGTTATTAATTAATTAGACACTTCAGAAAATTTGAAATAATTGTTTAGCTCAGTTTTTCTGATAAGTTATTTTGTAGCAGAATGATTTAGTGTGTATGGCTTAAATATTTCTATTTAGATCCTACCCTTTATCTTTTTGTTAATCTTATATTAATTAATAATTAATATAATATTTAAAATCGCTCTCAGCTGAGATAGGACAGATAGGATAAGTTAAGGTAGTTCAGTTGTTATTATCCTAGTATAGTTTACATTTAACAGTTGTTAAATAGGATTTGTGTAATTTTTAGAGTAATTTTAATAGTCTTTTATACTTTGAAAATTAAATATCTAAAAAAAAAACCTTCAAAAATCAAAGACTTTCCTTAAGAAAGCAAGTATAGGATAACTTTGGTAGTTAAAACTAATTTTAGGGTTCAGTTAGATAGGTATAACTTTAGGATAGATTTTCACTGAATTTTAGTTTTTCCTTAAGAGAAAAATTCAATTGGTAGCAGGACCATAACCTGCGATATTTTGCTACTCCAAACACACCGGATGCTGCTTTAAGCTGATTGTGTGGGCATAATCTCCTTGTTGGCCTAGGTCATAAAATCAAGCCAACAAATGGCGCTAGAAGGAGGGCCTCATAATGATTAATGGCAGGAAAAATTAATGAGAAATTTTCAACCAGCCCACATCCTCCAGAATTCAGTAGATCACCATTTATAGAAACTGTTAGGAGCATCCTTGAACGTGATCATATCACATCTCCATTTACCCCTGAACAAAGCACTCAAACTTTAGAAGAATCACAACATATTCTTACAAGAGCATATGCCAATCAACTTGGTATATCTCCAATAGATTATGGTCTACCTAGACAGCAGCGACATATTCCACAATTGACCATAGTTACTCAAAATTTGGAAGTAGCTGATAGCACTCCCCATCTTCAGACTGAAAGACATCAGAGACAAACTACTCAAACAAACACTGCTAGAAGACTCACTGCAAAAGGCGGTTTTGATCAGCCACCTTCTCCTCATGAATCACCACCTGATAGTCCAAGAGCATCCAATTCAGGAAGTTCTTCAAGTTCTGAAAGAAGTCCAATGGCAGGAAACATACTTGTAGGGGGAGGAGGCAATCCTCCACCTAATCCACAACTCCCTTGGCTAAGAACAGCTACTGTAGCTGTCCCTGGTGTGCAACATCCTTTTCCTAAACACTCAGACAAACTCCTCCCTAAGTTTAATCCTGATGACAAAGAACCTGCAGAAGTGCATGTTGACAAATTCATGTTAGCTGTTCAAACCTTGAACGTTCAGCATGAAGATGTAGTGTGTCATTTGTTTCCTTTGATTTTCGAAGGAAGAGCTTCTACTTGGTATTTTTCGTTAGTACCATTAGAGGAAATTTCAACTCAAAATGGACCTTTTAAATTTTATTCAAATTCCATGTCATCATGTGTTAGCCAATGAAATTTCTTTAAATTTGAAATACCGTATAGGTCTTAAACACTTTTTTAATATAAATTTGGGGATAGGTATCATAAAAAAAAAACTACTTTTTTTGTTAGTATTTTTGGCATATCTCCTCGTGTTTTTACTCAAATTTCGATTGGGAGAGCTCGTTGGATGTGGAATTAAATTCCGCATCCAACGAGTACCCACTCGGCATACTTTTGATGGTCCCCGCTACCCCAAAAACAAGAAATACCTGAAAAAATGGAATGATGATGTCATCATTCTATTTTTTCATGTATTTATTGTTTTTGGGGTAGAGAGGTCCATCAAAAGTATGCCGAGTGGGTACTCATTGGATGCAGAATTTAATTCTGCATCCAATGAGCTCTCCCAATTGAAATTTGAGTAAAAACACGGGGAGATATGTCAAAAATACAAACAAAAATGTAGTTTTTTTCTTTTCTTCCTCCAAAATTAATAAATATTATTTTATTATTTTAACTATTATTTTATTAGTTCATTTTAGGAGGCCCATTTTGAGTTGAAATTTCCTCTAATGAAGGATCAATCACAAACTGGGGTGAATTTAATAAAGCCTTTTTAGATAAATTTGGGGAAGATAAAACACCTGCTCTTTTAGCCTTAGAGTTATCTAGGATTAAAATGGAGCCTAAAGAAAGAATCAAAGATTTCAATCAAAGGTTTCTAACATTAAAAAATAAAATTCCAATTGCTTCTCAACCACTCGAGGATATAATTATTGAAAATTATACGTCAGCTTTACCAAAATATTATGGGATGTTCGTTAAGAGAGTTGGGAAAACAACGTTAGTAGAAACTTTTGAGGAAGCCATTAAAGTTGAGAAGGATTCTATGTCCTATGAACCAGATAGGAGTGGGAAATCTGACACTTTTCCCCGTAGGAAGACTGAAAAACTCAATTCAGAAAAAGATAAAGCATTTGACATAGAACAGCTGCAAAATGTTATTCAAACATTAACTAATGAGGTTGTAGGGTTAAAGAAAACCAATTCTGAGGCTTCCCCTTCTAGGGGATATTTCAGAAATTAGTTTAGACAAAACCCGAATACAAATAAAACAAATACACCACCTGACATAGCAGCGAATGAAGATATTTTCAATACAATCTGAGCTGTTTTATCTTTATCTGAGACTCCTTCTAATCAAGAAATAACAGAAAATGAAGAAGAAGAGGAATCCAAAAATGAGGAAGAATCAAAGGAACCTCAACAAGTTAACGGTCATTTCTGGGACAGTCTTGTAAAAGAATACGAGAGTAAAAGTCCGCCTATAGGGAAACATGCCTATAATACTCGTAGTAGAGAATTCGCAAACACTCCTGGAGCTTCGTCAAGTTCTACTACAAATAATGACAACAATGATTCACAACCTAATAAACAAACTCAATTTGGCAAGCAGACTCAATCAACCAAAATTACCCAGCCTACTCAAAATGCTCCAAAATTAGATTTACAATATGATATAATTGAAGATTTAAAGAAGACATGTGCAAACATCAATATGTACAACCTCCGTCAAATCTATCCAATGCCTAATAGCCATGTTATAAATCCTGCCATGAGTTCAATTATTCTTAATGCAAAACAAAATGTTGCTGCAAACAGCTCCAATAATGATTCAACAGCAACTGATAAAGGAAAAGCAATGGCTAACAAGGCCTCGCTTATAGGTAAGAATTCTAAATCAACCACACCTCCATTCTTACTAACCTTTGATATTTTCAATAGGAATGTTCATAATTGCATGGTAGACTCTGGAGCATCCTCCAATGCCATGCCTTTATTAGTATGCAAGAAATTGAATGGGAAATATGTCCCATCAAATTCTCAAATAACTCAATTAGACAGGACAAATGTGAAGGTTGTTGGGGAAATGAAAGATGTCTTAGTCAGGATTGCTTGTAACCCTTCGGTTTATCAAATTATAGATATTGTTGTTGCAGATATTCCAGATGCATATGGGCTATTTTTAAGTAGGGATTGGTCTCAACAATTGAATGGATTCTTTACCACGGACTGGTCAACATTATGGTTACCTAAGAACGGAAAGTCAAATCAGATAAATATAAATAGAGAAAGATATATGAAACATACTATCACAGAACTGCATGATCCTAGCGAACCTGTTTTATTTTCAGATTGCATTATGGGGAATTACATGTATGAATTGGGATTTGGTAATTTTAAAGCTGAAAATTCTGCCTTTTCTGAAAATAAACAGCAATCTGAAATTAGAAATGTGACATCTATTTCTCCTAACTCTTCATTCAAGGAAACTATTGATGATGTAGATAATCTGAATATTGTAAATATTATAGAAAGCAAAGTGGTTGTGAATAGTTATATTTGGACTTTATACTTTGATGGTGCGAAGTCTAAAGAAGGAGTCGGAGCTGGTTGCTTGTTGGTAGACCCTCAGGGAAATAAAACATGTATAGCTTGTAGGATGGAATTTAATTGTACAAACAACACTGTGGAATAGGAAGCTTTAATGCAAGGTTTGAAAAAAGCAATTGATTTGAATATCAAAGAGTTAATTTCATATGGCGATTCTGAGATCATTGTCAGACAGGTTCGTAACTCCATTCACTGACTATCTGAACATTTACAAAGTTATCAACGGGAGGTATGGAACCTTATCTCACATTTTGATGCATTTAACATAATTTATGTTCTTAGAAATCAAAACCAAGAAGCAGATTTGTTGGCAAATGTAGCATCAAAGTTAATTTCGTCAGAAAATCTTATATCAGATTTCTTTTCAGTTGAATTGATTTTTAGACCTTCTATACCTGATAATGTTTTTAACTGGCGTGTATTCGATAATGATGTGCAGGTGCTAAATTTTTTGATGAATGAGGATACCTTTAAAGATTCAACCATAGATGAGGTCACTCATAACGAAAATCTGCGGGATTTTTTGGTAATAAATGATTTTTTTTCAGTTGAGAAAGCTTTTGAAAAGGTAAAACCAGTCCCTAATTCAGTACTAATATTAGAAAAGTTCTTTGATATGTAGGATAAATTTAGATTTGTCCCTAATTGTAAAACTAATAGCTCTCAAATGAGGTATGAAACCATAAATATAGGGATAGAACTAAATCCTCAAACTATAAATCTAGGAGTGGATTGCAACCCCGCAGAAAAAACAGCATTTTTAAAATTATTTAAGGAATTTAAGGATGTCTTTGCTTGGGCATATGATGACCTGAAAACCTTCAACACACAAGTTATGCAACACATAATTCCAAATAAACAAGAGTCAAAACCTTTTCAACAAAAGCTAAGGAAATATCACCTGTCACTAGAACCGACAATTAAGAAGGAACTAAATAAATTGTTAGCTGCCAAGATTATTTTTCCCATCAGGCATACTCAATGGGTAGTAAACTTAGTTCTAGTCAGGAAGAAAAATGGGGATATTAGGTTATGTGTGGATTTTAGAAATCTGAATAAGTCTTCTGAAAAGGATAATTACCCAGTTCCTCCCATGGAACAAATTCTTCAAAAGGTATCTGGAGCTGAGATACTGTCACTCCTTGATGGTTTCTCAGGATACAACCAAATATTAGTTTCCCCAGATGACCATTAGAAAACAACTTTTAGAACTCCATGGGGAACATATGCTTACCGCAAGATGCCCTTTGGGTTAATCAATGCTGGAGCAACCTTTCAAAGAGCAATGGATATTGCTTTTAGAGGCTTAATTAACCATTCCGTCGTTGTCTATTTGGATGACATTACTATATATTCTAAACATCGACCTGATCATCTTAATCATCTTAGAAAGGTATTTGAACGATGTAGAAAATTTGGAATATCATTAAATCCTAAAAAACAATATTTGTTGTTTCAGAAGGTATTTTATTGGACTGCGTGGTTTCAAAACATGGAATCATGATAGAACCTGAAAGAACCCAAGCCATTTCAAAAATAAATTCTCCTTCTAGCAAGAAAGAAATGCAATCATTTCCTGGAAAAATAAATTTTGTCAGGAGATTCATTCCTAGTTTCTCTGAAATCATTCATCCTTTGCAGAAAATGATTAAGAAAGACGCTATTTTTAATTGGGGACAAACTGAAAAAGAGTCATTTCAAAAAAAATTAGAAGCCATTTCAGAAGCTCCTAGCCTTCTAAGTCCATATTTTAGCAAATATTTCATATTGTATACTTTTGCTTCCGATATTTCATATGCAGCAGTCTTAACCCAATTAAATCAACAAAATAACGAAGTACCAATCTCCTTTATGAGTTCAAATTTCAAAGGTGCTAAACTTAATTATCATGAAGTTGATAAACAAGCTTTCGTTGTGTTTAAAGCTGTTAAACATTTTCGTCCATATTTATTGAAATCTAAAATGAAAATAATAGTCCCTTATTCCTCAGTCAAAAACTTGTTAGTGCAAAAGGATTTAGGTGAGAAAAGAGCACCTTGGATGACGGCCCTTCAAGAGTATGACTTAGAAATCAAACCCTCAACGATAGTCAAAGGTCAAGGACTATGTAAATTAGCTGCTGAAGCTGCTCATCTACCTAATGATAAAGCTGAAACTGTCATTGATGAAGTTTTACTTACCAGAGAAATTTATTTTTACCCTCCACCACAAGATTCTTGGTATACAGACATAAGAATACTTTTGGAAACAGGAACTGCTCTTGATTACCTAGAACCAAAAAACAAAAGAGCACTTAGATTGAAATCTGCTCCTTATTTATTAATTGATAATGTTCTCTTTCGGAGAAATTCAGACGGAGTATTGCTTCGATGTCTAGACAAAGATGAAACAGAAGTAATTATGAAAGAGTTACATTATGGACCAGGAGGAGGTCATTTTGGTGGAGAAACTACTGCGCACAAAATTCTTAGGGCTGGTTATTATTGGCCTACCTTGTTTCGAGATTCCTATACTTTTGTTAGAAAATGCTAGGAATGTCAACTTGCTGCGGGAAGGGTTAAAAAACTTGCTTTTCCTTTACAACCTGTTTCATTTGAAAGACCCTTTCAGCAATGGGGTATTGATATAGTAGGGCCAATAAATCCTCCCTCATCTAAGCAACATAAATATATAATAACTGCAACTGATTATTTTACTCGTTGGGTAGAAGCTGCACCATTAAGGGTTGTAAATACTAATCAGGTTATATTATTTTTAGAATTCTTTATCATAACAAGATTTGGTATTCCAGATTCCCTCGTTTTTTATAATGCTTCATATTTTTCATCAGTTGAGTTAACCCAATTTGCCTTAGAAAAAGGGATAAGAATTAGGTATTCAGCTAACTACCATCCTCATGGAAATGGTTTAGCTGAATCAACAAACAAAAATTTATTGAAAATTCTCAAAAGAAATATTTCAATTCACCATCGAGATTGGCATATAGAATTAGTCAATGCCCTTTGGGCAGACAGAGTGACTCCTAAGGCTTCAATAGGTAACTCACCATTTTTCTTAGTATATGGAACTGAAGCTATTTTACCACCGAATTTATTTTTACCTTCATTACAGTTAGCTCAGTCTGTCCAAGATGAAGAGTGTCCAACAATGGAAAAGAGAATTAACACTTTGATAAATCTTGAGGAAGAAAGAGAAAAGTCAAAACAACACTTTACAAAACATCAACAAAAGGTGAAATCTTGGTTTGACCAATCCTTTAGTTCCAATCGAGAATTTCAGGTGGGAGACTTAGTTTTAAAATGGGATAAAGTTCACGAGGAAAAGGGAGATCATACTAAGTTTCAGAAGCTTTGGTTAGGTCCCTTTGTTATCACTGAGAAGATAGGTCCAAGTACCTTTCAATTACAAACACTTGAAGGTCAATTCGAAACATTACTAGTGAATGCACTGATCCTGAAAAAGTATTTCTGTTAATATTTTTGGTCTTAAAATGTATATAATTTGTTTTGTTGTTTGTAAATGAATTTATATTTTTGTATATAAACTGAATTATAGTTCATAAAATTTAAGGATGATGAGAAATTCATAAAACTTTTGTAACTTCCAAACATCATTTTGTTATTACAGCCAGTTTTTATTCTGTTAGTTAAATATTACAGGCTGTCAAATTTTTGTATATAATCAGTCAGTAATATTCAATTAGCAGCTAAAAAAAATAAATGTAAATAAATAAATCTTCGAGTTAAAAAGTTAGTTTGCTCATGAGCCTGAAAAATTATGATACTAAACTGAAGTCTTTTAAAATTTGTTCAGGATGATCAAGATTTCTTAAATCTATAAAAGACCTATCATTGTTTTATTTTTAAGTGTTACTCAGATTATTCCTCACCTTTTTATCTTTCATATAAAATGGGGATATCTTATTAATGTCTTTTTCGAAGCTTGTACTTTTGAAAAACTTTTACAAATCTCTACCATGAGTCTCCAAAAGTATTTACAATCTGAAAACTTTTTAGAATTTGTTCCTATCAATAAAATGCTAAAATGAGAGACGTGAGGTCTTAGTAATAAGCCAGTCTGATCAGAATCATAAATATCACTAGTATGACATTATTAGGAAACTAGTAATGGCTTTTTGTTTAACAAATCAAGAGATAAGGGGTCTTATCACAAGCCATCTGATTCATTTTCTGGTGATATTAACGACTGACATTACCATTTGGTCACCATGCTGGGTAATGATCTCTCATTTTATAAAATTTAAAAGATGAAAGTGAACAAATAAAATATAAATTTTGATTGAAGAATAGGAGGTCTCATCACGAGCCGGCCTAATCATGATCATCAGTGTTGTCTGGGATAACTTCATTTCTGATCACCAGGGTGATGGCTTTTGATTTTAAGTTAAAATACAAGAGGTCTCATCACGAGCCGGCTTGCTTATTCCAAACAGTTCTTGTGAATGATGCTATCACATTGGCATACCATACCTAGATAGTAGTCTTCAGTCAGAATTATTGTTTAAAAGAAAAGAAAAGCAAGCAAAAAGAAAATTATTATGCTTATGGAACAGATTCTGGAAGGTCTTCAGAAAAGTAGATTTCTATACTCTATGCTGATGGTGCAGGTTATTATTACTATGAAGTATTTTGCTTCGATCAGGATATTTTTAAGTTTATCCCTAACTAGATCTCTGTTTCAAAAGATGAAATATTTCTGAGTTATACTTATGAATATGAATAAAAGAATGGTTTTTTTTTTTATTTAGATAAAGAATTTTTGATTGTTTTTAATAAATTTTAAGATTTTGTTTAAATCATCTATAAGTTGTATGAGCAGAGATAACTGGTTCGCCCAAGTTGTCTCCATTTGTTGGCAGCCAGCAACAACCCCTTCATTTTTTCATTAAGATGAAGGGAAATCAGCTCTCTTTTATGATTTTCTTTTAAAAGATTATAAAAGAGTGCCTTCAGAATCTTTGATTCTGAAGGTACTCTCAATTGCAGAAGAGTCAAATGACAACATTTTCATAGTTGTGATAATTAGCAGCTGTCAGTTTCATAGATTTTTATATAATCAATTCTATCATTAATTAATCTATCTGATTATATATTATTTAAGAAATTCAAAAAGATAATATGCTAATTGGGGCTCAACGAAAACACATTTAGAATTGGTTTGAAGCTGGTTATTGATAATATATTATAAAGTTCCGAAATTCCTAGAACTTGAGGTGAATTATTAAATTAAAATTTTTATTAAAACCTAAAGAGTTCACACCCCATATGTAACTTAAATATCTTACCATGACTTTGTAAAATTGTATATAAATAGCTAGTGAATAAATGAGTATCATTTGGAAATCTTAATATGTTATAGTTTTATAGCTTAGTATCCTATCAAATTCGATTTGGATATTAAAGGATGGGATTTTGCAAAGTCTTAAAAACTATATTTATGAGATTTTATGTATATAACTCAAATGATAATTCGGATCATTAGTCAGAACATTAGGATTTACTGTTTTAACACTATGTGTGATGTCAATAAACATGTTGCGGCTGAAACTGTCTTCCTCAAATTTCTTAAAAATTTTGGTCCCACTCATGATTTAATGTTGCTTTGAATCGTTTTGATCCATGATTTTTGGGTCATGCTTTAATTTTGGATGATTTACTGAAGATTACCTTTCGTCCTGGTTCTCAGAAATTGCTCGTGTTTGTAATTGTTGTGGGTCGCAGATTTTAGAGTTTGTTTTTTGCTGAGTTGAAGATGGATCAGACCATTCGTCCTTTGCAAAACGTTGTTTCGGAGGAGAAACAGTATTAACCGGTTCTAAATTTCAAAGTCTTTAAGCACTTAACATTTTTTCGAAGGCTGTTGTCTACTCGTCTTCCGCCGTTGCGGCTCCCAAATAAGCTAGCTACCCGAAATGAAAAGCGCTCCGCTTCGGAGGCTGTTGTCTGCTCGTATTTCGCCGTTGCGGCTCCCAAACCAGCTAGCTACCCGAAATGAAAAGCACTCCTCTTCGGAGGCTGTTGTCTATTCATCTTCGACCATTGCGGCTCCCAAATCAACTAGCTACCTGAAATGAAAAGCGCTCCGCCCGCCGATGCGTGTCGCATGTTTTTATCCTTTTCTCTTCCGCCATTGTGGCTCTGCAAAGCACTTGGCTACCGATGTCGATGTCTTTCCGATTTCCAATTGAAAGTTTTCCCGCCCATAGCTTAGGTCGAAACTTTTCTGACTCCGATACGCCTAAGTGTTTTGAAGCACCCATCCCTTGTTGAAGCCCTCCTATGCGACTGTGGATGGGTCTACCCTGCCGTGTTAGCAAAGCGTTTAGGAGATTGTTCAGACTACCACGGTGCAAAGGTATAGATGGGAGATAGGATGGAAAGGAATCTATGCATAAACTAAATCAACTAGCACAGGTGGGTATGTCATCACTATTCTTCACAGTTTCAGGACGTGTCTAATATTCTGGATTTCAGTTGGAAGACGTGGATGTGTATTGAAGATTGGCATTTCGACACAGCCACGAATTTGCCAGTTCCTTTAAACCAGCAAATTTTTCAAGCTAAGTTGTTTTTATTGTCCTCTAGTGACAGGTGTAGGTTGAAAAGAGTTGATGCTCTTTGATAGCGATAGGACTCCTATAATATTGCATATAGCATTTATAGAAAAACTGAATCGAAAGATTGGTAGTATTATATAAGCTTGTAATTTTTATGAGAAAATGGATGGAGTGACTGAAGTAAAAATACTTGAAATACTATTTTGATGCTAGTCTTGTTCCTGGCTGAAGTTTTATCTTTGGATATGGGATGTGACTGGAAATCTCCAAGTTGATATCGTGACTGGTATTGTTTTGGATACTCTTTATATTTCAGTATATGATCTTCTATTTTAATATTAATACAGTGTACTTGGTTATGCTTGTGATTATTAATCAGTATTTCACTTTGTCAGCCCAATATTGTATTTGAATTAATATGTCATTGTGACTGAATTTACTAGTGTTTCTACTGTAAATTCAAGATAGAAGGATATATATTTATGTCTGTTAGATATCATTTGTATTTTTACAGTGATTTCATACTAATCATTATCTCTTATTCAAATATCTAATGTTGGTTATTAGTTATTAATTAATTAGACACTTCAAAAAATTTGAGATTTTTCTACTCCAAACACACTGGATGCTACTTTAAGTTGATTGTGTGGGCATAATCTCCTTGTTGGCCTAGGTCAAAAAATCAAGCCAACAGGACTCTGGTAGTGATTTTGGTAGGACTCAAAACCCACCGGACACCGTTAATGGCCATGGTTGCATCAACATGATGGCTAGCGAAAATGTTTTGACGCATGCTAAAGATTATGGTACGTCGCAACCTGGCCTAGGGAAAGAACGTGCTCCACCTGAGAGCCCTTTGTGTATTGAAAAGCCTAGTGACAAGCCTAAAGCTCCACCTCACATTCCTAAGGGAGTATTAAAGCATTTAGGGAATATTCCTAATGCCCGAGCCACCCAAAACTATTCTATTGTTGAGGATTTGGGCCAGACTCCTTGTGCGATGTCTGGTTTAGAAGTTCTTCAGAATTTCCCTCCGCAAAGGAAGGCCTTGTTGTCTTCTCTTGGGGTGCCTGATGGAATCTTTCCTTCAGTGATTAAATTTGAAACTCGTGAAGTCCAGTATCGCTTGCCTTACTATGTATCCTTTTTGGTTCATGTAGAGTTTCTAAACAACACCATCAAGCGCACAGTGATTGATGAAGGAATAGCAGCTTCCGTGATGTCTTTAGCATGTTGGAAGGATTTGGGTTCTCCTACGTTGTCTAATTTGGGCACCATGTTGAATGCACTTGACAGATGATCTTTTTGGTCGCACGGTATACTTCCTTCCCTTGAGGTCCAATTGGGAGGGAAGACTGTTGCGATCGAGGTTGAGGTGGTTGATGCGCCCCTCAACTATAATCTTTTACTGGGTAGGATCTGGATTTATAACATGCAAGCAGTCGCATCATCCCTATTATGGGTTGTTTGTTTTCCTTTGGATGGGAAGATTGTTATGATCGATCACAGATATTTTGATAATTCTAGTTCAAAAGTATCGTCGAGAGCTTCTATCCCTATTCTTGATCATTCTCAACTGACAACTGAGAGTGTTGGGGTGGGCATGTATCCTTCGTTGATGGAACTTTTAATTATGTTGTGCCCATTCTTATGATCGGTTCTAGTCTTGGTAATGCCTCAAAATCATTGAGTTTGGTTCCTTTTTTCACTTCGCATATGGATGATCCTTAGACTCTTCCTTCTTCGAGTACTTCGAGTGAAGATTCTATACCTGTCGAGAGGGACATGCAGTTGTCTACAACATTGGGGCTTATCAAGCTAATCTTGATTCTTTTATAGATTCTAGTCCTTCCTCTTCGTGGATGGAGGAGGACCCTTATGCACTGCCTGCTTGAACAGTTGCGTCATCTCACTCTCATGACTGCTTCAATGACATGTTTCCATCGGATGAGGCTATTCTCGAAGCTATGTCGGGTATTAAAATTCCTTGGGGAGAGTTGCATCATAGATCTTACTTTCTTCCTAAGCTTGATGATATAGGGTGTGATGACTATTAGGCAATATTTAGCGAGAAACTTGGTAGGCCCGTGGTCCCATTAGTTTCTCCTAGCAAGTATGCTGAAGGGAAGATGGCTAACTTGTCACCAACTACCTATCAATATTTCTTGCGTTCCTGCAAAGGTGAAAACATGTACATTGGGGCAGATTGTTCCCCTGATGAGGTTAGAGAATACACCGATCTTTTTAAATAATTTTGAAATGTATTCGCTTGGTCATATGAGGAAATGCCAGGAATTGACCCTCATATTGTCGAACATGAAATAAAAACCTATCCAGATTCTAAACTTGTTCAACAGTGTTTGCGTGCGATGAATCCTAGGAAAGCACCCATTATTAAGGCAAAGATAGAGAAGTTGCTCAAAAATGGCTTCATATATCCCATTCCCTTGATGGAATGGGTGTCAAACCCCATTTTGGTGGATAAGAAGCAGGGAACTATCCATGTATGCACCAATTTTAGAGACTTCAATAAAGCTTGTCCTAAGTATAACTTTCCCACACCATTTATTGATCAACTTTTGGATGAGTGTGTGGGGAGTGAAGTTTTATCCTTTATGGATGGCTTTCAGGATATAATCATATCTAGATTAAACCCGAGGACCAACATAGGACTGATTTCATTTGTCCTTGGAGTATGTTTGCATATCGTAAGATTCCCTTTGGCCTTAAAAACACGGGAGCTACTTTTCAAAGGGATATATCCTTCGCCTTTCACGATTTTAAAAATATAATTGAAGTTTATTTGGATGACTTAGCTAATAACTTTCGTATGAGGGTGCGTCATCCTTATCAATTATATTTGGTTTTTGAAATATGTCGTCGTTATCAAATTCTGTTAAATCCTCATAAGTGCATCATTTGCGTGAAGGTTAGTCGCTTACTAGGGTTCATTGTTCCCAAGGAGGGTATAAGGGTCGACCCTTTGAAGGTTGAGGCAATACTTCAATTGTCTCCCCCATGTAATATTAGACATCTTCAATGTTTGCAAGGAATGACAAACTTCTTGCGAAGATTCATGGTCAATTTTTTCAATTTGACTAAAGGCTTCATGTGTTTGTTGAAGAAAGGCACACCATTTATCTGGGATGAGTGAGCCCATGAGTCTTTTGATGCTTTGAAGAGAGCCTTGGCATTGGCCCTTGTGCTTAGTCCACCCGACTATAGCCATGAATTTTTTATATATGTGGTCATGTCTCAAGACACGATTGGTATGGTCTTTGTTCAAGAGGATGAGGAGCTTCATGAGCATGTCATCTATTATCTCATCTGAAACCTTATTGATGCGGAGCTTCGTTATACCCATGTCGATAAGTTAGCCTTAGCTACCGTCCATGCAGCCCAGCATTTGAGGAATTATATTCTTCTTCGCCAAACTTTTGTTGTGGATCACATTAATCCATTTCAATTCCTCCTCACCAGAAGGATGATAGGGGGAAAGTACAATAAATGGATTGTGATATTACAAGAATTTGACCTCAAGTTTGTTTCGGTAAAATCGAAGAAGTCATTAATTTTTGTTGAGCTCATATCTGATTTTTCCAAGTTTGGATGAGGGAGAGGTTCATGAGGACTCTTTCATTGATGAGCACATTTTTCTCATTTCGAATGCGGACCCATGGTATGGGGACATTATTGTTTACTTGCAAACCTTGAAGGTTCCTTCTCACCTCTCACGAGATGAGCGTTGAATACTACGTCATGTAGCGAAGAATTACCTCATTGTGGATAACACTTTGTATCACCGTGGGGTTGATTCCAGTTTGCGACGGTGCTTAACTCACTAAGAGTCTAAGGTTGTGCTGAATGATTTCCATGGAGGGGTGTGTGGTGGTAATTTATCTGGGCTTTCTACAACTCAAAATTTTTTGATAGCAGGATAATTTTGGCTGTCCATATTTAAAGATTGTGTTAATGCGGTCAAGTGGTGCCATCCTTCTGAGTTGTTTGCACGGAACATGCCCTCACATCCTGCCTCTTTGCATCCAATTATCATCGTCAGTCCCTTCACTAAGTGGGGGGTCAATTTCATGGATTGCAACCGTAGTTTCGGCTGGGGGCACCATCACATTATAGTGGTTGTTGACTATTTCATGAAATGGGCATAGGCTATGCCCACTATTAAAGCCAACAGTGAGACATCTGCACATTTTGTATTCAATCAGATTATCGCTCAGTTCGCTATCCTGAAGGAGCTTGTCACTGACCATGGAAGGAACTTTCAGAATGAGATGATGGTTGATTTGTCTTTGAAGTTAGGGTATAAGCAAGATAATTCCTCTTCTTACTATCCTCAAGCGAATGGACAGGTTGAAGCAGTGAACAAGTCACTTAAGTCAATTCTCCAATGAACCATCGCACAAAGCAAGACCAATTGGCATAGCATGTTATATCATGCTTTGTGTACTTATCGAACCACGGTCAGTACTTCCACCAATTTTTCTTCATATCAGCTTGTGCATGGGGTGGAGTCGATCTTACCGGTTGAGTGTGGAATCCCTTCTTTGAAGCTAGTCGTAGAGCTCTTACCAGAGACTTCCGCATTGGAAGAGTGTTTGTTCCACTTGGAGCAACTTGATGAGTAGCGTCGAGATGCTTTAGTGGATTTTGAGAGTAATAAGCATCACGTTAAGGTCTACTACGATAATTATGTCCGTCCTAGGAAGTTTAGTGATGGCGACTTGGTTCTTTTGTGGGACCAAGCTAAGGAACCCTTGGGGCCATGAAAATTTAATCCTATGTGGCATGGGCCTTACGTGGTCAAGCGAGTATTAGAGAAAGGTGCCTATGATTTAGTTGACTATGAAGGGACAGCCTTGGCAGAGCCTAGAAATGGGCTCTATCTTAAAAAGTACTATGCATGATTCTCAGTCAAGGCTGATTTGTTGTATATTGTTGTAAATTTGCATAGCTTAGTTTTGGTCTTGATCTTGTGGTGATTGAGTTTGTTGACTTGCTTCCATTTGTTGTGGCATATGTCAATAGAGTCTTCAATTTATGTAGGGTTCACTGATGGTGCTAGCACCATACACAAAATTCATCTTCGACTTCTTGGGTGATTTATACTCCTATGGGTCAAGTGTTGTCTTCAGGAGGTGTTTGTCTACGTCCTTCATCGAAAAATATTGCTAAGTATAGTGTCTTGATTGAGTTATTGCATGATGCCATTTCAATGGTATTCACTCTCTTGAGGTATGTCTTGATTCACAGTTAGTGGTCTCACAACTAAATGGCTTGTATCATGTTAAGGATCCGACTTTGTTACGAAGGTTCTTGCGTGTAAGGTTGCTAGAACGGCAATTTCAGAACATAACATACATCCATATTATAAGAAATTCTAATCAAGTTGTTGATTCATATGCAAATTATGTACTAGATTGGCATTTGTTTCACAGACGATAAAGCATTCACAAACACATTTACACATGTAAATAAAATAACCAATCATCATAAGTATTTTTCATTAAAATATAACTCCAAAATGTGATGTCATAATACATAATGTCATATACAGAAATGGGGCTTTTCAGCCACCAAAATATACTACACAGTCATACAACAAAAAATACACACATGCCTCTAAGCTTGGGGGGGAGGGTGGTGATCATGATAACACACTATAGCACTATCTAGCCGATGAAATAAGCGCACCCATGTGCATGGCACACCCACCACATAGATTTGCATGGCCTCAGGAAAGTCCTCAACTTACGCTGTGGGTAATCTATGTGTCAATCGAACAAATTTCGTGTGAATGCTTTGAAGTGTACGCTCCGCATCCACACATATGATCTCGTTCCCTCTTCCCCTCCGTCAATGATGAGGGAAACCATCTGGCTATCTAGGACCCACATCTGCATGTATATGACCAAGTATCACTATATGTCATCACACCAAAAACATGTCTTTTTTATTTCATATATCAAAAAACACAAAAAAAATTAATAATTCAAAAAACAAGTTTGAGTCGGGATTGTTACCTATCTCCCCAAATTCAGAGCCTAGGGAAATGGGAATATCAGGGTCTCCATGGAATTCTATCCCCTTGTAGGGGTAGTCATCTATGAAAATGATTTGCATGCACCACAAGAGAAAGAAGTCTGTTGGGTAGTGGTTGGCTATTCACCCCCCTCCCAATCTCTGCATGAAATTCACCCAGCGTAGATGAGCCAGATCCAGAGCACTATGAGGGGGAATCTCAGCTCTTGGGCTTAGCCCCAGCACACGCTTAAAAAAGAAAGCACTCAATATGCTTCTGAATCCAAATTTCCTCACCCTTACCATCTTGCAGTCTATGAGTTGCTGCTACATGTTGCTCAACAGTGAGGTACTCCAATTGTAAATGGTAGGCCGCATACACTCCACCACATAGAACATCAATGACCTATATTCCTAGTGGAGGGATTCCAACCCCGCTATCCTTCCAAGTTCCAACAATATGGCCTTTAGCCCTAGGTTCTAGATCAAGTTCGTTGGGATTTGGCTCCCAACCTTTTATGTATCCGGGAGGCAATAAACAACAATGTATTCCTCTATGGTGAGGCTGCCTCCTATCCCGCGAGCTCATAGGTTCACCACTTCCCCTCTGTAGGACAGTCCTATAATGAAATAGATATCCTCAACCTCAAGGCTGAGGGGCATCCCGTCTAGATGTAATGTCTCTGAGTCAGGATCCAAATAGTCTACTATCATTTGGAGTAGCCTTGGTTTTTCCCTCAAGCTACCAAGGCGCCAGAACTTGTATAGACCACAAGCCCTCAAATCTTGTGGAACCATTAATTTAGCTTGCACGTCCCTATCAACGTCTTCATGCTCATGTTCTCTCCACTATAGGACCATCTTGCACAAGAATTCCAAAGTTTCATTAGTATTTGAGCTTGAATTTGTTATTTGTGGCCCTCTACGCGGTTGTTTTGAAAATAGCCACGTACATACGTGGGTATTCCAGTTTTTTCTGTGTATGTCAAGCCTTATATGCGAAAAAATATTTGTTTTCCGCGTGGTTCGAAACCTTTTATTTTGGGATGGCCCAAAGTAAAAAATTGACCACTAAAAATCAAAATAAAAGCATGAAAATGAAAGAGAATGGCATGATTATCTACCTGAACCAGACGATGTGTGATTATGTGGAACGATGCTCCGAGGATCAGCTTCTCAATTTTTTGGTCTAAAAGCACTATGTTGGGTAAATTTCCAAATGGGGTGGAAAATTTGTTTTTTTACTATTTTATAGAAAAAAATTTGGAATTTTTACCCAATTTTCTATAGTTTGGACCATTTTTTACCATTTTTGGACTATTTGGCCTAATTTTGTGTTGTAGGGGCCCGATTTGAGCATGTTTTGATCGAGTCTTTGATCCATTCATGCTTATCATAGATATAATGTCTGAACTAGCATATAGGTTAGGATTTCACATCTGCTTGCATTTTGCATGGCCTTATGACCGTTTCATATTAACCTTAGGTACGAACCCATTCCATAATGTCACAGAACCTTCATGCTGTTGCTAGAAGTGATATTGTGTGAATGGTAGAAACCTCCTATACATGGGTGCCCTAGTTAGATCCTATTTTGCATTTGGTTCCCATGCTGAGATTTCTCCTTTAGGTTTAGGGAGTCCCTTTCTAGTCCTACCATGTCCTTGAGCAAGAGCTTCATACTCCTCTTGAACTTTATGTTGGATTTTCCCTAGGGACTCCCTTGTATATATCAAGTTGTAATTGCATTTCATTAGTTTTTCTTACCTTATTGAGATTTATGTCGGTTCCCTGCTTCAAAGTTGTAAACCATGTATCCTGAACTTGTCTCATGTCTAGCCAAGTAGATCCTTTCACATAGCCTTTGCAGCTTGATCACCCCTTTACTGGGAGGAGACCTTCCCACGAGTATCATTATCCTGCACATGTTTCCTTGCATTGAGCATAGGTATGTTCCACTTCCTGTAACTAGTTTTCTTTCCCATGACACTCATCTCCTCCTAGCTACGTACTATAAAGAACTTTTATTCTTTTTCGAGCTTTTCAAAATATCTGAAAAATTCCCCCAAAAAAATAAAAAAACATAAAAATCCAAACGGGAAATTATATTATCATTGGCAGCAGTCGAGTTGTGTCGCCTTCGAACAGAGCACTGTATATCACCTCCATTAGTTGGGTTGTTAGTTTGAATTTAGGAGATGTACTCATTACTCTGAGTTTATCTCCACTGACTAGTTATGATTCTATCCCCCATGGAGACTTTGTTGATGCCTCCTGTGTCATAGAGATCTCCCAGTTTGCATATCAAGTCCATGCTACCTACCTTAAATCACCACTTTCCTTATGCTCTTGCTCGAAGGAAGTTGAAGCCTAAGTCAGCCACTCATCAATTATTTTTACTTTGCATGTCGGCTATTCTTGGTATAGTTACTGGTTAATGCACATATTGTTCGAGTTCTTCCACATTATACAACATTGATGAGTACATCGTGTTGGTTGATGGGGGATACCTTATTTTCCTCCTTCCAGTGGATTCCATTCCATCGACTTCAAATCATTTATTCTGGAATAGGAGTCTAGAGTCCTTTGATTTCCCTGATACTTACAATCATCAGTGGTAGGTTCTCTCGCTATCAACAGTTTTGGGAATACATCAATGTCCCCTGATCGATGGATTCTTCCAAGTGTTCAACCTCAACACATATATTCACACTTGTTAGATTGCACTATGTACCTTGATTCCCATTTTCATTATCGGTGGGTTATCTCTCGTCTATTAACGGTATACATCAATGGCTGGTAATCAGACAATGGAATACTATGTTTGACCTCGACACATCTATTCACATAGTAGGACATGTACTCATAGTAGTTTGTGTAGAATACCTTCTAGCTTGGTGGCATTCCATATATGCTACCTCATTGATCATGCCAGTATTGATGAGATGTCAGCTCTCATGATCATATTCAGTATATATTAGATATCTTCATCTATTATGGAGATCTTGATCCATTGTATATTGTACGTGGCGATGACCACACATGACATTTTGTATATCATGCCTATTCATCGCCATTGTACTCTTATGTATCCGGGACTTCTAGATGTATTTGCAGTCACATGCAGAGATTGATTAGTATATGGTACTGATGAGTGGTTGGTTCTTCCACCTGGTTCTTCATTACTCCACTTCTGGGATGGATTATATAATGTATTTTTGCCATCATGTTACCCCTCTAACCTCACACATTAGGGGGCATTTGTTATAGCTGATTTTACCACACTTGGTTTATCACATATTTATGGCCTTTCCTATCCCTCTGTAGACTCTTTGGACCCCATGGACCTATATTATACTTTGATGTTCCAATTTTCCCCAAAAATCACCTATTTATGCCTATACGCGACTTTTAAAGCCATACTCGTGTGTATACACAGCTTTTGACCTCAAACCCGCGTACATCGGGATGTGTGCATAAAGACAAATATTTTTGGATTTTTCCTCATAGTGGCCCGAATATCTTGTCTCTTGGCCTTCCATGTGCCTTGAGAACGCTCGGACTTGACCCTCCATTACCTCTTTGGAGTGCTATATATTGAGCCTCTTGGATACATTGAAGGGAGGAGAAATTGAGGAGTAAGGAAACTATAGTCCATTGTTGCCTAATTTTGCTTATGCTTGAGTCTGCATCCCTTTGTCCTTTTGGAGAACATAGTGTTCTTACCAAGCTTTCCTTTGCTTTGTTAGCTTGTTATCTAGAGATGGAGGATTGAAATGGTGGAGGCCTAGGTGGAGGACTCGGTTTCTTCGGTTCGCAGAAGTGCTGACAAAGTTTTTCACTATTGTATCTCTATTTTATTAATAGAAATATATTTTCCTGTCCAATACATGTGCATTTTAAATATGAATATTGAATCCATGTATGTATTTACTTTCTTATACATGATTGATTATATATGCCAGAGTAGGTATAACACATCATTATATATCATGCTTGTTTTGTTTGCTGTAGTTGAGAGCGAATTTGAAATACAAGTGTGATTGGAAAATCTCAATGGGGATCTACTTCAACTATCCAGAATAAGGTACGATTCTATATCCCTTAGTGTTAGATGATTTGAATTCTCTTGCGTATTGGAAATGATTGATTTTTGGTGTCATACTTTCTGTTGTGGTACCCCCAAGCCATAGGAAGTTTCTCTCCGTAACAATTTCGACTATGGACACATGGTATGGGAATATTATCGTCTATTTGAAAATTTTTAAGGTTCCTTCTCACCTCTCATGAGATGAGCGTCAATGTTTATGTCATGTAGCTAAGAATTACCTCATTGTTGGTGGCACTTTGTATCATCGTGGGGTTGATTCCATTTTGTGTATGTGCTTGACTCACGAAGAGGCTGAAGTTGTGTTGAATGATTTCCATGGAGGGGCGTGTGGCGGTCATTTATCTGGGATTTCTACAGCCCAAAATATTTTGACAGCAGGTTATTTTTTGTCATCAATCTTCAAAGCTTGTGTTAATGTGTTCAAGCAATGCCACCCTTTCTAGGTGTTTGGATGGAACATGCGCTCGCATCCTACCCCGTTACATCTGATTATCACTGTTGGTCCCTTCACCAAGTGGGGGGTTGATTTTATGGACTACAGCCCAACTTCGGCTGGGAGGCATCATGATATCATAGTGGTTATTGATTATTTCATGAAATGGGCAGAAGCTATTCCCACTATCAAAGCCGACGGTAAGACAGCCGCACATTTTTTTTCAATCAGATTATCACTTAGTTTGGTATCCTGAAGGAGCTTGTCACTGACAATGGCAGGCACTTTCAAAACAAGATGATGACTGAGTTGTCTTTGAAGTTAGGATATAAGCAAGAGCATTCCTCTTTTTAATATCCTCAAGCGAATGCAAAGGTTAAAGCTGTGAATAAGTCCCTTAAGTCCATTCTCCAAAGAACTGTCACACAAAGCAAGACCAATTGGCATATCATGTTATATCCTGCTTTGTGGGCCTACCGAACTGTGGTTAAGATTGCCATCAGTTTTTCCCCATATCAGCTAGTGCATGGGGTGGAGTCGATTTTATTGATTGAATGTGAAATCCCTTCTTTGAAGCTAGCCATGGAAATTTTGCTAGAAACTTCGGAATTAGAAGAATGTCAGTTCTGCTTAGAGAAACTTGATGAGCAACACCGAGATGCCTTAGTGGTTCTTGAGGTAAAAAAGTGTCATGTTAAAGACCAATATGATAAGTCTGTCTATCCCCAGAAGTTTAGTGAAGGTGACTTGGTCCTCTTATATGACCAAGCTAGTGAACCATTAGGGGCGGGAACGTTCAAACCCATGTGGCATGGGCCTTACGTGGTCAAGCGAGTGTTAGATAATGTGCTTACGAGCTAGTATATTATGAGGGGACAACGTTGGCAAAGCCTAGAAATGGAATCTATCTTAAAAGATACTATGCGTAATTCTCAGTCGAGGCTGATACTTTGTATATTATTGTACAGTTGCATAGTTTTGTTATGGTTTTCTTGTGGTGATCAAGTTTGTTGACTTGTTTTCGTTTATTGTGGCAGATGTCGACAGAGTATTTGGTATATGTAGGATACGCTGACGGTTCTAGCTGCCACACCCAAAACTTAGCTTCGACTGCTTGGGTGATTTATACTCCTACGGGTCAAGTTTTGTCTTCAGGAGGTGTATGTCTTCGTCCTTCATCGAACAATATTGATTAATATAGTGTCATGATTGAGTTATTACGTGATGCAATCCATCATGGTATTCAATCTCTTGAGGTACATCTTGAATTTCAGTTAGTGGTCTTACATTTAAATGGCGTGTATCTTATTAGAGATCCAACTTTATTATAAAGATTCTTGCAAGTAAGGTTGTTAAAATGATAATTTGAGAACATTACATACATTCACATTCCAAGAAATTACAATCATGTTGTTGATTCATATGCAAATTACGTACCAGATTGGCATTTGATACACATACAATGAAGCATTCACATCACATTCACACATGTAAATATAAATAACCGATCATCATACGTCTTTTTCATTCAAAATACAGTCCAAAAAGTGGTGTCATAATATATAATGTCAAGATACAAAAATGGGGCTTCCGAGCCACCAAAATATACTACAGGGTAAATACAACAAAAAGTACATATAGGCCTTTAAGCTTGTGGAGTAGGGTGCTAATCATGAAAACACATGACAACTCTATCTAGCCTATGGAGCAGGGTGCTGATCATGAACCCATGCGCGTGGTACACCCACCACCTGTCGCTTCATAGCCTCAGGAAAGTCCTTGACTTGTGCCATGGGTACTCTGTGTGTCAGTCAGACAAAGTTAGTGTGGATGTTTTGGAACGTATGCTCCACATCCACACCTATGATATCATCACCTCTCACCCTTTGATGAAGTCAAGGGAAGTCATCTGGCCATATAAGTCCAACATCTGTGTATACATGACCAGTATCAATATATGTCACCACACAAAAACATACTTTTTGATTTCAATATATCAAAAAGTACAAAATAATTTAAATAATTCAAAAACAAAATAGAGTCAGGATTGTTACCTATGTCACTGTATGCGGATCCCTATGGAATATGCATGTCAGGATCACTACAGAAGTCTATCCCCTCATAGGGGTAGTCATCTATAACTATGATCTTCCTGTGCCACCAGTGGAAAAAGTCGGGTGGGTAGGGCATAGCCACTCTCCCTCCACCTAGCCTCTGCATCACATTTTCCCAGCGTGGTTGAGCTGGATCACGAGAACCATGAGGAGTGATCTCCACTCTTGTGCTTAGCTCCAGTACGTGCTCAAAAAATAATGTACTCAAGATGCTTGAAAAACCAAAGCTTCACGTTCTGCCCATCTTTCAATATGACAACTGTTGTTTCATGTTACCCAACATCGGAGGTATTCCATTCATAGATGGTGGGCCTCATGCACTCCACCACATAGAACATCAATGTCCTGGAATCCTGATGGAGGCATTCCAATCCTACAATCCTTCCTAGTGCTAGTAGTATGGCCTTGAGGCCAAGGTTCTGGATTGATTTCATTGGGATGTGACTCCCAACCTTTTATGTGTTTGGGAGGTAGTAAACTGCAATGTACTCCTCAATTGTGAAGCCACCTCCAACCCCACAAGCTCATATATTGACTACCTCCCCTCAATGGGATAGTCCGGTAATAAACTAAATACCCTCAACCTCAAGGTTGAGAGGCATTCCATCGATCTGGAAGGTTTCCGTATTCGGATCCTAGTAGTCCACCAGCATTTGGAGTAGTCTTAGCTTTGCTCTTAAGCTACTAAGACACCAAGATTTATATAAGCCGCATGCACTCAAAGCTTGTTGGTCCATTAGATCACCTTGTACAGCCCTTTCCACAACTTCATGCTCACGTTCACGCCATTCCGGAACCATATTGAACAAAAACAAGAGAGTTTCATGATTTTTCACCTTAAAAATTGCTAAACGCAGCCTTGTATGTGACTATTCCTCAAACAACTGCGTATATACGCAAAAATCGAAGTATTTTCTGTGTATATCAGGCCCTATTCACGGAAATCGAGTGATTTTTTGTGTGGATCAAAAACACCAATTTTAGGGTGTCCCAAAAATAAAATTCAACCACTGAAAATTAAAGTTAAAGAATTAAAATGAAAGAGGATGGGATGAAGAATTACCTGATCCAGACGGTTCTTGATTTCGTGGCCTGCAGCTCCTGAAATAAGTGTTTCAATTTTGTGGTTCAAAAGCACTATGTGTGGTAAAAATTCCAAATGATATGGTAAAAATGAGTTTTTTACTATTTTATAGAAAAAAAATTGAAAATTTTACCCACCTCTCTACAGTTTGGACCTTTATTTTGGACTATTTGGCCTAATGTTGTGGTGCAGGGACCTGATTTGAGCATACTTTGACCGAGACTTTGACCTGTTCGTATCTATTACAGGTATAATTTCAAACTAGCATATAGGTTAGGACTCCATATCTGCTTGCATTATGCATTGCCTTATGACCATTTCACCTTAACTCTAGGTATGAACCCACTTCGTCATGTCACGGAACCTTCATACTGCTTTTAGAAGTGACATTATGTAAGTGGTATAGCTTTCCTATACATGGGTGCCCTAGTTAGATCTTGTTTTGCAATTTGGTACCCATGCTGAGATTTCTCCTCTAAGATTGGGAGTCCCTTATAGTCCAGCCATGTCCTTGAGCAAGAGCCTCATATCCCTCTTGAACTTTATGTTGGACAACTCCCACAGGGACTCCCTTGTATATCAAGTTGTAATTGCATTTCATGTGTTTTGATTTCCTTATTAAGCTTTATTTTGACTCCCCGCTTCAAAGTTATAATCCATGTAGCCTAATCTTGTCTAAATCCTAGCCAAGCAGATCCTTTTACATATCCTTTACAGCTTTATCATCCCTTACCGGGAGGAGACCTTTCCTTGGGTGTTCTCATCCTACACATGCTTCCTTGCATTGAGCATAGGTATGTTCCACTTCTTGGAACTAGTTTGCTTGCCCCCAACACTCGTCTCCTCCTAGATATATACTATAAGCACTTTTATTCTTTTTCAAGCTTTTCAAATCTGAAAAAGTCCCAAAAAAATAAAAATAAAACATAAAAGCCGGATGGAAAATGATATTATCTTTGGTAGCTGTCGATTTGTGTCGCCTTCGAGCAGAGCACTGTATATCACATCCATTGGTTGGGTTGTTAGTATGACTTTAGGAGCTATACTTGTTACTCTAAGTTTTCTCCAACGACTGGTTATGCTTCCATCCCCTATGGATCCTCTGTTGATGCCTCCTGTGCCATAGATTTTCCCCAGTTTGCATGTCAAGTCTATGCTACCTATCTCTAGTCACCATTTTCCTCATTCTCTTGTTCGAAGGAAGTTTAGCCTGAGTCGATCATTCCTTAGTTATCTTGACTTTGCATGTCGGTCATTCCCAATACAGTTACTGGTTCGTGCACATCTTGTTTGTTTGACTTCTTCCACATTATCCAGCGTTGTTGAGTACCTCGTGTTGGTTGATGGGGGGTGCCTTAATTCCCTCCTTCCACCAGATTCCATTCCATTGACTTCATATCATTTATTCTAGAATAGGATTCTAGAGTCTATTTGAGTGCCTTGAGACCTACAGTCATCAGTGGTAGGTTCTCTCACCATCAACGGTTTTAGGAATACATCAATGTCCCCTAATCGATGGATTCTTTCAAGTGTTCTACCTCAACAAATATATTCACACTTGTTAGATCGCACTACGTATATTGATTCCCATTATCATTATTGGTGGGATATCTCGCATATGTTAATGGTATAAATCAATGACCGGTAATCAGACGATGGACCATCATGTTCGACCTCAACACCTTTATTTGCTTGATGGGACATGTACTCGTAGTGGTTTGCGTAGAATACCTTCGAGATTGGTGGCATTTCACATATGCTACCTCCTTGATCGTGCCAGTATTTATGAGATGTTAGCTCTTATGACCAGATTCCAGTATATTATCAGATATCTTCATCCACTATGCATATCTTGTTCATTGTATATTGTACATGGATATGACCACACATGACATTTGTATATCATGCATATTCATGGCCATTGTAATATTATGTATCCAGGACTACTATATGTATATTTGCAGTCATATGCAGAGATTTATTATTTCATTGTATTGATGAATGGCTGGTTCTTCCACCTGGGTCTTCATTACTCCACTTCTGGGATGGATATAATATGTTTTGTCCATCATGTTACCCCTCTGACCTCACACATTAGGGGGCATATGTTATAGCTTATTTTACCACACTTGGTAGATCACATATTTTTGGCCTTCCATGTCCCTCTGCAAACTCCTTGGACCCCCTTTGCTCAAGTTATACTTTGATTACCCAAGAAAGTCCCCAAAAAATACTTGTTTATGTGTATACGCGACTTTTAAACCAATATCCGTGTGTACACGCAGCTTTTGAGCCAATATCCACGTACATCACGAAATGTGCATGAAGACAAAAAAATTTGGAGTTTTCCTCATAGAGTCTCGAATAAATTGACTCTTGGCCTTCCATATTCCTTGAGAATGCTCGGACTTGACCCTCCATTTCCCATTTGGAGGGATATATATTGAGCCTCTTGGATGCATTGAAGAAGGAGAAATTGGAGAGTAAGGAAACTATAGTTCATTGTTTCCTCACTTGTTTATGCTTGAGTCTGCATCCCTTTGTCCCTTTGGAGCACACAGTGATGCTCTTCCCAATATTTCCTTTACTTTTTAAGCTTTCCATTGTGATGGAGAATTGAAGTGGTGGAGGCCTAGGTGGAGGACTTAGTTTCTCCGATTCGAAGAAGTGCCAACAGAGTTTGTCACTATCCTATCTCTATTTTTATTAATAGAAATATCCATTTCATATCCAATACATGTGCATAACTATGAATATTGTATCCATGGATGCAGTTATTTTGCTTATGCGTGATGGTTTATATATGCTTGAGTAGGCCTAACACTTTGATATATAGCATGCTTGTTTTGTTTGTTGTTGTTGAGAGTGAATTGTGAATGCAAGTGTGTTGGAAAATCTCAACAGGGATCTACATCAACCGTCTGGAATAAGGTACGCTTCATATCCCTTAGTGTTATATTTCTTTATTTCTCTTACATATTGGAATGGATTGATTTCTGATGTCATTCAGTCTGTTATGGTATACCCCAAGCCATAGGAAGTTTCTCTCCATAACACCATCCATTGACAATTTATATTATTGACTTTTGCATGAATATTTCTAATTAACTCATGCATACTTAGTTATAACAGGGGTTCTACTTAATCCTTTACAATTCGAGTTCAGTTCGAGGCATACATGGGAAATTCAAATCCTTTCTCTTTCTTTATTCTTATCTCCTTATCATTATTCATTACATGGTCAACATGTGTATTATTTATTTATCCATCTTATCATATCATACTCAAAATAATTTTCACAGATGCTGATGATCATATATATTACCCTGATGCATATAGTCATATGCTAAAGTAATTCACTCTAGGGGTAACTAATCCCTAAAGGAGACTTATAGCACTCTGTGACCATGACTAGTAATACATCACATAGTATAAAAACTTTACCAAGTAAAGTATTCCTTACCTCAACAAATGGAGGTCCACATTCTTGATACAGCATAAGACTTCAATCTTGATACAACACAAGATCATCTCCATGATTGAAGTTCCATCTCAGAGGGTGTCGTATATGAGAATCATTGACTTGATACAACACAAGTCTAGACATGATACACTACATGTATACAGTATTGATACAACACAAGACTATAGTACTAGCATCCCACCTAACACATGATGATATAGAGAGGACTTGATACAACAAGAATCCTGACTTGATACAACACAAGTCCGGAGAATGACTCCTGATGTTGTACAATCACCACTCCCTCTCAGTGAGGGATACATTATCTTCTCTACCAGGCATTTTCTGCCACAACAAGCTTATCTTAGAATTATGTCAACTTCTTCACTAACAGTGGATTGTCCACACATTTTCAATCTGATCAGTAGCTATGTACTAAAATTTCACTTTACATGACCATGGCTATGATGAAGTAAAACTTCATCTCAATGTGTTTTATCATTACACGTCTCCAATTGTATACACAACTTGATTGGATACTCATACTCAACTGGATACACACTCAGTTGGATACACATAATTGACTAGATATACATATAAAGTAGGGCCATGCTCTCCTGTCATCACAAGTATGGTCACTCTCTCCAACCATCAAAAGTAATTTTCTAAGTTACTCTACTTCTCAACTAATAGTACTAGTTTCAAAACATATTTTCTTTTGTAGTATTCTTTGGCATGCATCTTTCTTATGTATTATTAGTCTCAATACACTTAGATTTTGTATTATTAGACGCAATATACATCACTTATCTCATGCTAAAACAATAGCTGGATAACACAATAGGTCTACCATGTATCAATTACAATAAAGAACCTATTCTAATGTACCTTAAAGGTACTCAAACATATTCTTAGCAACAAGCATAAAGTACAATAGGTCTTCTAAGTACTTTAAGAGACCAACCAACTACTTATACATAGTAACATCATCTGGATCCGATCCAAAGTGTAGTTTCTCTAAACTAGAAACCATGGGTTTTACATCCATCATATACAACAACGCATATCAAATGTGTAATATCATCCATAAATAAAATCTCATATTTTCTTTCAATCTTCAACATTTGTTGACTTTTGGAATCTTCTACTATCTATAGAAGTTCCCTGTGATATTTCCATTCTCTATGATTTTCTTCAAGGCCTCATCGATTTCTCAGTGATTTCATATTCTTTTCTTTATACTGTAGCACCCCAACAACCTCTCCAAGAGGTTTATCTGTTCCTTGGAAGTCCCAACTATAACTCTTCTCGAGTATTTGATAGTCTCTGAGAATTTGACAATGTCTCTGCTCATGTGGATTTTCTCCATGAGATATCATACCCCCTAGGTATTTGAGTCATGTAGTATGACTAACTAGTTTGGGGGCTTTTTTTTTTCTACCTATGAAGACACATCAATACTCCCTCTTCAACTGGAGGAGTATTTTTGTACTATACCAAGATTTTCCTGGATAGAGGCTTAGTAAGAATGTTGGCAATGATGCTCATCTATGGATATGTACCATGTCTCGGATATAACTGACTAGGAACCTCATAAATATTTACCAATTTACAACATTCTCTATCTGGAGCAACATATGTGATCTTCCTCGATCACTGCACTATTCATAATTCATATATCTTTTTCTTTAACTGTTGAAGACATATCTGAGTCCACATTCGGTTGTACCAACAGGGTAATACAACACATGCTTTGTTGTACATGTCTATTTATAGACTACAAAAATTATAATCGATCCTCATGCTTAACCATATACATCTCAATTGACTTTGAGATCCTCCAAATCTAAAGTAAGAATCAGATTTTATCTCCATATGTGTGGCCATGGACTTACAATCCATAATCTTGAACATCTTCAGGAACTTTACTACATTTTTTCTTTAACTAAGAAAACCATTTATCTGGTCATTTCCACAACACTTATCTCAATACTCAAAAAAAATCTTTGAATATTATTCCCAGCTTACTTCTAAATATGAGCATCATGCGGGTCTCCTCTTAATAGGAGATACATCAGCCAGTTTCACTTGTTCCTCGAGAGATAGAAAATCTAGCTTCTTCTTCTCACCATATGGATGTGAGAATAATAATCTGGGTCCTCCATCAAGGAATCTCATGCTCATCTATGTCTAAATCTCTTATTGACACATGAACGTAAATAATATAAAATATCTGTCAGAATACTATTTAGGGATTATATTTTGTCTTGTTCCTAGGAAACATAGGAACCTCCTGGTCTTCTCTCTTCCTGGATCATCCATTGGAATCACTCCACATTCAATGTGTGTCATATTCTTCTTGTAGGTCAGGGCATATGGTTTTTCCCTACAAGACAAATTATTCTAATGGTTAGAACCATTCATACTGATGAATTGTATTCACACAAATACTTTCCATATACTGATAATGAATTACACAGTTATGTACAAATGTTAACCAATTGTTTTAACATAACCCATTCTAATATCATGTGCTGATTTGCACCCTTATATTAGTATTTATATAAGTCCCATACCTTTCCTATATCAGTCCCATATCATATCTTATGAAACAATTTAATACAACCCCATGTTCATAGCTCATGAAGCAAGCATACGGCCCTATATCTAATATAATGTGAACAATCATGTAGCCCTACATCTCATATCTTATGAAACAAATATGGATCCTTATATGATTCCTATATCAGTCTATATCAGTCCCGATATTAGTCCTATATCATATCTCATAATATGGATTTCATGAAATCTACAACATGCCAATAAAAGACAAACAACAATGTATATGCTCATCATGTTATAACACAATTCCAAATTCCACAAATTCATATTTCTATATGACTATATAATGAACTACATTCAAAACTTTTAAATCTATTTTTTATAACAACATATGATAAAAAAATACAAGTACTTATCTTTTATTGTTTTGCTAGCTCCCTCTTGATATCTTCTTCCTTGCAGATATTTTTCAGAGTCTCTTTGACTTAATCTACTCGCATGTAGGACATAGCGAGTCTCTGCATGGGGAATTAGAGTCCCATGAAAAGAATAGTGAATGCTCTTTCATTAATGCATTATAAAGGAAATACTCCTTTTGATCATCATCCTTTTCCTCAGATGATTTATTCTTAGAAGTTTCATCTATTGCGGTAGATGCATGAAACTTTTCTTCATTCTTTTCCCTTGCATGGCACTCTCTTGCATAATGGCCCTTATTCTAACATAAGTAGCACCGATCCTTTGATTTTTCAAAAAAAATCTTGAACTCCTTCTTCTTCGAATGAAATAATTTTTTTCTTCTTATACACAAAATCCATTGCAGAAGGATAAAATCCAATCCACAAATCCCCAAGTCGTTCAAACAATTCCTTCAGTTTCGAAAACTGTTTATAACAAAAACTGTGAAAACTTCATCTTCAAATATCTGATCGTATCTCCTAAATAGTTGTGAATTTTTTAAAATCTGCTCGTGACTAAGCTAAATCAACCTATTTGGGAAGTGGTTTTTCAACAGTTTTGGATGATTTCTCATGGTTTGATTAGAAATTATTCACAGATTTTGTTACCTGGAATAGTGACGCAAATGATGCATATTGACTTGCTCTAGATTTTCCCTGCATTAGATGAAGGATCCTCCACCAATGTGGATATGTATCCATATAGATATTGCTACTCAAGAGTGTTCAATACCATCTCCTTCCATGTGTTGAAGTTGGAATTTCCCTCGAGACGATCTTTCGGTCGGAAGGAGATTGATTTCATGGATCTCAAAATTTGCTCAACTCCTTAGGATCACGTAGGATTCTAGTTTCTTGAACAAACTCAGCTCCTTCATTCCCTAATCTCTAATACCATGTCGATGTTTGAGAAAAACATGAAGATACTTGAACTTTAAAACTTTTATCAATCAATTACTACACATATGAATCTCATAAATAAATCAGACACATAAATCATTAGACCATAAGAGACAAGATATACCATGGGAAAACCCTCCAAACATGGAGGATGAAAACCCCGGCAATTCTTTATGTGTGATAGATAGATTTGTAAAGAATGGTTTACAACAGACTAGCATATTGCCCCGATAAGAGATATCACCACAGTAGTAGAGAAGGGAGATCCACAAAAAACTGCAATGAAGTTTCCAAGTGCCTGGCACTTTAATAACAAGTCAAAAACTCAGCCATGCAATGTTTTCCCGACACTAATGCACACATGCACTTTAATTTCGAATTTACTGGAGGAGCATTAATAGGTGCATGGGATTCTCTCCATGGAAATGTTAGTTCCCTTCCTACACTAGTTCCAAGTCGTTGTCTTCAAAATCTTCTCCATGCACAATATATGCGCCATACCTTCCGAGAATATCTTTAACTTAATGCTAACTAACTTTGAACTGAACTCCATCTTCAACTAAATGAAACACCATAAATTGAGGTGACTCTCACTGAACTCCATCTTCAACTAAATGAAAGACCATAAATTTAGGAGACTGACTAAGAGTCATAGTGCTTCACTCTTAGTTCCATCCATGAAAAAGTTATATTATTAACCTTTGCATGGATATTTCTATTTAACTCATGCATCTTAGATATAACCAGTGTTTTACTGAAGCCTTTACAATTCGAGTTCAATTGGAGGCATACATGGGCAATTCGAATCCTTTCTCTTTCTCTATGCTTATCTCATTATCATTAATCATTGCATGCTCAACATGTGTATTATTTATTTATCGTGTAATTATACATCTTATCATATCATACTCAAAATAATTGTCACACATATAGATGATCATATATACTACCCCAAGTCATATAGTCATATGCTAAAGTAATTCACTTTAGGGGTAGCTAATCTCTAAAGGAGACTTATAGCACTCTGTGACCATGACTAGTAATACATCACATAGTATAAACACTTTACCAAATTCCTTAACTCAACAAAGAAAGGTCCACATTCTTGATACAACACAATACTTCAATCTTGATACAACACAAGCTCATCTCCACAATTGGAGATCGATCTCATAGGGTATCGTCTATGAGAATCATTGACTTGATAGACATAAGTTCGGACTTGACACAACACAAGTCTACAGTCTTGATACAACACACTACCAGTCTTGATACAACACAAGACTACAATACTATCATCCCACCTCAACACATGAGGATATATATAGGAATTGGTACAACACAAGTCTGAAGAATGACTCATGATCTTGTACAATCAACAGTCAAGACACTCATCCGCAAAAAAATCAATAAGGGTTGAATTATTTGGAAGCAATAGTGAGTGACCTAAGAGTATCCTTGTAGGTGGACATCAGTTCCATTCATAGTTTTGTAAGCATCAAGACTGCAATATCCCTTCATAGTTCAACTGAGTTCAACATGGCCAAGTTTAAGATAGTGAACTTAGTCGTCAAGACAACGACGGGGAAGGTATGTGCAACACCAGCTAGAACTGGAAGGTGGCATGGAAAGATGGGCTTGGAAGTTGTTCCTTTGGATGATCACTCGGTGATATTGGGCCAAGACTTCCTATTATCCCATGATGTGTTGGTTCCATATGCAAGTCGTTTGGTGTTCTTATGTGATTCCAAAGCATGGATCATGTCAATGATGCAGAAGAGAAAGTTGGTACATAGGACATGGATGTCCTCAGTACATTTACTTGATACCCGTGTCACATCCGTAGACATGTCTCAAGGTAACATGTGGCAGTGACATAGTTTGACAAAGGAGAATAAGGAAAACACACCAAAGAAAGTTAGTCACCCATTCGCATAAAGGTTGGATTCATTAGAAATGAGAGTAGACTTGATTCAATGGAAGGGTTGAGTTGTTGTGCGTTTTGATAGACGTTCTGCAGCAACATGGTGACAAGTCATAGCTTGCACCAGCACAGTCCGTAAAATCACCAATAGAAGCATGTCCAAGGAGTCATTAAGCAACCAAGACAATGATGGTTTGTTTAAGCAACTCAAGTTAGGACTTAACGAGGAACAATGCAAGAAGGTGTTGGACCAAACATGTAAACAATAGGTTGCAGATAAGGTAGACAATGTGGAAAAAAACACAAGTTTGGTCCAAAGTGATGGAGGCGGTGAATATTTCCCATTACACGATGGAAATGAAATTGTGGATTTATGCATCCATGCCATTAGTATCCCAGAACCTTAGCTGTCACAGGATAAGTTAAGAGAAGTGGGATGTCGTCCAAGCAAAGTTGAGGAATTCCTAGCTCACTTAGAAAGTAAGCATTTCTTACACATGGAAGCAGACGAATGGGAGACCAAAGAGGTCGAGGCAGAGTTAAACATCCTTTAGAAGCAATATCGGCAAGAGAAGTTAGCAACCTGAGATGGTTCACAACACCAAGGGATTGTGGGAGCAAGACAAGATCTACATTCAAAGGGATGAGAAAGGGTGCAAAGAAAACAACTAGGAATAAGCAACAATAAGCGAAGATGGAGATGGTGTATTCACAAGACTATTGTATGGAGGAAACAAACTTGAGCACATTAACACTCATAGTTGTAGAATCCAAACTAACGTAGGCTAAATTGGAAGAGCTTGGTTGCAACTATGCGAAAGTAGAAGTAGTGATGATTTTGAGGACGTTGGGGGTAGCAGTCGTTGGCACTACTCACCAATTGTCCTAGTTTGAAAGAGTTGCATGTTGGCTCACTTCCCGTGGTGCTGGTAGTGAGGCATAGGCACCTTGGCAAGGTGGGCTTAAACAAAATCAATCGAAAAATGAAGAAAATACATGTTGAGGATGCAAGTAGGAAACTCAGCAAAATGAGGAAAAGAGAACTTTATCTATTGCAATTGGCTTGAGGATGTTGAAACAAACAGGGGAAAGATGGTTGTGGAAGGAAGCAGTTTGTCTCACAGTGTTAGGTTCTACAGTTGGATTAACTACTCAACTAGTCTAACTCATGGGGTGTACAACAAGTGGAAGCATGGAGGGACTTATGGAGTACTGTTTGTGGAGTAGGTGGGTAGGGGATGAATTGAAAGAGCTTCTTTGAAAGCTCAATAGTTGTGACAACAATTGCAGGTCAACCAAGATGCATAGAACAAAGGTTATCATAGCATCAATGGTTGTGTTAGGTCCCAAGGAGAGCAGTCCTGGAGACGTTGTCAAGACAACAACCATTTTGGGTGGGAGAGGATGTAACGGTCTTGGATCACTTGCACCTTGCCACATCACCTTCATGCTCAAAGGATCCTAGCTCTCCACCCCAATACGACTGACTTGGGTGCCTAGAATAGCAAGATGAGATGGTTGACGAACTTAGTGGCTTGGAAAGGGTGGCATCTTGCCCAAGTGACCAAAATGTGAAACAAAGTGGCGTGGGATAGGGTTAAGGAGCTATGCGCGCTAAGTGCACAACACAACGTTGTGTTCAACGAGAGTTGGGTCCAAGAGCCCAAAATCTTTGCAGAATTGGGCGTCGACAACCCACGACTAAGGGTTCAGTGTGGTCATTTGACAAAGTTGTGGAAGCACAAGGGGACGCATGAAGGAAGGGGCATGCGCTCACATTGACGAATATTGTCAATCCCAAATGCCTCAGACTTCAATTGGAATCCTCTCAGACACGGAAGCATGCATCACTCATTAACATGGGGGATCGGCACTTGGTTATGTGATAGGAGCTCGGTGAAGCATGTCAACAGCATAGGACGCATCAACAAGGAACATGAAGTGGCATTGTTGGCTAAAGAGAAAGGTGGCATGTCGTTCGACATGTGTGGATCAACAAAGAAAAGTGGGCATTCACTGGTGGGATAGGCTCCCAAGGCTTGGGTCATTGGACTATTGAGGAATCTTGCAGACGGGTTAGCGTGTGCATGAAGTAAGAAGTGCACCCACACCCGGGGACGCTCTCATTGCAAGGGAACCTATATAAATGATGGAAGACTAGAGCAAACATGATCGAAGGATCCAAAGGAGAGCAACAAGAGAAAGTCTCACAAGGAGAAACAAACCCATGATGGGGCAACGGACTCTGTAGGAATATGCAAGCAACTGATAGGTCGCAGTAGCAAGCCTTGCTCAGCTGGGCATAAGACTTGTGGTTTTGGTTTTTCTTCTTGTAAAGACTGCATTAAGCTTTTTGGGCCTTCGCAAGATCTCTACCTGGTTGGGGCAACTCCATCATTGTACCTCTTGTAATCTTCTTTGATAAAAATACTTGTAGTGTGCTTTGTTGGGGTAGCCACCCATACATATGTTTGGTCTCTTGTGTATACTTGTTATTGTTGTGTTTATGTTGATGTGAATAATTGGCTAAGTGTTAGACAAGTTAAAGTGCACACAACATGACATCTACTATAACACAAGAGCTAAGTGAAGTTCCATAAGTAAGTGGTGTAGTTTGGTGGGAGAGGTCGATCTTTATATTTAGATAAATAAATTGAGTAATCAATTATTAACATATAGTTTATCATCTTGCATAATAAATTAAATATTTTTTTTAAATATTTTGTGTCATGTAAATGCTCTCTTTTCACTAACGTGAGAGTAAATATATTCAAAATCATTGCTCTCCTTTCAATAATGTAGGTGTAAATATATTTTAACGATGTGATTGTAAAATCTCCTAATTATTTATCAATTTCAAGTCATTGTAAAATTTCAAACATATTTGAATTTTAAAATAATCTTTCATCTATATATTTATAGAAAATTTCTTATCATAGAGATCAACCATTCATTACTCATTATATATTGAGAAATGTGTTATTAAGTTAACAAACTTAAATGGTTATGGTGACTTTTATTTTTTCCAATAACAAAATTTCATAATTTTAAAAATATCTATCTAACTTAAACTCTTCCGAACAAAATTCCATAATAAGAATTCTCATATTCAAATAAAAACTATAACTGGGATAAAATCCTTAAATTTAAAACACAAAAGCAATCATCCTCTTTTATTTTTGCCATATTTATGCAGGCATGTGTAATGCACAAAAAACGAAGTTATACTTTTTCCGTATTTATCACTGCACTCGCGAGTCACGAGCAAGTCAGGGGAATGCCCGACTGCAAGAGTTATCCATTGAGCTACAGAGCATTTAATGCGGTTGTAGCAAGCTTGATGATCTATGGATATTGAGCTGCTCGAGATCCAACGGTCAGCAAGCTTGCTGCAGCCGCATCAAATGCTTTGCATCTCAATAGATAGCTCTTGCCATGCGTAGCAGAGCAGTATAAGCACCAACCAAAACGCTCCCCACCCACTGGAATCTGGTAGACCAATTTTGGTCTAAATCATAATTTTGAGGATTTAAATTGTAATTTAATTATTTAGATGGTTTTTAAATCGTAATTACACCAAAGGTGTTATTTAAGGGGGTTGATTTTCTGAAAGTTTCGTCGTCTGTCCACTGCAAATGAGAAGCATTCCTGTGTCTTTAAATATTTTTAAAACATTTTCGTATTTTCCCACTAGCTCCTTTCTTATCGGCTTCTAATGAGAATGTGATAGCCAAAACCGAGCCGTCTAAACTTGGGTTTAGAGCTCAGTTTATATTTAAAAATAATTTTACTTTTCACTCCGACGGGATTTTTACTGCGATCACCTTTTTACTTCAACCAAATTCGGAAGCTTCGACCTTCGACCAAGTTTGGGAGCTTCGACACAAATCAATAGCTGCGACCAAGTTGGTAGCTTCGACCAAGTTGGTAGCTTCGGCACAAATTTGGTAGCTTCGACCTTCGACCAGGTTGGGAGCTTCGACCAAGTTTGTGCAGAATATGTTTCTTAGTCTAAAGACTCAAGAAATTTATAAGTGTTTTTACCTGTGAGTAAGATGAAGTAAACTACCCACTTTTACAAATCCAAATAACTTATCAAATACATATGCCCGAATATGTAGGAGGATTTGAGTAGACCAAAGTGCCGTAAAACTTGAACTTTCACGCGGTGAGATTTTTATGGGTTCTTGTTCTTTTACTTATCACTAATTGTAAAAGACTTTTACAGAAGTAAATCTGGAAATATGTGCGGCCAAATAATCATGAATTCAACCACAAACTATTTCATATATTAACTATGCGGAATTACAAAGTAATACAAACTTGTCTGTTACAAACTCGTCGGCCCACAGAGCTTCAGCTCTCCGACTAAATCACATTCACAGAAGCTTGAGCTTCGACTTCACTTTCACACCTTGAATCCTTTGCTGGTTTGCGTAACTGTATATCTTTATCTGTATATCTCACTCTCTTGATTTACAATGTGCATCTTCTATTTATAGGCAATCTGAAAATTGCTTCAGCATAGGCCGACTTACTTGCCGACTTACATTCCATTAAACACTGCAATAACTATCTAACTAACAACTTAGCTTCTGAAATAAATTCGATTGACTTACGTAGCCTACTTGTGGACTTTTCCTTCCTGTCAGAATGACAGACAAGATCTTGGCTTATACAGACTCTGATAGAGTCGGTTGGAAGCCAAGTGGAGATCTGCGAGTAATTACATTTTTCCAACAGAATGAACCGACTTACCACTAAGATAGAACTCGTCGGCTTACTGATTAGACATGGCACGAACGCATCCTCCTGGGCACCGTGGGATGAGAGCAGGTAACGTAAACAACTGGGCTTGGCTATATAGTGCCTCCCGGGCTCGCTTGAAAAGGAAAATCTAATTCCAGGCCCATATCCTATTATAAATAAAGAATTAAGTGGGGAAATATCCTCTGCTACTCCCATAATGGTGCAGCACCGCATACAATAAGCTTAGTCCAACTATGAGTGCCAAGTTGATTGACTACGATGTTTATAATGCAGTATATGTTTGAGCTCGAGCATATTAAGTAGCAGATCCATGAGCAGATCCAGCTATGACTGCCAAGCCGGTTGACTACGCTGTTTATAATGCAGTATATTCTTATGTTTGAGATCGAGCATATTAAGTAGCATATCCAGGAGCACGAGCAATTCCATCACCTGTTCTTCCTGGGATATGTTGTTAGCCAAAACCGAGCCGACTAAACTTGAGTTCACCGCTCATTTATATTAAAATAAAAAATTTAATTTCACTTTCATGCCAACCTCTTTTTCTTTTTTTACTTGTCATGTGAAACTTGTCTAACTCTCGACTAGACAAGTTTATCAAATTTAGTCGGCCTTTTAGACCCAACTAATTTACTTTGACAAGTTCTTACTTGTCAATTCTACCGAAAGTTACTTCGACCACTTGTCAGTAACTTCATTTCAACCACTAGTCGATTGACCTCTTCAACCACTAGTCGGTTACTTCACTTCGACCACTAGTCGGCTGACCTCTTCGAACACTAATCGGTTCCACTCGACAACTTGTCGGTTTTACTCAACCGATTTACTTGGACTCACTTGCGCTGGTTTGGTTTTAGTCGGAGTTTACAGAGTATGTTTCTTAGTCTAAAAGACTTAAGAAATTACAAATATTTTTCACCTGTGAGTAAGATGAAGGAAAAACCAACATATTAACAATTCAACATAACTTATAAAAACATATACCCAAATATTTAGGAATACTTGAGTCGACGGCTCTGCTGTAAAACCTGGAACTTTCATGGAGTGAGAAATTTATGGGTTCTTGTTCTTTCACTCAACCGTAATTGTAAACAACATTTACACAAGTAAATGGAAATTACAAAGATAATACAAACTTGTCGATCCAAACTTGTCGGCTCACTGACTGATCCTTTTACAGAGCTTCAGCTCTTCGACAGAATCACATACACAGAAGCTTGAGCTTCAACTTCACTCTCTTCTTAGAGTTCTCTCTTTTCCTCACCTAGAGTTCCTCTGTCTTGTGTCTTGTGTCTTGTGACTAACTTGATTTACAATTTTCTTCTACTATTTATAGGAAACCTAACAATTGCTTCTACGTGAATCGACTGACTCACCATTAAAGATTGTAATAACTATCTACCTAACAACTTAGCTTCATAAATCAATTCGACTGGTTTAGATTGCTGAATCGTGAACTCTTCCCTCTTGTCATACTGACCGACAAGATCTTGACTGATACTGACTCTGACAAAGTCGACTGAGATCATATATGGATTTGAGAGTAATTACTTTTTCTAACAGAATCATGTATTGCATGTATTCGCGGTAATAGATTATGGATTTTCATCAGTGTGATCACTGCATTTTCTACTTGACAAATGAACGTAATAGTTTCCAAATTGATGCACACAGTGCATGGTAAGTAGGGCATCATACCATTCTACTCTTGCTAAATAGAATCTGTACCTTGCTACTAATGTTTCCAGATGGCAGGATGAAGGTAGAGATGATTTAGTGAACTCCAAGAATTGCCAAAGTGTGCAACTAGAAAGTGTGTTGGTGTTCAATCAAAGAGAATTTATGTACATGGAAAAAATTTCATGGCTTAAATAGCTAATACCAAATGATGATATGCATTTGTGTTTTTGCATCATAAACCTGTTATAAATTTCATGTATACCCCTAGCCATCCCATGTTCCAGAGTAGGACGTATTCGGGATGCCATGGCAGGGACAAAGGGGTTTTCTAAATACACAATATTGGCTCTACATAAAGGACAATTCGCATGTGACCTTAGCCAAACATCAATGCAGTTAATATGAAATGCAACCACACGCCCATCAACATTTCCAAAATCAGGCCATGGTTGAAGCTTCAGTGATGGTCGATCGCTGTAATTTCCGCTACGCCCGACGGAAGGCCTGACTCCTGGAGCGGAATGCACCGCCAAAGTAGTGATATGTCATAGTTATCTGAACGAAGCAGTGATAATATGTATTATATAAAACAAGTTCTATAGGCAGAATAAATCTCAATTTAGCATGGATTTATGAGTTATATTATCGCGCCATCCAATAGTGTGTGTGAATATGAATATCAACTATCTTATCCTATTATGTAGGATTTTTAGGCTGTGACGAGTACCGACAAATTGCATGCTCCGTGTTGTTTATGAGCTTCTCTGCTTTACTAAATATGCACAGAGGAAGGAATGGATCTTATCACAACTTCATCCAGGCCATATGATTGAGTAATTATCTGCCAACTTTCTGGGTCTGGGAAGGTATGATTGAGTAATTATCTGCTAGCTTTTTGGGTCTTGGAATCCTTCCAGTGAATAAGCATCCACTTGTATATTCTCTTCAGATTCCAAACTCTTAAGAATCCTCTTGAAAAAAGGTCTCCATCAAGAAGCTTTGCAATACTTTGGCGAAAATATTGTAGTAACTTACCACCAGTAAAGCGCTGCCTAGAACCACAACAATGGCTATCAAGGCAGGACTGATGGTGGTGGTGGCGTAGTTGTGCTTGTTGGGTTCTTTACTTATGGCTACATCTGGTGAGGATTCCCGTGCAATTAACTCATATCTACCTACTGAAATTTCCCTTGGACGGGATTGCTCCGGAGGAAAACTCATTGCGAATTTCTTTAATAGATCTACTTCAAACCTATAAATTTGTTGAAAATACATAGATGTAATTATTAGTTACTATGTTCGTGGAGAATGAAGGATAACCACTGCAAAATCATAATTAAGGCCACTACAAATTCAGTGTGAACTGATGTAACTACACAAAATTGATGGGAAAACTGCACATCAAAGCGTATGCATGGTGTGCTAAGCTCTGCAAAATGATGGAATAGACTACCCATTAGGAAAATAGACTCCATGGGTACAATTTTCATGAGTTTTTAAGTTGGTTAACGTAAAACCAACACATTCTAAACTTCAAAATCGAACTGATATTGTAGCCCCGGGACTGCCAAATGTTATGGATTTCTAGATATAAGAAGATTTCTAGATATAAGAAAAGCAACAGCTAGAAGATTAAACGTTGGAAAGGACGCAACTAGCATTGAATTTTCCTTTGTGCTTGCTGTCACCTATATTAATAAATGAATATCATCCATCTCAGCGTTAAATAACTCTTATGTCATGTCTTTGTTTAATCTTGGTCTGTTTTTGTTTAGCCAACATTATTTGAGAGGCTTGGACCTTCGTTGCATGAATAATATGAATAATAAGTGTCAAATAGTGTATGGCATCTCGCTTACAGTGGTGACAAGTTACTATCAGCTTATTCTCAATAAATCATTGCGGAGAACACTGCTAAAAATTTATGGGAGATGGTTGGAAAGAAAATGTCTAAACCCACTAAGTTTTTGATTTGGTAGTTTGCCTGTAAGATTTTAAAATTATAAATTAAATCAATACTCTCAAAAACCAATTTATAAATGAAATACCTCAAAAACCCCTGATAACTCTACTTTTTCCTTGCTTCCAATTTGCCAATATTTTGTTATGGAATATGTGCTAACAAGAGACCACAAAACAACCGTGGAACTTGGTATGGTTTGTTATAGTTTCAAATCCTTCGTGTGGTGTATCCAAGATATTTTTGGTATTGTTGGATGCATGCACTAGCTTTCGTTTGCATTTTACTTAAAGAAAAAGACCATCCAAATAATAAAAAACTTTTAAAAGTCTCTTTGATGTGAGATGGCCATGAATTATACAATAATGTGTCCCATAATCATGTATACAGGGGTTCGGTTGCATTTCACTTAAGGAAAAAGACCATCCAAATAATAAAAAATTCTCAACAGTGTCTTTGATGTGAGATGGCCATGAATTATACAATAATCTGTCCCATTCATAATCATGTATACACGTGTTAGTAGATTCATAAATGTCATTATTTGGCACAGCCTAAACATCCTCTATGATAGGATAAGATAGTTGATATTCATGTTCACACACACAATATTGAATGGAGTGATAAATCCATTCTAAATTGAGATTTCTTTTGCATATAGAACTTGTTTTTTATAATTCCAAATCAGAATTATTTGAGCAAACATAGATTGTTTTTATCATTTTATTAAATATGTGGGTTCTTAAAAACAATTTATTAATTTTGTGGGTTCTTACATAATTGAAATTTTGTTTCTAGAAGAAGATAAGGAATTTATATTTTAATTTCTAATTAGATTTAAAAGCTTAAAGTATAATTAATGGTATTTGGATCTCCTTTATTTTATAATTGTATTTTTATAAGTGAAAAAGACTCGACCGAACCAAGAATCAACTTTTTTTCGTTTCAAGTACAACCGAAAAACCACCTTTTGTGCCCACACTCAAGTGTTATTGTTATTGGGATCTACGTGTATGTTTTGCTCATGTAATTATATGTGAAGAGAAAAGGTAAAAAGAAATTCAATAGAATTGTTACCTCTATCAAAACTCGTGCCTCGTGAACTATACAATATGTGGGCTGAAAGGGGTTAGCTTCTGCATACATTACTTCATGAAAATTAAGAAACAAGCTACTAATGGACATCCTAACTATATACTATCTATTGAGTAGATTGACTTGGGATATTAAAAACTTGAAACAAAATATTTTCTTCGCTGTCAACCTTATTTGGTCATTCAATGATCTTCATTACATGAGATTATAAGAGGACCCACGCTAATGGTAATGGTCGACAGGAAAAATGTTGTAGCTTGTGCAAATTATGATGTGCAGAAATTTTGATGTCTCACATAGTCCAAGTTTCAATTTCAAATGTATAGTCTCTCCAAGTCCAGGCGAAGTCTCAGTTTCAAAGGTATAGTTCCTCCACGTCCACGGGTTTCAAGGTTCTCTAAAGCTACCTAAAACTTCAAAAACTCCTTTTGAAGAAAACTTATTTTCACTTATGTAGCTATTTAGAAGTTTGATGTAATATATTTTCACTTATTTTACTAGACTTGCTTTCATCACATAAACTTATATTATCTACACAAAACTCTCTCTCAACTCTCTCTCATTTTGTGCAACATATCAAAGTTCTCGGTGTTTGCCCACCTCCATGGATGTGGTACCGGGACGTCTCTGCCCCTGCTAAGTCACAAGTTTCTGGTATATTTGACTTGCGGGCTGTTGGATATATCCTTGGGAGGTTGCTGTTCCCATGGTAAAAAAAAAAACAATTTCATTCAAAAATTTGACCGGTTTTGATAAAAAAATGGGCCGGGAAAGCGGGGCGATTTGTTTGGTGTTTATCCTACGCGATGCGCATTTTCGTGGTGTCACGGGTGTACGGCACCCGCAAACCCAAACCCAAATTCCGGGGCATCAAGTAATTGCTAAACTAGCGGCATTTTCGTAGGTTTCAATCCCTGCGGGTCTGGACACATGGTTTTCTAAAACCACAGGTTCCTCACCAATCCATGGTTTTCTTGTTTATTCTGTTAAACCGATGCCCACCTTTGACAGAAATCGGCCATTGATTGATGCGCCCACACTAACTTATTTCTCAGATTTGAGTTTACAGTATCAAGCATTCATCTTATTCTTCATTTCCTAACTTACATTTATTTGATCAGTGATTACTAGCATAGCGGAAGAAGAGATGGCGAGTCCAGATCAACGACAAGCTGACCTCAAAATTGTCAGAGCAAAGCAGTGTTCCAATGGTAACCATCCATTCATTCGCATTAATCATTTTTCCTTCCTTTTTTATAGCATCGGCTATGGCTAGAGATCATTTGGTTAAATTCATTTTACTTGATTTCAATGAACTCACTAACATAATTCCTAAATAAAATGCATTGGGTTAATTTCTGGGCCATGATTGAAACTGATGAATGTACATTTATACATACAGAAGCGGTGAAAGCAGGGACCAAAGCAGCTGTAATTGCGTGCGTAGCGTCGGCCGTCCCTATAGTGAGTCTTGTTATTGTCAATGAAGCAATCAATCAACATAGAAACTACATATTCAATGAAAATTGACTTCAGTAATAATCATATTCGTGCAACTAGGCCTACTAATTTCCTGGTCGGTTGGCTAAATGTTAATTAATAATCTGCAGCTGCTGGGAGCAAGGGCTATTCCTTGGGCAAGGGCTAACCTCAACCATGCTGCACAGGCTCTCATCATCTCTACAAGTAAGTCACTAATTAATTAATTTAGTAAATAAATTAGATATTGTTCCCGGTCATCTCAAATGTTCCGTTGCAGTTGCTTAAATATCCTCAATATTTGCAGAGTACGTGAAACTACTACTATTATTATATTTAGCTACTTTACTAAAATGCTTGCATTGCAATGCACAGATACATACTCTGATAAATGATTTTACAATTACTGGATTGATTCGGCTGATATCTCGCATTATAATTATCTCAGGAAACTGCATGTTGATGTTGTTGTGTTGTGTGTACTTTGATTGGCAGTCAGTGGTTCGGCCTATTTCATTGTAGCAGATAAGACCATTCTCAACTCTGCACGGAGAAACTCCTTTCGTGAGCAAATGCAAAATGAAGCCGAGTACTGGCCTTTCTGAGAGCAAGCAGAGAATTATGTAACAAGCACAGAGCAGAGCAGGGCAGAGTCACCCGATCTCTGCTCTCCATTCTCCATTCTGTTAATGCTGTGCTCTGCTCTTGATCACAAAATGTAAATATAGCTAGTACAGTAGTCTTATTGCTATTTCTGCTGGGCTCTAAATAGATGGGGTCCCTCACCATTACGTTTTCTATGTCTGTCTGTATATGCAACTACTCAACTGAGTGCGTGCAATATAAATATATAACGGTTGTTCATCATCAAGGCTAAGTTGTTGTTACTTGTCTCATGTGTTTTTTTGTTTCAAAGACCACCGTTAAATGGCATTGCATGCAGGGTCATATGGAATTCCATGAAAATTCCAAAATTCGTCTCATGTTTTTTTTGTTTCAAAGACCACCGTTAAATGGCATTGCATGCAGGGTCATATGGAATTCCACGAAAATTCCAACGTCTTCTGGATATGTGGTAGAGAACAAATACAGCTCACAAAACTTGGTATCAGTGCTCCAATCATCAAGGATGCCTTTCTCTATTTAGTTTTGTAGTTGATTTTAGAAAATTGCCATATGAATGGCTTCCACAAATAGATTATTATTTCTTTAAGGTTACCTTAGGTAGATTTGACAAGTGTCTGTAGAGATTGACTTTATGACAGTGGTTCCAAATTCCAAATCAACAATTATAACAAAAAGAACATAAAAAATAATTAGTAGCTAACTCATAAATGGATTACTGGTAAGAATGCATGTATAACTCATAGCTTATAGCTTATGAATGGATAACCAATAGTTCATAACTAAAAGAAGGTGAGATAAAAAGAAAATGAATATAAAAAAAAAACAGATAGTTGATAAATGGATAACATGAAGAAGAGCTAAGCATGAATAGCTCACATTGAACTAGTTTAACTAGAAGAATATGAGAAATAAAAAAGATATTTCCAAACTGTCTTCTATTCCTTAACTATTTGATCTCTATCGATGTGATCCAGCCACAAACTATGTAGATGTACTAGTATATAATATAGACAAATAACATCCACAAACTAGTATCTATCTAGTATATAATAGACGAAAACATTATCCACAAATTTTGTGTTATATATATATATATATATTATATCCAACGTCATAATATTGTCATTACATAATAGCTTGGTGAATGAGGTTATTTAGCACTAATGTTTTGCTATCAAAGTGTTGCATTTCAATTTTTTAAAGAGTGGCCCTGTTTGTCTTTAAAATGAAGGGCTAACCTTTCTTTGCTAAATGTGCTCAATCTTTCCTTGATGTGAGAAATTCAGTGTGTACAGAAAATAGACTTATGATATGTCAACTATTTTTTTTAAGTGAGAAACACTCACCCGATAATAATAACCAAAACCTATAGCCCTGATATTACTGCAAATTTATTAAGTTGTAGTAGGTGGGATGAAGAGTTATTCCTTGGGTAAGGGTTTACATAAACTATGTTGCACAAGCGTTTTTTTACCAAATATGAACTCACTTTGTGCATGTGTTCAGCATGACATTAGCCTGCCATTCCCATGTGGCAGATAAGTGTCTGCCGAAATAAGTTATCCTCTATCCCCATTACTCAAGTTAAATGGGGTCATAACAATATGCATAATTTGTGATGCAGCTTCTCAAGCTGCGTCGTCTTTGCAAAGCAAAAAAAAAACACAGTGCAGCTGAACTAAACCAACAGGAAACAATATATCTAAGGAACCACACAGTTCAATACTAAGGAATAAATTATTTATTAAATAACTAGAATCTGATACATTCATTCAACCAACTGCTAGAATCTGATAAACTCATTCAACCGACTGCTAGATGGGCATGCAGGCCTTGACAGCCTGCCATCAAACAACAAGGACGAATACCCTGTTTCCTCTGATCAAAACCCCTCCACCCAGAAAATAACTAAAAAGAAAAACCACCATAGCAACCAGTGCTTAGCCCTCCGCCCAAATTGCTCCTTTGTAGATTTGGGTTCCTGCATTAATTTTCCCTAACACATCAAGAGATGGTTCCTTGTCCACCCGATGAACCTAAACGGATCCAATAACTTCTGAAAAGCTGGCTGGAACTGAGGGGAACTGAGCGTTGGACAGACCTTTTAGTTGACCATTTGCTAATAAAAGATTTGATTTCCTTTTTAGGTATACACTATACAAGGTGCTTCTCCCGGTTTATAAAAACTATTTTCTGTGTTTTTGTTTCTTTTATTTTCACTTCTATTCTGATACATTAATATGTTATCAGGACCATATATAGTATGGGAGATACATTATGTTATTAGGACCATATATATTATGGGAGTGAGCTAAATTTTAGATGATTTGTTTTTTTTTTTTTCAAACGGTTTTGTTAAAATTGAATAATATGCAAATAGTTGAAATTGCAATTTGAGTTATTGGCAAGATTTAAATAAAAAAAATGTTAAAACCACAGGAATCTTGATACAGACTATCTTCCATTTCATAACTATCTCCTAACCATTTAATCTCTATCTATCAAAGTGATCCAGCCACAAACTATGTAAATATTCTAATCTTAAAACAATAATACAAGATGATCTTTCCTTCTCCATTTTTTCCTCCTTTTATTGTTTTACTGTCTCTTGTTAAGGCTGATTCACTAATATCATCTCTCCAAATGAGTGGGTATAATGAATTACACAAATCACTCAAACATGGATGCCATGGATGCCATTCCAAATGCTATGTTCTAGTTATCTCTGGAAATGAGTGGGTAGATAATGAATTACACAAATCACTCAAACATTGATGCCATTCCAAATGCTATGTTCTAGTTGCTTAAATCTCTTCCCTATCCATTTTTAACATGAGATACCGTATTGATTTATTACAGTGATATGCTCGGAGGCAGGATGATATATCTTTTATATCTAAACCATTTTGATTTCATTGATGATCTGGTTTCCATGATATTCTCATAATAATTATATCGTAGCCATGTTCATCTTGTGTTGTGGCGTGCATTTTGGTCGGAAACACAGTCAACGGTTCGGCTTATTTCATTGAATTATATAAAATGCAGAGAGACAGTTGGTAGTTTTATTGTTGTCTCTGTCGGGTTGCCATTATATCATTATGGCTGTTCATAATGATGATAACGACCATGGTCACGATGGAGATTTCAATTTAGAATATGATTTGTTATCCAAAAAAATTTAAAATAATGACTCTCATGAGACGGTCAAGTTTGATTCATTGGCTTTGTTTAATTAAATTAATTATTTGATTAATATTTTTTGAAATAATTTAGAAATGAAACCGTTCCATTTTTTTTTAAAAATTATGAATTTATAAGTTATAAAATTTGAATTTAATTTTTATGATAAATATTTTAAAATTTTAATTTTATATATTAAAAATTTTAATATTTAAAAAATGTTTCCAATATTAATAAATTTATTATAAAATTTAGTTATAGTATTAGTTTTCTATTTTAAATTTACTCATCTTAATATTTTAGTTATATATATCTATAATTTTTAGAGAGAATCAAGATATGAACCTAGGTAGAGTAACAATTATTCTTCTTAACTACCCAAACTACATCTAATAGACTACCCACATCTATAACTTGAAAGTAAATGTTTGTGATATGGAGCTTTAAAAATATGGCATGTTGATTTTTTAACACACATTACTTCAAGATGGCAAGTCTATCTTTCAACATGGCTCTCATTCAACATCTCTTTCAATAAATGTTGTTGTTACGATATGCTCTTCTTCTAAGACAATTAATCCTTCCAGATTTTATTCATCCTCTCTTGATTGCTAAGTGCGAATGAACGCAATCCAATCATCTCGCTCAGCTATAGCCTGCAACAATAGTCAAATAACCAATTGATCCAAATCCAACAACAATTACAATTATACACCAATACCTGACATCGGTTTTCATTGAAGCTTTTCCAGCATTGATAGCATCAGAAGCAAGAGCAACCATTGCATCAAAGACAAAGGTAGAGGTAGATCCACCGACAACACCTATCAATTTGTTATGCTCAAGGCTGCTCAAATTGCTAGCTTAGGTAAGGTCACTTTCCTTACCGCTAGGTACAAGTAGAAGGTCCTAACCAAATGAAAGGTGATTGTATCTCTTCTAACTATGTAACCTGTTCTAATTAGGTTTTGGTCATAAGACCTCACAACTCGACTACATCTGAGTCTAATGATTGATTTGTCTATACCTACCTCCCAAACAAAGTTATAGCAATTGGTCTAGGATACCCCATGAATTTTACCAGTAACAATATGTATATGTGCTCATCAAGAAGAACAACCTTAAATTAAAATTATTTGATGAGAATGAAAATATCATTAACAGATCAAGAGCACAAGTCTCTTTGATGATCATTAGCAGATCAAGAAAGCACGTCTCTTATCTCTAGATGAGATCGCTTGTTCAAATAGTGCTCTTTGTTGATATCTTCTCTACCTCAGTCCATCCTCTTGTAGTCAATATATGTGTTAATCCAATGTTTTCCTATTCGAGCACAGACTACCAAAAACCCCTGTTCTTTAGTGCTAAGCTAATATGGGCATAGCATTAGGCAGTTGTTCAAAAGAATACAATACAAATAGGAACAAAATATCTATTGAGATGAGACTAAATTGATTTACTTGAACCATCAGGTTGTAGTAAGGTTTCCAAGTCAAGTAGTACAATTTCTTATTCCTCTTTGTACGAGTGTTCCTCTTCCTCATTATTTCTTTGTCACTTCAATTTTCCTAGGCATGGGGATTCTTGGTTCTATATTAACAAAATTTATAAAAAAATCCCAAGTAAATGAAACAGTAAGTTCACACCTAACTAACCGCATGTCAACCATAAACATGATGCAAAGAGAAGCAATATTGATGCAATATCATTGAATGTATGCAAGTGGCAAGGTCAAGGCTCTCCTCATATGCCTAAAATATGGAAGGGAAACAAAAAACAAGAGACTATACAAATAAAAACAAAAGAGCCTCATAGGAACGATCAATCATATATATGTCACTTCTTCCAACCTACAACAAAGTGGCCAAGAAGATTAGTTGCATTATAAAAGACCACACATGTGAAGATTAGTTGCATTATAAAATACCAGTTTTGTTCATATACAGTCAGTTTTGTTTAGTTACATTTAGTTTTGTTCATTTACATTCAGTTCAGTTCAGTTACATTCAGTTCTATTCAATTGCATTCAGTTATGTTCAGTTACACTCAGTTGTATGCATTTACACGCAGTTCAATTCAGTTCCATCTAGTTTAGTTTAGTACACTCAGTTAACAATACAGTTAGAGTTAGTTAATTAATGGAAGGAGCATATATTATAGTGGTAGATAATTATGGAGTGCCAGCTTGGGACCAGGTCAATGGGGGGCACATAGTTGAAGATAAAACAGTGTTCTTAGTGTTAACTACTTACTCAAACATGCAATATTCACTAACTTCCTTGTATGACCTAATTTGGCTTGTTATTAAAGTGCTATGCACTTGGAAAGATCATTACAGTGTTCCATTTGATCTCCACTCTCTGGTGCTCTCGACGAAAGCAAAATGATATTGTATTGTAATCATTCTCTACCACTTATCAACTATACTCTAAGATCTCTAAGATTGTTTGCTGGGTTTTTTATCCTCCAAATCAGTGGAAGATTTTCTCAGGTATGTCATGTGTTCTATGGTTTGATTTATGTCTTTCTATTATTGATGAGATTTATATGCATTGTTATTGTGGATAAAAGTTTCAAAGTTTAATTATGTTCATATTTTTCTCAATCACTAACATGGTATTAGATCAAGGGCGTGCAAGATCTTAGTTTTGTGCAAACACTCTAAGCCTCTGTAGATCTTAAAGAATTGACAAAGAGCTTGAAGCAATGGATTCTATATCAGTCCGACCGGAGGATAGTCTCGAAAGAACATCCAACTTCAATACATGGAAGATGAGGATGATCTTCTACAAACTGCCATTGATGGACTCCCATCCTCATGGGAGACCTTTCTTGTTGCAGTAAACATAGGAGAAGAGAAACCCAATTTTGAAATACTTTGGCATGATTGCATCCAAAAACAAGGGCACATCTAGAACAAGATAGTGAGCACTAAGGAGGAGAATCTTGCCCTCATGGCAAGAACCAAGAAAGAGAGAAAACCCTTTTCTCCTAAGAACAATTTCAATGCACACAAGAAATAGATCCATAAAGGTATGGACAAATCAAAACTAATATGTTTTTATTGTAAAAAGGCAGGTCACTTCTTATGGGATTGCAATACAAGGAAAAGAAAAGAAGGAAGAAGCCATGCCTCCACCACTATAGAAGGAGGTGAACCTTCTCAACAGAAATCATCTAAGGAAGAGGATGATCGAAAGGAATATTTCCTTTAATGAAGAATATAATTCTCTCTTGGTTTAATGGGATCCTTATTCCCACATAGATACACACTTTCTAGTACATGCATTAAGTTTTATTTTTGCAGTGTTTAAAGTTGCAGTGAATAAAGAAGGACTCCACATATCTCCGCAAGGGTGCAGAGATCAAGAGGGATCCCACACAAACAATAAAGATGAGTACCTTATTTGGTTATTTGTTTTTATAAATCAGATCTAAAAAGGTTTTTTATGTTTCATCATTGTCATATAGATCTGTATTCCTAGACTTGGAATTGTGTTTAGCATATACATTGTTTTTCTATCTTAATTGGCATGTTATCAATCTTATGAGTCCAAATTTTGTGATATGATATAGGAATGATATAAGAATTATGTAGGACCGATATATATACTCATATAGGACTGATATAAGGCTGAAAACATCCTCCATAAGACATGAGATTTAGGGCAGCATGATTGTTTCATAAACAGTGAACATAAAACTACATGATTGGCTAGATAGAGGGCTTCATGCTTTCCTCATGAGATATGAACATGGGGCTGTATATTTATTTCATAAAATGAATTTTTGGACTGATATAGGGCTGCATATCCGTACATAAGATTATAACGGGTTATGATAAATTGGTTGGTCAATATCTGTACATAACTAGGTAAATCTTTAACAATATATTTAGAGTATTTAATGTGAATAAAATTCATGAGTATGAAATGATTCTAACCATTCAAATAATTTTTCTTGTAGGGAAAATTAATATGCCCTTACCTACAAGTAAATAAGGACATGAATGTGGAGTCATTTCGATGGTTGATCCTGAAAGAGAATAGTTCGGTGGGTTCATATGTCTCTTGGGAAAGAGACAAAATAGATGGCTTGGTTCTATTTTGATAGATGTGAAGACTCCTAAAGATATTATATCTTATTTAGATTCATGTGTCAAAGAATAGCTTCATATATAGATGATCATAAGTCTCCATGATGGAGGACCAAGATTATGATTCTCACATTTACATTGTGAGAGGGAGTTTCTAGTCTCGCTAGCTCCTAAAGAACCAGTGTAACGGGTTGATGTACCTCCTCTAAACAGGAGATATGCATGATGCTCATATTCAGAAGGAATTTGAGAACTGTATTCAAGAATCTTGTTTTCATTCTTATGATTAGTAGTGTGGCAGTCACCAGACAAATATTTTTCTCAGTTAAGGAAAATGTGTAGTAAAACAGTCGGAAGAGTTTCAGGATGATGGACTACAAATTCTTTGCCACGCATATGAGGGTAAATATGAAATTTTATAATTTTTATTTCATATTTGGAGGATTTCAAGTCAGTTGAAATGTATTTTGTTAGTCACAAGTCCTAGGATCTGTTATGTGCTTTGCAGTTTGTACGTAGACATGTACAAAGCATGTGTTGTGGTACCTACTTCGTACAAGTATATGTGGACTCAGATATGTCTTGATCAATAAAATAGAGTTTCAAAGATATATAAAATATGACTAGTATAGTGAATGATGAAGATCACATGTGTTTCTCTAGATACAACATGTTGAAAATAAGTAAATATTTTGAGGTTTCTAGTCAGTTATATTCAAGACATGGTACATATATACAGATGAGCAACATTGCTAGCATTCTTACTAAGCCTTTGTCCGAGACAAGCTTGGTATAGTACACAAGAACTCCTATAGTTGAAGAGGGGGTATTGAAGTGTCTCCATAGGAAGAAACAGATAAAGTCCCCACCAGTTAGTCGTAGTACATGACTTATGAAGCTAAGGGGTCTGATACCTTATGAAGAGAATCCACATGAGTAGAGACATGGTCAAAAATATCAGAGACTATTTACAGTCTGGACTATTAGAGAACATTTAAAACCTCTCTGAGAGGTAGTTGGGGTGCTGCAAATATAAAGAGAAGGATCACTAAGAAACTAATCATGACTTGAATAACATCATAGAGAATGGAAAGCTCACAGAGAACTTCTCTAGATAGCAGAAGATTCAAGCAGTCAACAAATGTTGAAGAGTGAAACAAAAGATAAGTCTATCTTTCTGCATGTTTTTACACATTTGTTGTATAATTTTGTATGTGATGGATTTAAAATCCATGGTTTCTAGTTTAGATCAACTTTATTTTGGATTTGATCCAGATTATGCTACTTTTTGTAAGTAGTTGGTTGGTCTTTGAGCAGACCTGTTGTATTTTATGCTTTCTACTAGGCATATGTTTGAGTACCTTTGAGGTACATTAGAATATGCTCTTTATTATATTTGATACATGGCAGACCTAATATTTTGTGTTGTCAAGCTACTGTTTTATCCTGAGATAAGCGATAAAATTTGAGGCTAGTACTACACAAGCTAAGTGTATTACGGCTAATACTACAGAAGCAAGATGTATGTCTGAGAGTTCTACATAAGCAAAATGTGTTTTGTGGATAGTACTACATACTGAGGAGTAGTGTAGCTTGGGAAACTACATACTAGGGTGAAAGACTTGAGCCTACAATCATTAGGTTTTAAAATTCGAGCTTTCTCAAAAACCCTATGTGTGTTTTATGATAAAAACACATTCGAGATGAAGTTTTACTTCATTAAAGTCATGGTCATGAGTTTCAATACATAGGTACTGATGAGAAAATTGCAAATTTGTGACAAGCCTCTATCTATGACGAAGTTTAAACACTTCCGAGATAAGCTTGGTATGCCAGAGAATGTCTCCCTCACTGAGAGGGAGTGTTGAGGGTATATCTTTGGGAGTCATTCAGATGAGACTTGTATTGTAATCAAGTCGGGAATCTATGTTGTAATTAGATTCATATTTTCTCCATGACCTTATGTTTTATTAAGGTCCGAGACTTGTATTGTATCAAGTCTGGAACTTATTTTGTATTAAGTTCACATGACATTGTCATACTCGGGAGAGATGCTTGTACTAGGATCTTATGGTTAAGATCATGACCTTATGTTAAGGTCTAAGACTTGTTGTGTCAAGTCTAGAACTTGTGTTGTATTAAGTTCACATGACTTATGTTGCATTAAGTCTCGACGATATACCATGTGACTATATGACCTGGGGTAATACATATGATCATAGGTTCAAAACAATTCTTATGAGTATGATATGATATAGAATTCATGAAAACACATATGGACCATGCAAAAATAATTAAAATAAGCACATAGATGGAGAGATAATTCGAATTGCCCATGTTGTCACCAAGTGAACTCAAATTGATAAGACATCGGTTGAGTATTAGTTATGGTAAACAAGTTCAGTTTATTAAGGAATCAACTCCTTAATTTATGCAAGTGATTGTTGAAGATGACACTGATGGAGAAGCACTAGTTTTGTTCAATTACATTCAATTCTATTCAGTTAGATTCAGTTTTGTTTAGTTACATTAAGTTCTGTTCAGATACATTCATTTCTATTCGATTACATTCAATTATGTTTAGTTACACTCAGTTCCATTCAATTGCATGCAGTTCCATCCAGATCACTTCAGTACACTCAGTCAACAACACAGTTAGAGTTAGTTAATTAATGGAAGGCGCATATATTATAGTGGGAGATAATTATGGAGTTCCAACTTGGGACCAGGTCAATGGGGGGAATATGGTTGAAGATAAAACAATGTTCTCAATGTTAACTACTTACTGAAGCATGCAATATTTACTACCTTCCTTGTATGAACTAATTTGACTTGATATTAAAGTGTCATGCACTTAGCAAGATCATTATAGTGTTCCATTTGATCTCCACTCTTTGGTGATCTCGGTGAAAGTAATATGCTATTGTGTTGTAATCATTCTCTTCCACTTATTAATCATACTCTAAGATTGTTTGATGGGTATTTTATCCTCTGAATCAGTGGCGTGGTTTCCCAGGGCATATCCTATGTTCTATGGTTTGATTTATGTCTTTGGATTATTGATGAGATTTATATGCACTGTTATTGTTGATTAAAGTTTCAAAGTTCAATTATATTCATATTTTTCTCAATCACTAACAAGAACCATTTCATACTCATGAATGTTATTCACATGAATACTTTCAATATACTTATAATGAATGGCACAGTTATGTACAGATATTAACCAACTATTTTAACATAGTCCATTCTAAACTCATGTATTGATTTGTGGCCTTATATTAGTCTTTATATCAGGCCCATATTAGTCCTATATCAGTCCCATATCATATCTTATGAAAACATTTAATGCAGCCTCATGTTCATATCTCATGAAGCAAGCATGCAACCCTATATATGATATATTATGAACAATCATGTATACCTATATCTCATATATGATGAAACAAATATGCGGCCTTATATTAGTCCTATAAAGTTTCTATATCAATCCTCATATCAGTCCTATATCATATCTCATAATATGGACTTCATGAGATCTACAACATGCCAATAAAAGGAAGGCAACAATGGATATGCTCATCATGTTATAACACAATTCCAAATTTTAGGAATCCATATTTCTATATGACTGTAATGAAATACATTCAAAAGTTTTAAATCTGATTTTTATAACAACATATGATAAAAAATACAAGTACTTATCTTTTATTGTTTGTGAGCTCCCTAGTGATATATGCATCATTGCGGAGATTTTCCATAGTCTCTTGGACTTAATCTACTTGCATGTGGGAGATAGTGAGTCTCTACATGGGGAATTAGAGTCCCATGCAAACCATAGTGAATGATATTTCACTAATGCATTATAAAGAAATACTCCTTTCGATCATCATCATTTTCCTTGGATGATTTATTCTGAGAAGGTTCATCTATTGCGGTAGATGCATGAAATTTTTCTTCATTCTTTTTCCTCCATGGCACTCTCTTGCATAATGGCCCTTTTTTTTTTACAAAAGTGGCACCGAGCCTTCGATTTTTCAAAAACTTTCTTAAACTCCTTCTCCTTCGAATGAAAGAACTTATTTCTTCTTATACACAAAATCCATTGGAGAAGGATAAAATCCAATCCACAAATCCCTAAGTCATTAAAACAATTCGTTCAGTTTTGAAAACCAACCACAACAAAATTTTTGAAAGCTTCATCTTCCAATACCTGATGGTATCTCCCAAATTTTTGTGGTTTCTTTTTTGAATTCCACTTGCAATTAAACCAAATCATCCCATTTGGGAAGTGGGTTTTCAACAGTTTGTTGATTCCTAATGGTTTGGTCAGAAATTATTCACGAATTTTGTTATATGGAATAGTGTCAGGAATGATGCATATTAAGTTTCTTTGGATTCACCTTGTAATGGATGAAGCTCCTCCACCACTGTGGATATGTAGCCATCTAGGTAATTCTCCTCAAGAGTGTTCACTACTCTCACCTTCCATGTGTTGAATTTGGAAATGCCCTCGAGAGGATCTTCCGGTCCGACATATATTGATGTCATGCCTCTCGAACTTTGCTCAACTCCTTTGGATCACGTAGGATTCTAGTTTCTTTCACAAACTCGACTCCTTCATGCCCTAGGCTCTCATACCATGTCGATGTTTGAGAAAAATATGAATATACTTGAAATTTAAAAGTTTTATCAGTCAGTCACTACACATATGAGTCTCATAAATAAATCAACCACATAAATCATTCAACCATAAGAGACAAGATATACCCTGGGAAAACCCTCCAAACATGGAGGATGAAAAACCAAGCAATTCTTTGAGTATGATAGATAGATTTGCAGAGATTGGTTTACAACACACTAGCATATTGCTCGATAAGAGATATCACCTCAATAGTAGAGAAAAGAGATCCACAAAAAATATGTAATGAACTTGCCAAGTGCCCGACACTTTAATAACAAGTCAAAAACTCAACCATGCAATGTTTTCATGACACTAGTGTACACATGTACTTCAATTTCAAATTTACTGGAGGATCATTAACGTTGGTGCATGGGATTAACGTTGGTGCATGGGATTCTCTCCATGCAAACATTAGTGCCCTTCCTACAATAGTGCCATTTCATTTTCTTTAGAATCTTCTCCATGCACAACACATGTGCCATAACTTCCAAGAATAACTTTAACTAAATGCTAACTAAATTTGAACTGAACTCCATCTTCAAGTAATGCATGACCATAAATTTAGGAGACTAACTGAGAGTCATAGTGCTTCACTCTTAGTGTCTTCCATGCATAATTTTATTAAATTTTGCATGGATATTTCTAGTTAACTGATGCATGCTTAATTATAACTAGGGTTTGACTGAATCCTATACAATTCAATTCACTTGGAGGAATACAAGGGTGATTCGAATCCTTTCTCTTTATCTATGCTTATCTCATTATCATTAATCATTGCATGGTCAACATGTGTATTATTTATTTATCCATCTTATCATATCATACTAAAAAAAATTATTGCACATATTGATGATCATATATATTACCCCAGGTCATATAGTTATATGCTATTAAAGTAATTCATCATGGGGGTAGCTAATCCTTAAAGGATACTTATAGCACTATGTGACCATGACTAGTAATGAATCACATAGTATAACCACTTTACCAAGTAAAGTATGCCTTACCTCAACAAATGGAGGTCCATAGCCTTGATACAACACAAGACTTCAATCTTGATACAACACAATATTATCTCCACAATTGGAGATCCTTCTCATAAGGTACCATCTATGAGAATCACTGACTTGATACAACACAAGTACAAACTTGATACAACACAAGTTGACACTTGATACAAAACAAGTCTATAGTCTTGATACAACACAAGACTACAATATTAGCATCCCACCTCAACACATGAGGATATAGATAGGACTTGACACAACACAAGTTCATAGAATGATTCCTGATGTTGTACAATCAACAGTCAAGGAACTAGTCTGCAAGAAAATCAACAAGGGTTGAGTTTTGTGGAAGCAATGGTGAGTGTCCTAAGAGTATTAGTGTTGGTGGACATCGATGCCACTCATAGTTTGGTCAGAAGCGGGATTGCAGTATCCCTTCATAGTGCAACTAAATTTAGCATGGCCAAGTTTAAGGAAGTGAAATTAGCTGTGAAGACAATGATGGAGAAGGTATGCACAACACCGGTTAGAGTTGGAAGGTGGCATGGAAAAATGGACTTGGAATTTGTCCCTTTAGATGATCACTCAGTGATATTGGGCCAATACTTCATGTGGTTAGCCCATGTCGTGCCCATTTCGCATGCAAGTCGTTTGGTGTTCTTAGGTGAGTTTGGAGCATGGATCATGCCAATTATGTTGAAGAGAAAGTTGGGACGCAGGTCACAGATGTCCTTAGTACCGTTAGTTGAGACCCTTGGCACGTCCGTAGACATGTCTCAAGGTATCATGTGGTAGCAATAGGGTTTTGCAAATGAGAACAAGGAAAACACACCAAAGAAAGTTAGTCATCTATCAATAGAAAGGTTTCCTTTGTTAGAAAGGAGAGTACACTTGATTCGATGGAAGGTTGAGTCATTGTGCATTTTCGTATACGTTCCAGAACAACATGGTGACAAACCGTAGCTTGCACCAACACAGTCCGCAGAAGTCACCAATGGAAGCACGTCCAAGGAATCATCATAGCGACTAAGGTGATGACAGTTTCTTTAAGCAAGTTAAGCCAAGCCTTGATGAAGAACATTGCGAGTAGGTGTTGGACCAAACATGTAAACAACAAGTTACAGATAAGGTTGATGATGTGGAAGAAAACACAAGTTTGGTCCAAAGTGATGGAGGAAGTGAAGATTTCCCATTACATGACAAAAAAAATTACGGATTTCTACATCCACGTTGAGAGAAGTGGGATGTCATCCAAGCAAAGTTGATCAATGTATTTTCAAAGAAAATTGATCAATACTTTCTTTTCAATAATGTGGGAGTAAATATATTTTCACAATGTGATTGTAAAATCTCCTAATTCATTATCAATTTCAAGTTAATTTAAAATTCTAAACCTATTTGAATTTTAAAATAATATTCCATATCTTATCGTATAAATCACTCTTTCATTGGGAAATCACTCATTCATTGGGAACTTTTAAGTATAGAGATGTGTTATTAAGTTCACAAACTTATTCATTGGGATCTTTTACTTATTCATTGAGAGCTTTATCCATATCTTGTCGTATAAATCACTCATTCATTGGGAGCTTTTAAGTATAGAGATGTGTTATTAAGTTCACAAAAGAGCTTTTACTTATTCATTGAGAGCTTTTAAGTATAGAAATGAGTTATTAAGTTCACAAACTTAAATCGTTATGGTGACTTTTATTTTTTTCAACAAAACAAAATTTTTACTTTAAAAAATATCTATCTAACTTGTAAATAAACTTTTCCGAACAAAACTCCATAATAAGAATTCTCATATTCAAATAAAACTATAACTGAGATAAAATTCTTAAATTTAAAAAACAAAAGCAATTATCCCCTTATATTTTTGTTCAGGGCATGTGCAATGCACAAAAAAATTATCTCCTCATTCTTTGATAACTGCACTCACGAGTAAGACGGGAATGTGCAGCGGGTCACGGGTGTCCTGAACCCGCAAACCCAGACCGAAATTCCGGGGGCATCAGGTACTTGCTAAACTAGCGGCATTTTCTTAGGTTTCAATCCCTGCGGCTCCAGAGACATGGTTTTCTAAAACCACAGGTTCATCACCAAACCATGGTTTTCTTGTTCATTCTGTTACACGGATGCCCACCTTCAACAGAAACCGGCCATTGATTGATGCGCCCACACTAACTTATTTCTCAGATTTCTTCTTTCTATATATATACTGTGAGAGTATTTGAGTTTACCGTATCAAGCATTCTTCTTATTCTTCCTTTCGTAACTTACATTTATCTGATCAGGGATTATTAGCATAGCGGAAGAAGACATGACGAGTCCAGATCAACGACAGGCTGACCTCAAAATTCTCAGAGCAAAGCAGTGCTCCAATGGTGCATTAATCATTTTTCCTTTTTTTATTGCGTTGGCTATGGCTATGGCTATGGCTAGAGATCATTTGGTTAAATTCATTTTATTTGATTTCAATGAACTTACTAACTTATTTCCTAAATTAAATGCTTTGGGTTAATTTCTGGGCCATGATTGAAACTGATGAATGTACATTTATGCATACAGAAGCAGTGAAAGCAGGGACCAAAGCAGCTATAATTGCGTGCGTAGCGTCGGCCGTCCCTATAGTGAGTCTTGTTATTGTCAATGAAGCAATCAATCAACATAGAAACTACATATTCAATTCAAATTGACTTCAGTAATAATCATATTCGTGCAACTAGGCCTACTAATTTCCTGGTCGGTTGGCTAAATGTTAATTAATAATCTGCAGCTGCTGGGAGCAAGGGCTATTCCTTGGGCAAGGGCTAACCTCAACCATGCTGCACAGGCTCTCATCATCTCTACAAGTAAGTCACTAATTAATTAATTTAGTAAATAAATTAGATATTGTTCCCGGTCATCTCAAATGTTCCGTTGCAGTTGCTTAAATATCCTCAATATTTGCAGAGTACATGAAACTACTACTATTAATATATTTGGCTACTTTACTAAAATGCTTGCATTGCAATGCACAGATACATACTCTGATAAATGATTTTACAATTACTGGATTGATTCGGCTGATATCTCTCATTATAATTATCTCAGGAAACTGCATGTTGATGTTGTTGTGTTGTCACTTGTGTTGTGTGTACTTTGATTAGCAGTCAGTGGTTCGGCGTATTTCATTGTAGCAGATAAGACCATTCTCAAGTCTGCACGGAGAAACTCCTTCCGTGAACAAATGGAAAATCAGGCCGAGTACTGGCCTTTTTGAGGGCGGGCAGAGAATTATGTAACAAATAGAGAGCAGAGCAGAGCAGAGTCGCCAAATCTCTCTCTTTCAGATGAAAGATGGAATAATCTCCAAGTTCCATTCTGTTAATGTTGTGCTCTGCTCTTGATCACAAATGTAAATATAGGTAGTACCGTAGTCTTATTGCTATTTCTGCTGGGCTCCAAATAGATGGGGACCCTCACCTTTACGTTTTCCATGTCTGTCTGTATGTGCAACTACTCAACTGAGTATGTGCAATATAAATATATAACCGTTGTTCATCATCAAGGCTAAGTTGTTGTTACTTATCTTAAGTTTTTTTTTTTCAAAGACTACCGTTAAATGGCATTGCATGCAGGGTCCTATGAAATTCCATGAAAATTCCAAAATTCGTCTTCTTCTGGATATGTGGTAGAGAACAAATACAAGTATTCATGTAAACATATCCTCCAGCGCACAAAACTTCGTATCAGTACTCCAATCATTAATGATGCCTTTCTCTATTTAGTTTTGTATTTGATTTTAGTTTTGGCTTCCACAAATAGATTATTATTTCTTTAATACCTTTCAAATGTACACAAATATGATCCACAAAACTCGTGTCTATCTAGTATATATTGGGCGAAAACATTATCCACAAATTTTGTGTTTTATATATATAGAAAATTTTTAGTTGTAGAGAGAGAATCCAACGTCCTAATCTTGTTATTACATAATAGCTTGGTAAATGAGGTTATTTAGCACTAATAGTTTGCTATCACAGTGTTGCATTTCATTTTTTTTTCAAAGAGTGGCCCTGTTTGTCTTTAAAATGAAGGGCCGTAGCCTTTCTTTGCTAAATGTGCTCAATCTTTCCTTGATGTGAGAAATTCAGTGCATTGAAAATAGACTTATAACATGTCAACTATTTTTTTAAGGGAGAAACACTCACCCGATAACCAAAACCTATAGCTCTGGTATTACTGTAAATTTATTGAGTTGTAGTAGGTGGGAGGAAGAGTTATTCCTTGGTAAGGGTTTACATAAAACTATGTTGCACAAGCGTTTTTTTACCAATTATGAACTCACTTTGTGCATGTATTTAGCATGGCGTTCCCATGTGGCAGATAAGTGTCTGCAGAAATAAGTTATCCTCTATCCCCATAACTCAAGTTGTAATGGGTCATAACAATATGCATAATTTGTGATGCAGCTTCTCAAGCTGTTGGTTTAGTTCAGTTGCATTGTGTTTTTCTAGGTTTGCAAAGACCAACAGGAAACAATATATTTAGGGAACCACACAGTTCAATACTCAAGAATATATTATCTATTAAACAACTATAATCTGATAAATTCATTCAACCGACTACTAGATGGGGCGAATACCCTGTTTCCTCTGACCAAAACCCCTTCACCCAGAAAATAACTAAAAGAAAAACCACCATAGCAACCAGTGCTTAGCCCTCCGCCCCTGCATTAATTTTCCTAACAGATCAACCCGACTGAACCTAAACGGATCCAACAATTTCTGAAGAGTTGGCTGGAACTGAGTAGAACTGAGCGTTGGACACTGGACAGACCTTTTGGTTGACGGATGGTCCGCATCACTTTGCCAATAAAAAGATTTGATTTTTTTTTTGTATAATAATGTAGAAATGCATTTTTTATTATTCGCTAAATATAGATTTTGTGGTTTGTTACTTTGAATATATGGGTTTTTTAACATCTAGTTTTTTATGAATATTTTTCAGTATTAAATAGAATTTGGTCTTTCATAAATTGAAAATATTTCATCTCAACTTTCACTTTAATCACATCAAGTTACAGCTTATCCACATCCATTCTATATATAAAAAGGATAACATCATGCTATTCGCTACCACAACATGTATGCCTTAACATCTGAAACACACATGTTACAACAAACCAGGGAAATCAACTTGTCCATTGGTTTTATAAAAAGGAAAGTAACCTGTATGTTTGTAAAATGAATTTTGATGGACAATGAATTTTGATCATGTTGTTTGGCTAACGAAAACGGAGAAAAGTGTTCGAACCTCAAATTGATGTGGAATACATGCCAAGTCAAGAAATCATAGCAGAGCTTTTCGCAAGGCCATTTAGAAAAACTAGTGGGTAGCAATTAAGGTTGAGTAGTTTAATTTTAAAAAAAAATTTAATTTTAAATGTATTTTTAACAACGAAACTTATTATAAATAAGTTTGTCAAATTGATAGTGAAAACAACTATTATTTACTACTATCTGTTATTTGCAATTCTAGTTTATTCACTGATTGTCCCTAAAAGACACAGACTTCCACTCCAAAACAGACACTATTCCAATCTACTATAAGAATAAAAATTAATAACAATATATATTTTATTAATTAAAAAAATGATTTTCTTAAAACAACGAAACAAGGTGATCTCCCTGTTCTCCGTTTCTTTCTCCTTTTATTTTCTCTTCTTAAGGCTGATTCACTAATATCATTTCTACAACTGAGTTAGTAGATAATCAATTGCACACATCAGTCAAACATTGATGCCATTCCAAATGCTATACAAATGAGTGGGAAGATAATGACAAATGACTCAAACATTGATGTCATTCCAAATGCAATGTTCTAGTGGCTTAAATCTCTTCTCTATCCATTTTTACATGATAAATTTGCATATGATCTTCTATCAACTATTATATTAAACAGTTTGACTAAATGCTTGCATTACATTTACATTAAATTGCATAATCTGCTAAGGATTCCACAACTACGGTATTGATTTCTTACAGTGATATGCTCGGAGGCAGGATGATATATCTTTTATATATAAACCATTCACGTTGATGATCTGGTTTCCTTGATATTCTCATTATAATTATAACACATCCATGTTGGTCTTGTGTTGTGGCGTGCATTTTGATGGGAAACGCAGTCAACGGTTCTATCTTGACAAAATTTCCCTGTCACTTCAATTTGCTCTCAGTTCTATCTTGACAAAATTTATAAAAAAAAATCATAAGTAAATGAACCAAAAGTCCACGCCAAAACAACTGCAAGTCAACCATAAACAGGATGCAAAGAGAAGCAATATTTATGCAATATCATTGAATGCAGGCAAGTGGCAAGGTCAAGGCTCTCCTCATATGCCTAAAATGTGGAAGGGAAACCATAAAAAAGAGACTATGGAAATCAAAATAAAAGAGCCTGGTAGGAACGATCAATCTTTACAGTGTATATGTGACTTCTTCCAACCTGCAACAAAATGGCCAAGAAGATTAGTTGCATTTTAATAAAAGACCAGACGTGTGAAGAAAAATGACGATATATTTTAAATTGATTTACCTGAACCATTAGATTGTAGGCAGGTCAGTAGCTCAAGTACAATTTCTTATTCCTCTTTGCACGAGTGTTCCCCTTCCTCATTCTTTCTCTGCCGGTTCAATTTTCTCAAACATGGGGGTTTGCAATTCTATCCGGACAAAATTGAAACGAAAAATACCATGTAAATGATGTTGAGAACAAAGGTGTTCAACGGATCTCATGTTCTCTTGTATGAGCCAAATTCTTGACTTCTGCCTACAACAGTCTTTAGATCAGCAGTCGATCACCTTCATCAGAAGCACAACATCACTACAATACCAACATTAAATTGATAATACCAACTTCTCATTTAAACATGAGACATATTTAAAGTAAATGTACAACACATAAGGAAAATGATAACCACTGGAACTCTCAATGCATAACAGGGCACATGGTTGAAAATATGATCAAACAGAAAACCAAACTAGGGCATAAATTGTGCTTTATTCGCTTATGCGTTCTTTACATCAAACAACAACAATTTATCCAATACAATACACACACATTGTTTTTACAAATAAGAATACAATGTATATTCATGGAATCAAGGCCTCTAGAGTCTTCTCTTGTTGTCAGTGGGAGGACGACTTCATCGAGAAGCCTCTGAACAATTATAATTTAGCTACCAAACACAAAACAAGGATGAGCTAACTCAATGGCCAATTTCTATGGATTTGAATTCAACTACCAATATTCCCCCACTTGAAATCAAATGGAGTGAAGGATCTGGTTTGTTGCTCATTCAAAATTGCACATTACGTTACCCCCATGCCTACCAAGCTTCTATATAGCTCTTGCTTGTCTCTTCACAAAACTTTAGTAAGCATATTCGCCAGATTATTAGTAGTATGTTTCTTTTCAAGATGTAGATGCCCTTCTTTCGATACTTGGTGAATCCAATGGTACCTTAGATCAATGTGCTTAGTCATTGAGTGAAATGCCGGGTTTTTTGCCAAGTGAATGGCACTTTGATTGTCACAATGTAGCACATATTTTTTCTGTTTTATTCCCAACTTTCCTGGGAATTGTTGCATCCACAACATTTTTTTGCAAGTCTCTATTGTAGCTATATATTTTGGCTTGGTTGTGGAGAGAGCTACAACCTTTTGTAGCCAAGATACCCAAGACGTTGGTGCACCTGCAAATGTATACAAGTAACTAGTGGTGGAATTTCTAGTGTCCATATCTCTATCCATATCTGCATCTTTAAAACCTTCAAGCACAATATTAGAATTGCCAATTAAATATAACAAATTATTATTAGTACCCTTAAGGTATTTTAAAATCCACTTTGCCACTTGCGAGTGTTGTTTTCCTGTATTGGCAAGAAATATGCTCACTACTCCCATTGAATATGCAATGTCCGGACATGTACATACCATGGCATACATCAAGTTGCCAACTGGTGAAGAATAGGGCATTTTAATAATTTCCTCCTTCTCCTTGTCATTACAAGGGCACAAATCAACACTCAATTTGAAGTGGGATGCAAGAGATGTTCCCACTAGCTTGGAATCCTTCACGTTGAACCTTTTAAGCACCTTCTGTCATGTATAATCCTCATGTCTAATATTTGTTTTGCTGCGCCCAAATCCTTCATTGCAAATTGACTTCCCAAGTCCTTGTTCAACATGTTAATCATGCTCTTATCATGCCCAACATTTTATTAATCTGTCACAGTTATCTAAGGACTAAAACGCAGTCTCATAAGAGATTTCAGACAATTAAGCATGAAAATGACATAATGGTGCTACAGTTGGAGTAGCATCTCTGTATAATCAATAAAGAATGAGTAATACAATACAATGATCATGCAAGATGCATGAATGCCAAGACAATTCAAATTTCCAAGGAGGTCATTCGAATTGAATGAATGGGTGTAGCTTAACTGAATGCCAGGCATAGCCAACACACCTAGTTAACTCACTGATCAAGCTGTGATTGACTCAACTAAGCCCTAATTGTATTGGAGTGCAATGGATGACTGAGTTTAACTGAAAGTAGCTCAGACACATGTCACTGTATGCCAAACAACAAGTGGCAGCGCATCATTGACTCCAATGAACCCCGATGAGGTTAACTAAAGTCAAATTGGCCATTAGAAGTGGTTGGAGACGCCCTAGTTGTCTCCAGTTCATAAATATTAATAATAGTAATCAATAAATGAAATGGAGACGCCTTCCCAACTCAGCTTAACTGATTGTAACAATCAATTAGCAATTAGGTGCATTTATGACACTCAGATCACCCAAGAATGGCTCCTCGATTGAAGGAGGAATCCCAGTTAGCCTCCCCGATTGAAGGATGCGGCCCAATTAACCTCCTTAATTGAAGGTAGGTGTGGGTGTGCTCATGTTGATGTCATAGTGTGCTCATCTGATGCCGATTAAGTCAATTAAACTTAGGATAGTGGTTTAACAAGGCCAAATTGACCAAATTAAGTGTGCATGTTGGGTAAATGACTCCAGCACCCCCCCTTAAGCTATACTCGGGAGGAGTAAAAAAAAATGCATGAAATGCTAGGGCCCTGGCAATCAAGGCCATAGGTCACCCTGTATAATAATGTAACTCACCCTGTATAATAATGTAACTCAAACAATGCTCAAAAATAAATCTAAGGATAGAGGGAAAACCCAGTGGGAAAAACCCCCCCTCAAGCTAAACACTGAAAGTAGTCTAATCACCTTGATGAACTCACCCCCAATAGTGAACGAAGGTAAGTGAACTTCTTTTCTGAAAATCTCTTGGTGAAGATATCTGCAATCTGCTCATCAGTAGGGAAGTATTGCAAAATAATGGTCCTGTCATGCACTAATTCCCTGATATAGTCCATGTGTATCTCTACATGCTTGGTCCTCTGCCTGGTAACTGGATCTGTGGAAATCTTAATAGCACTTTGATTGTCACAAAAGAGGACAGTGGGAAAAGTACTACCAAAATCAAACTCTGAAAGAATGCCTTGCAACCAAACAACTTGGATGCAAGCATTCACCGCTCCTCCGTACTCGGTCTCTGTTGAAGACATTGCTATGGCGGCCTGCTTTTTGCTAGACCAGCAAATGGGGCCACCACCAAACATGAAGACATATCTGGAAGTATACTTCCAATCAATAGAATCACCTGCCCAATCGGAATTTGTGTAACCAACCAGCTCTAGCTCGGAGTCTGCAGCATAGTGAATGTTGTAGGTCTTGGTTCCTTGAATATACTGGAGGATCCTCTTGGCTGCCTTCCAATGAAGATCATGAGGCTGTTGCATGTGTCTTGACATAGCATTCACGACATAACAGATATCAGGCCGAGAATGAATCAAGTAGAGCAAGCTACCTATCAGTTGTCGATAAATAGTGCAGTCCATGGGAGGTGTGTTTTTTCCTTCTTCAAGGCTGATCTCTAAAAGGAAAAGGGAATGGAGCATCCTTACATTCAACCATGTTAAACTTGACTAACAAGTCTGATATGTATTTGGACTGAGTGATCATTATCCCATCAATATTTTGCTCAATTTCGAGCCCTAGAAATTGCTTCAAGGGCTCCAAATCGCTCATTTCAAATGCATTGTGGAGAGCAGTTTTGATGACTGAAATAGAAGCAACTGTGCTACCTGTAATCAGAAATTCATCAACATATAAAACAATAATAATCAAATGACCATCATACTATTGTATATACACATTTGGATCTGATTTACACCTTTGGAAGTTTTGCGAGAGAAGGAAGGCATCCATCTTGGAATACCACTCTCTTGGGGCCTGTTTTAACTCGTATAGTGACTTCTTTAGTTTGAAAACCAAAGATGGATCATAAATGTAGCCCTCAAGTTGCTTCATGTATATCTCCTCATGAAGATCTCCATGCAGAAAGACAGACTTAACATGCATATGATGCACTTCCAAGTGCTTAGATGCAGAAATTGCCAAAACTAGGCAGATGGAGTCCATTTTTGCAACCGGTGCAAAAGCCTCATGGTAGTCCACACCTTGGACCTGGGAGAAACATTTTTCTACCAGTATTTCCTTATATTTGCAGGTTGTGCCATCAGCAACAACCTTAGTCCGAAACACCCACTTGCATTGAACCAATTTCCTCCGCGGAGGAAGAGAAACTAGCTCCCAAGTAGTGTTTTTCTGAAGAGAATTCATCTCTTCGTCTATGGCAGCTTGCCATCTCAGATCCTTCCGAGCATGGTAGTAAGACTTAGGATATGAACTTATCATTAAATAACAATATTCATACAACAAATAATCAGGACAAGAGAGCGCAATACCCGCTCTTTGGAAATCAGACCAGGTTCTCCTTAGATCATCTGGATTTCCAATGTTATCACTTGCGGAGGAGAGTGTCTGTCGGGCCCAAGTTGAGAGATGAATTTGTACTTTAGATTCTGATTCAACATATGATGTTTTCTGTTCACTAATATCAGAAATCAGAGGATCCAAATCAGAGTCATCACCCTCAATTCCATCATCCAAATATTCAGTAGAATATGAAGGAAATTTAGCAGTTTTCTCCTTCACTAGTTCTACCTCCTAAAGAGGCTTATCAAACATGAAACTCCTTTCAATGATGATCGATTTTGTTCTAATATCCAGCAGCTTGAAACCTTTAGATTCATCAGGATATCCAATAAACAGACATTCGATGCTTTGCGGTTGCAAAGCCCTCCTTTTATCAAGCGAAATTCGGGCCTATGCAGTGGACCCAAACACCCTCAGATTCGACACATCCGGATTGTGTCCGAAATATGCTTCGAAAGGGGTCTTCCCTTTCATAGATGAGTGTGACACTCTGTTCTGAATATATGTTGCAGCATTCATGGCTTCAACCCACAAATTTGCAGCCAACTTCTTTGATTCCAGCATACAAGTGGTCATCTCCTTGAGATATCGATTCTTCCTCTCCGCTACACCATTCTGCTGGGGAGTGTAGGGGATTGAATGTTGGATATGAATACCACTTTTGAAACATATATGCAGTAACTCATTACTGATATACTCACCACCATTATGAGATCTCAAAATCTTGATCTTTTTGCCAGATGCATTCTCAATCAAAGCCTTCAATTCAGTGAATTTTTCCAAGCCTTTCGACTTCTTTTTGATAAAAAAGACCCATGTGTATCTGGAAAATTCATCAATGAAATTGAGAACGTACCTTGATCCATTCATGGATATGGTAGGAATGGGACCGCTGATATCAGAATGTATCAGCCCCAAGATGCATGATGCTCGGCTTGCCTTCCCTCGATCAAACTTATGCTCAAGGTGCTTCCCAACAACACAACCCTTGCAAATTTTGGTGGTAGATTTGATGATTGGGAGGCCTTCAACCATGGAATTCTTCTGTAACTGCTGCAAGTATTTGAAGTTTAGATGGCTGAACCTCTCATGCCATAGTCTACTAACCTTATTTCCATGAGTCAGCAATGCGGTGGGCTTTGCATCCGCCACAAAATGGGAGAACTCGTAGGCTTTTGCATGATGGTTTGCAAGGCCTTTTGCTACAAGTTTTTTGGATGCAAATTCTTTGATCTCTACATCATCTGGGCTAAAGAGGACTCTCTTGGGCACTCCCGTATGTGTCATTTGATAAACACTTAGGAGGTTTGATGCAAGAGATGGTACATACAAAACATTGGAAAAATAACCATGCTCAAGATTACAATACCTTGTCCTTCGGATATGATTGTGGAGTCATCTCCCATGTGGATGGGAATAGATTTGTCGGTCTCCAAAGATGAGAAAGATTCTCTTTCAACCATCATGTGATTCGAAGCTCTAGAATCTATCAAGAGAGCTTTGGACTTCGAAGTCCTTGCCATGAGGGCATGACCTCTTTCATGCTGTGGTTCTTGATCTTGCTGATCTCTCCTCCAAAAGCTTTCCGGAAGATTGATGTGATTTTTCTCAAGAAGAGAAGTAGCTTCATCAAGTTTCTTTTTCATGCAGGCATGTTCAAGGTGGAATCCCTTCTCGCAGTATGAACACTTGACCTTTTCCTTTCCATGATGCCCTTTGCTTTTGTTCTTCTTCGATCCGGAAGGCTCTTCATGCTGCTGGTTTTCAACTTTAGGCTTAGGAGCTTCAAATTTGGTTTTTGGGTTCTTCTCCTGCTTTCCTTTACCCTTCAGATCTTTGGGCCTGGAAGCATAGAGGGATTGAACACGGGAGGATCTGATGATCCCCATCTGGACAAGCTTATCATGTTCACTTGTTAAGGACTCAATGAAGGCATTAAGTGAAGGCATCTTCCTTCCAGGGGTTATGAGCTTCCCCACATGGAATGTAGAAACAACACTGAATAATCAGCTCCACTTTTGGAGAGAATGGCAATGATGATCTAATCATCCTCCTTCTCCACCTTACACTGCTTCAACAATAAGACAATGTGCTTGAACTTTGTGAAAAAATCATTTAAGGTCTTGAAATGGGAAGGTTGGAGAGAAATCAACTCGTTTTCAAGCTGATAAACTCTCAAATCATCCTGCTTTCCATACAGGGTGTCCAATTTGTCCCAAATTTCCTTTGGAGTCTTCAATCTTGAGAGATGGAAAAGAAGATCCTTGGAAATAGAGAGGCACAAGAATCTCAATGCTTCATCTTTCTTGTTCAAGAATCTAGCTTTGTCTATCACATGAGTAGGCTCTTCTTCAGTGTCCATAGTGACCCGGTAGAGTCCTCTAGCACGTAGCTGGATCTCCATATCTCCTTTCCATGAATGGAAATTGAATGGAATCAAGAGTTCGACAGAAGGAGCCATCTCAAACTGTTGTAGCGAATGCTTTTCACTTGTTAAAACCTTCAAATCACAACAAAAGGGGCACCATAAGGTCAAATAGCCTCCACATTTTAGGCTTTCATTACATCCAACATAGTTGATCAAGAAAGCTTGATCAACAATTCCTTAACTTGGGGTATTAAGTGGTAAGCCTTGGCTTCTAGTGCAGTGCTGGAATTTTGAGCTTTTGCTCAATTTTTAATGCAAGATCTGTCAAAAACCATGTTTTTAATAGATCTGAGCTTTGTCCCACCATGAGCTCTGATACCATATTAATCTGTCATAGTAATCTAGGGACTAAAACACAGTCTCATAAGAGATTTCAGAGAATTAAGCATGAAAAATGCATAATGGTGCTGCAATTGGAGTAGCAGCTCTGTATAATCAATAAAGAATGAGTAATACAATACAATGATCATGCAAGATGCATGAATTCCAAGACAATTCAAATTCCCAAGGAGGTCATTCGAATTGAATGAATGGATGTAGCTTAACTGAATGTCAACCACAGTCAACACACCTAGTTAACCCACTGATCAAGCAGTGATTGACTTAACTGAGCCCTAACTATATCGGAGTGCAATGGATGACTGATTCTAAATGAAAGTAGCTCAAACACATGCCACTGCATGCCAAACAACAAGTGGTAGCACATCATTAACTCCAATGAACCCCGATGAGGTTAACTAAAGTCAAACTGGTCATCAGAAGTGGTTGGAGGTGCCCTAGTTGTCTCCAGTTCATAAATATTAATAAAAATAATCAATAAATGAAATGGAGGCACCTTCCCAACTCAGCTTAACTGATTGTAACAATCAGTTATCAATTAGGTGCATTTATGACACTCAGATCACCCCAGAATGGCTCCCCGATTGAAGGAGGAAGCCCAGTTAGCCTCCCCGATTAAAGGAGGAGGCCCCAGTTAACCTCCCTAATTGAAGGTAGGCGTGGGTGTGCTCATGATGATGTCATAGTGTGCTCATCTGATACTGATTAAGTCAATTAAATTTAGGATAGTGGTTTAACAAGGCCAAATTGACCAAATTAAGTGTGCATGTTGGGTAAATGACTCCAACACATTTAGCATGTGATCCACATATAGAAATAAAACAATAAAATTTTCTTGGTTATACTTTTTTATGTAAACACAATGGTCAACCTATATCATTCTAAAACCATGCTCCAACATGAATGAATCAAACCTTTTATACCATTGGCGAGGTGCTTGTTTTAGCCGATAGAGGCTCTTCTTCAACCTATAAACCAAGTTTTCTTTACCTTCTATTTTGAATTCTTTCGGCTACTCCATATAGATAACCTCCTCCAATTATCTATTAAGGAAGGTTGTCTTCACATCTAGTTGTTCACACTCTAAGTCCAAAGCAACAAGAAGACCAAGAATAACTCTAATGGATGACATTTTAACAACGGGTGAAAAAAATTCATTAAATTCAATACCTTCTTTTTGGGAAAATCCTTTCACCACCAACCTTGCCTTGTACTTCTCCTTCTTTCCTTCACCTTCATGCGTGATCTTGTATACCCACTTGTTCAATGAATAATGTTTCATCCTTTAGGAATCTTTACTAGCTACCATGTTTTTCTCTCCAACAATGAATCCATTTCTTCTTGCATGGCCCTTTTCCAATCTTATCTATGCTCATCATCACAAAAGTCCTAAAAACAATGAGGTTCACCTTCATTAGTTAATAAAATATAATTTCAGGGAGGATACCTTCTTCTTCTCGTTGTCCATACTTTTCAGTAGCCTATCCTTAATCTTCAACTAGTTGTCTCTCATTTTTATCCTGCTGCCCATTATTTACTTGCAATAGTGGGATGTTTTCTTGTTGTTCAACATACATGTCAATAGATTTCTTGACCTTCATATCACCTAAAAGATTCTTAAACATATCTAATTCATTAAATATTACATACCTTATTCTAATAAATTTTATTTAATCGAATCCCATAAGAAAATACATTTCATGGATTTGTTATCTAACTTAGTTATTTTCTCTTTGAGAATATGTACAAATGCTTTACACCCATTTTTTTAAGGTGAGAATAGTTTACCTTCTTGTCGACCAAAAATTCTTCAAGATCAATATCCATCTATGCTCTCCATAGGAAAAATTTGCCCCATTCAGCTTCTCCATGTCACTTGTGGTTGATGTCTCCATGCTTCCTTAAGTAACTGTCCCCCAAAATGAGATTGAGAAACCCAACTCACACAAAAGTTGTAATAGACCCAACACACACCAATAGCAAGTGCTTAGCTGTTTATTTCCACTGTTGAAACTCTCACAGACTTGTAACCATGTGACTACAAATTGAGACATGCTATCAACAAATTATGAATGTGCTAGATCCAATGCTGGCTTTGATACTAGTTGTTGAGAACAGAGGTGTTCAACAAATCTCCCATGTTCTCTTGTATGAGCCAAGTTCTTGACTTTTGCCTACAATAGTCTTCAAATTAGAAGTTGACTGCCTTCATCAGAAGCACACCATCACTATAATAAGAATATTAAATTGATAATATTGTCTGCTCATTTAAGCAAGAAACGTATTAACATTTTGCGAAGTAAATGTACAACACATAAGGAACAAGCTAACCACTCAAACTCTCAATGCTAAACATCACACATATGTGAAAATATTGTCACACACAAATCCTCTAGAAGTGAATATACATATTTTAGATTGTAAAGAACAAAAACATACGTGCATAGGAAAAAGTACTTGTCCATAAACTGTGTTTTATTCACTTTTGTGTTCTTTACATCAACCAACAACAACCTATCCAATACAATACACATGCACTGTTTTTACAAATAAGAATCCAATGGTTATTCATGTATTCAAGGTGTCTAGAGTCTTCTCTTGTAGTCGATGGGAGCATGACTTCCTTGAGAAGCCTCTAAATGTTAATGTATTTGTAACTTCAGAATATATTCGGATGTATATTATCATTGTATGTTGTTGTAACCCCATTGGAGAATTTTTTTCCTCGCAGGATGTCTTTATTATGTCTAGACCTTGAGGTACAACCTCCGTTGTAAGTCAGGGAAATAGTCCCTAGTGTAATATCATGTAATATGCATTTGGAGTCTCTCTAGGAGGAGTCGACCTTGTCAGTGAAACAGGTCAGCCCAATCATGTAAAAGGCCAGTAACTTGATTAGTATAAATAGGGATGCACCCTCCCTCATTTATACACACCTCACACTCACTCAAGTTCACATGAGAGAGAGAGAGAGAAGAGGAGAGATAGATAGCTACTGAATACTTATTATTACTGGGATTGATCATCTTATGACATAGTCTTTGTGACTATACTATTTTGAGGAAGTTTGTGGGGTTTTCTCCTTTATGGTTTTCCCGGAGAAAATTTTTGTGTCTTGTGTATCTGTTATATCTTATGCATCTTGTTGTGCTTGTTAATATTTCAGAAAAAAGATCCTAATTAATCTAATAATATCTATATCAAAAAATAACATGGTATAAGAGCCTTTCTGAAAGAAGACACTGTACAACTGCAAAAACCAAGGCTTCCTAGTTCAAGGTGTTCTCTCCACAAATCATCGAGAAAAAAGGGTTAGGCTAACTCGCCTTAGTAGGGCGCATATTTTGGTGGAAGAAATTTCATTAGGGGAGTTTTGAGGTCTAAAATGGGACTCATAAGGGAAATAATAATTTAAGAGTTATAATATTAAAATAAAATTTCTAAGTTTTGGAGGGGAAAAAGAAAAAGTACTTTTTCTTATTGTGTTTTTGACATATCTCCTTATCAGTTCACTCAAAGTTTGAGTTTGGGGGCTCGTTGGATGCGGAATTTATTTGCAGAATTTAATTTAGCATCCAATCCATACCCACACTACATACTTATGAGGTACTCATGACACCCAAAAATGAAAATTTCAATAAAAAAAATGTATTTTAATATTTAAAATACGTTTTTTTATTGAAATTTTTATTTTTGGGTGTTGTGGGTACCTTAAAAGTATGAAGTGTGGGTATGGGTTGGATATGGAATAAAATTCCTCATCCAACGGGTCCCCAAAATAGAAATTTGGGTGAACCAATAAGGAGATATGCTAGAAATATGATAAGAAAAAATAATTTTTTTGCTTTTCCCCTCCATTTTTATACAAATTTTACCCTAATGGTTGACATTTTCATCTTGAATCCTATTGGTTCTTATAAAGTGAATTTTAATGGTAGGATTTTTGTTTTAAGGCCCATTTTTTACCTTGAAACTCCCTTGATGTAGATTTGAATAAATTTAGTTTTTACCGTGTCACTGGTGCCAGGAGGAACTAGGGTATCAAGTTTTGGAGACTTCCCACCTCAGTCTTCAGAAAGTTATATTGCTGAGAAACTTACCTCAAGGAGGCGTATATTTTTGTCCAAACATTATTCCCAAACTCCAAGTTTGGAAAATTAGGGTTTCTCTAACAAACCCTAGGTCAGCCAACTATAGAACCAGGTCAGACACCTCAAATTGGTAAGATCTAAATCTTTTTTATATTCCCATCTGAGTTTATCATTTATAAAATATGACTCACCATACTCAACTTGAGGAAAAGCTTGGAGGGGCTGATAACTTCTGAGCATGGAAGTATAGAATCTCACTGGTCCTTGAAAAAAATGATTTGGATCAGTACATCATTGAAGAAGTTCTAGAACCAGAGGGAGATGAGGCTAAGGCTGCGCATAAGAGAAGCATGGCTAAGGCCAAGAGAATCATTGCAGATTCTATTACAAATCACCTCATCCCCCATGTTTATTCATTCAAGACACTGAAGGAAGTATATGATTCTTTGACAAAGATGTTTGAAGGAAAGAACATCAACCAAAAAATGACTTTAAGGAAGCAGTTGAAGAATGTGAAGACACAGAACTCCAAGACTATACAGTCTTACTTCACAAGGGTTGCTCAAATCAAAGAACAAATTGAAGTGGTTAAAGAGAATGTTGAAGAAGGAGAAATTGTAATGAATACCTTGAATGGTGTCCCTAAATCATGGGTCTCATTCATTCAAGGAATTTGTGCAAGAAGGAGGCTGATCTCTTTCAGCAGAATTTGAGAAGAATGTGCACAAGAAGAAGCTTGACTCGTGACAAGAGTAGACAATATGGGAGCAACTGAAGATAAATCTCTCACAGTTCACACCAGGAAGAACTTCAAGAAGAAGGAGAAGAAGGAGAACTTTCATCACAACAAGAGTAAGGACAAGAAACAAGATAAGACCAAGAGAGATCCTTCCAATGTTCGATTTTATACTTGTGATGAAAAGGGACACTTTGAAAGAGATTGCCGCATCAGGAAAAGGAGACACCATGCTCATGTTGTCGAAGATGATGAATCAACAAACAAAAGATTCAGAAGAGAAAAGGATGATTTAGACGAAGAGTATGTGCTAATCTCAACACTTACTGACACTATCTTACACGGGATACAAGGAATCATTCGTTAATATGTCTGAACATGGGTCACCTCACAAGATGAAACTTGGGGATGATTACCAATACCCCATAAAATGGAGTGGGGAAGCTCCATACAATATTGATTCTAGGAAATCCTTAAATATGAAAGATGTGTTATATGTTCCAGGATTGAAGAAGAATATTCTCTCCATCTCTGCACTAGATGCAAAGGGCATGATGGTTGCATTTGTCGAAGGCCAAGATCTGATGTGGTCAAGAGGAAAGAGAATAGAGGATGCATCCATTATTGGAGAAGAAGATGGATGCTTGTACAAGCTAAAGGGATAGCCTGAACAAGAACTGGTTCATGAGTCAATTGAACCAAGCGAACTGTGGCGCAGAAGGTTTGCACATGTGCATTACAGAGCACTATTGATGGCAACAAAGAAGTCTCTGGGATTCCATAAATCCAGGGAAACCATGAAGGAAATTGCAAAGGATGTTCATAAGGAAAGAATGCGAAAAAGAAATTTCCCAGCAGTGAGAGCAAGACCAAAGGAATACTAGATAGTACACTTGGATGTATGTGGACCCATGTCTTCTAGCTCATTAAGCAGGTATGTGTACTATGATTCCTTTATAGATGATTTCTCACGTAAGACTTGGATATATTTCTTGAAAAGGAAAAATGAAGTTTTCAGTAAGTTCAAGGAATATAAATCCTTGGTCGAGAACCAAACTGATAGGAATATCAAAACTCTATGGTCAGATAATGGCGGACAATTCACCTTGGAAGAATTCAAGGAACTTTGCAGAGAATATGGGATTAAGAGGGAGTTGAGAAATCCATACAATCCTTAGTAGAATGGGGTTGCAGAATGAAAGAACCGAACCATCATGGAAGAAGCAAGAGCAATGTTGCATGACCAGGATCTTCCTATGCACCTTTGGGAGGAGGAATCAAGAACAATTGTGTATGCATAGAACTGTACTCCTCATCGATTACTTGAAAACAAGAATCCAGAAGAGGCTTTCTCAAGAGAGGAATTAGAAATCAGACATATGACAATATTTGGATTCCTGGTGTACATACATATCCCAAAGAAGAAAAGGACCAAGCTCGATCCTTATAGGAAGAAGGCTATATTCGTAGGATACATTGATACATTAAAGGCCTACCAAATATACTTCCCATGATTAAAGAAAATCGACATCAGTAGAGATGTAACCTTTGATGAAGACTAGGCATACTTCATATCCATGAGGACACATATCCAAGAGGTCGAGGAACCTGAAGATATGAGAGCCCGAGATATGGAAACTGGAGAAGAAATTCTAGAATACCATGAATATTGTGACATGGTAGAACCAAAAGAGCCGATAGACATATTCCTTGAGAAGGACTCCCACAAGAGGAAACCAGCATGGGCACGAGAGCTCATGCGAGAAGAAAAAAGGTATGGTGCTCAAGAAGGAATGCATAGAGAGAGAAAAAGGGAAAAGCACTACAATATGGCCCTATTGTGTGACATCATTGACAAAGGACCTCCCACCTATCAAGAGGCTGTAGGAAAGAAATAATGGAAGGATGCTATGATCGAGGAATATCAAATATTCATGAAGAATGATGTCTGGGAGATAGTTCCGAGATCGGAAAAGAAGTCTCTCGTGACTTCAAAGTGGATCTACAAGATCAAGCATGCTACAGATGGCAGCATCGAGAAATACAAGTCAAGGTTCGTAGCATGAGGATTCTCACATAAAGAAGGCATAGACTACGAATAGAAATTTTCACCCATGGCAAGGTACACTTCCATTAGGACCAGACTTGCATTGGAGGTAGTTATGAAATGGAAAATAGACCAAATAGATGTCAAGACAAATTTCTTGAATGGTGTAATCCAAGAAGAAGTGTACGTGGAAAAATCACTGGGATTTGAGACACATGACAAGAAGACCCATGTGTGCAATTTTAGGAAGGATTTGTATGGATTGAAATAAGCACCGAGGACATGGTACAATAGGATGTATAGCTTCCTGATGAGCCTAGGATTTACCAAGAGTAAAGCGGATTCCAACCTTTACTTCAAGGTTGAAGACGGAAGACCAGTGATGCTCCTGCTATATGTCGATGACTTGTTTCTAACAGGCGAAGAGGAACTCATTAAATATGCAAGGAGGAGACTTGCTACAAGGTTTGAGATGAAAGACCTAGGTATGATGCACTACTTCTTAGGTATGGATGTGTGGAAGAGTGCATATGGGATCTTCCTTGGTCAAGGAAAGTATGCAATGGAGATTCTGAAGAGATTCAGAATATTGGACTGCAAGGCAATAACCACACCTATGGAATCTAACTTGAATCTTCTGAGTGATGCTTCATCTGAGATGGTTTATTCCATGATGTATCGTCAAATGATGGGATCATTGATGTACCTGATGAATACGAGTCCAGACATATGCTTTGTGGTGAACAACCTGAGCCAGTTCTTGATGGATGCGAGATATATTCACTTAATAGCTGCAAAGAATCTATTGGGTAACTAAAAGGTACAGTGGATTATGGGCTCAAATATGATGTGAATCAGAGGATTAACCTACACGTTTATGTGATTCAGATTGGGCAAGTTGCACCACTGACAGGAAGAGCACTTCAGGTGGTTGCTTTAGTTTGGGATCTGACATGATCTCCTGGTTCAACATGAAGCAATCGTGCGTGGCGTTGAGTATAGCCAAGATAGAGTATGTTTCCACTTGCTCGACTAGTTGCGAGGAAGTGTAGCTACGAAAGATACTATCTAACTTGTTTGATCTCCAGTTAGATGTGACTTGTATCTTCTGCGAAAATCAGAGTTGCGTGAATATGTCAGAAAACCACGTGTTTCATGACAATTTGAAGCACATCGATATCAAGTTCCACTATATTAGGGATATGGTGCAAAAAGGAGTAGTGAAGCTCCAATACGTGCAAACATATGAGAAGATAGCCGATGTGTTGACCAAGCCTCTAGCAAGAGTAAAGTTTGAATACTTCAGAGAAAGACTTGGTGTGATCTAGAACGACTCTCAAAAGAGGGAGTGATGTGTTCTAGCATATTTAGAGAGACAGGTTGTCTGAGCGTAAAATCCTTCGTAGGTTTCTCAGACATAATCAGTCTTGTAGGTTGTCCTTGGATTTAGTAAGTCCTGGCGAAGCTCAGAGGTTATCCTTAGATGTAATCAATCCTGATATAGTTCTATGCTAGAATTAACATATGCATAATATCTCACATGGGAAATGAGACAGGTTGTCTGAGTGGGAAAAATCCTGGTGAAGCAGGATGCTCGGACGTAATCAATCATGTAGGTTTTCCTTGGATGTAATCAGTCCCGACGAATCTCGCAGGTTATCCTTGGATGTAATCAGTTCGAAGACAGGTTATTCAAGTGTAAATATGAGCCCAGCGTGTTACGTAGGTTACTCGAATGTAATAAGTCTCATGGGTTGTCCGAGTGTAAAGAGAGCCCTAGAATGGTACGCAGGTTATTTGGATGTAATACACCATGAAAGTCATCTGAATAGAAAAGATCTTGGACGCAGGTTGTTCAGATGTAATAAGTCCTTGAGGTTGACCTAGAACGTAAACGTCTTGATGTAGCAGGTTGTTTGGTCATAACAAGTCCTTACATATATATCCATATATGTGTGTGTTCCCATGTTGAGATGATTACGTCATGAAGCACGTGAGGTGCAGCTAGGCGATTCTCCTTTACGGGTAGAACTTAGGTTGACTGTGGATGCTCTGTGTGCTCTATTTTGTTTTGTGTAGGACAAAAGAGATGTTATGGATACGATGAGATAAAGGTCGAATATGCAGGTTATTGCCATGGTAATATAGTACTAGGCCTACGTGATGGTTTTCTCGAGATGTGATGAAGACTTGGTTGAGGACTAAGCCTACACCCATCATGAAAAAGGGTTGGCTTTGTAGAAACTTTCGATGACAGATAGTAGCATTTCATGATCGATAACAAGATGATGATGGAAACAACTATGATGATAACTCTATGACTCCGTGATGATGTCTCTGTGATGAAGACTTGACCAGACGTGTTGATGACTCTGGAGGAGAGAGAATACCTTCCTAGTTAAGAGGAAGTGTTGATGTATTTGTAACTTCAGAAGATATTTTGATGTATATTATCATTGTATGTTGTTGTACCCGCATTGGAGATGTGTTTGCCTCCTTGCCGGATGTCTTTATTCTGTCTATACCTTGAGGCACAACCTCCGTTTTAAGTTGGGACAATAGTCCCAAGTGTGATATCATGTAATGTGTATTTGGAGTCTCTCTAGGAGAAGTTAGACTTGTTAGTGAAACAGGTCGACCCAAACATGTAAAATTTCAGTCACTTGATTAGTATAAATAGGGAGGTGCCCTCCCTCATTTATACACACCTCACACTCACTCAAGTTCGCATGAGATAGAGAGAGAGGATAGATAGATAGTTTTGAATACTTCGTATTACTAGGATTGATCATCTTATGACACATTGTTTGTGACTGTACTATTTTGAGGAAGTTTGTGGGGTTTTCTCCTTTATAGTTTCCTCGGTGAAAATCTTTATGTCTTGTGTATTTGTTATTTCTTATGCATCTTGCTGTACATGTTATTATTTCAGATAAAGGTCCTAATTATGCTAATAAGATCTAGAGAAACTAACACTAAACAATTAATTCAATAGTTGCAATCTCAAATACTAGTTGCAAAACAATGAGTGAGATGCCAATGGAGGATGAGCTAACTTAACGACCAATTTCACTGGAATTTGAGTTCAAGTTCCAACAAATGAAACAATAAGCTCACCCTAAAACAATTGCAATTAAACCATAAACATGATGTAAACAAAAACAAGGAACCAATGAGCAAAACTGTATAATGTTTATGCTAGATGACAATTGTGCAAGGTTACAAACCATGGGATTGTAGGAGAGGCCAAGTCTAAATCATTCAAGCATCAAGCCTTGGAATTGTTTTTGAACCATCTCAAATAGTATAAACAATACCAAAGGGAAAAAAATGAACATATTACTCATTACGATTCCCTATTGAAAGTACTCCTTGTGATTACCTACATTAAAGAGCACGCTTAGTATTGGTAGAGTTGACACGATGCAATTGCTACGTGGATGATCTAAGTTCTATTATTGAATGACATGGTAGGACATTGTTAGATTTGTACCATGAGTTTTCAAAAAGAGTTACAACTCATACCATAAATCTGACTACCAATAATGCAGTAATTAACAATGCAATCACCATGATATAAGATAATCACATACATCAAATAACATTCAATGAGCCTTGTAATGTGTTCAGTCACCATACATAGAAGTTAAGTATTGGCCAGGGTTAAGGTCGAGATTAAACTAATATCGAAGCTCACCATTAAGCAGGGTAAACATTATCCCAAGCCATGTGTGGTATTCGATACCATGTTAAACTTTAAGGCACGCTATGCAAAGATCATGTCATGGTACTTAACGTCACTTATAAAAGATGTTCATAAATATGCGAGTGTTTGATGACAAATAAAACCTTATAAATTATGTATTAAAGTAAATAATAGCATATCTATTTTATATCAAGGGGCATATCTAGATGAGCGATACCCCTCATCAAATTGAGTTAGCATTATTATAAGAAATTCGAAGATAGTCTTAGAAGGAAAGAACCATTATGCTCATGTTGGGTTTGTAGTCAAGAAACCAATGAAAATTCACTCTCATGTTGGTGTTCACCATTGTTTGGAATCAAAGTGAAAGAGTCATCATTCTGGATATGGTATGTATGGTTTCATTGGTTTTTCTATGTATTGTGCCATTGTAGATCCTTTTGGTGTAGAAAGTTGTTGTTAGTATTATGTGACTTTTTTTATCTATTCATTAATTTGCTAAATTGTATATAAGGTTGTTATATTGTGCTATTATTAAAATACATGTTTTCAAATACAATGATAGTGTGCAAATTTGTTTATTATCCGTTACATATTAAGATTTTTAAAATATGCTACAGTTGTGCATTTATATTCTAATGAATACTTATTAAATAATTTTATACAAAGTTGTTATATTGTCCTATTATTAAAATACATGTTTTCATTTATATTCTAATGAATACTTACTAAACAATTTTATACAAAGGTTATTGTATTGTCCTGTTATTAAAATACATGTTTTCAAATACAATGGTAGTGTGCAAAGTTGTTTCTTATGCATTATATATTAAGATTTTTAAAATTTGCTATAGTTGTGCATTTATATTTTAATGAATATTTACTAAACAATTTTTTTATGTTTGGTTGCAATGTTGCCTAGAAAGATTCAGTAATATGTTACAGTTAAGCAATTATATTCTAATGAATATTTACTGAACAGTTTTTTATGTTTGGTTGCAAGGTTGTCTATATAGAGATTCAGTGAATGAGGCAGTTAGAAGATGCATTTTACGGCTTTTCAAGCAAATAATTTTAACCATTTTGTGTATAACTAATAATAATGGAAATAAAATAAATAAATAAAAACTTTGTTATGTTGTATTAATCAAATTCATGGTATTATATGCAGTTCTCTGATAAAACCGTCATATAAGACAAATTGACTTGTTTCTTTAATCATAGAAAACAAACATTAAAAAGAGAAGGACTTGTTGTTTGTTTCTTATTTTTATATTGTTTTATTAAAAACATAATAATGTATACAATTATATTAGTTTTTTTAAATATAAATATTTAAAAAGTTAAAATGAAAATATATACACTACGTTTCAAAAGTTGTTTAATAATTTATTTATTAAGTGAAAAATAATATTTGAGGTTTTTTAATCTTAAATTATATTTAAATATCCAAATATATAAAAATTGTTTTGATATAATAAGAACAAGTTTTTTAAAATATCTTAAACATATATATTTTTAGTCCTTGTTAGGGTGGGGCTATACTTTGTGATGGGAAGTCAAAGCTCAATGACTTTGTATTAGTGTTTAATATTACATATATATTTTTAGTCTTTGTTAGGGTGGGGCTATACTTTGTGATGGGAAGTCAAAGCTCATTGACTTTGTATTAGTGTTTAATATTTTTGTTGTTTGGGATAATGTTTTGCAATGTTTAAAAAAATAGGTTATTAAACTAAATTTTCTGAAAATTGAAATATATATTCTATTTTTCTCAAAAAAGAAAAAAGGTTTTCTTATTGGTGAAGGATGCCTAGGATTTTACATAAATGCCTTCAGGAGGATGTAAATTTTAAGTAGCTGAAAGTAATTAAAAAATAAGAAACACCTTGATTGGTTGGCAAGGCAAAGTACAATGTGAAAGCCACCTGTAACTTGCAGGATTGACCATTATTTAATCCTGAAGTAGCTGTAGAGTTAAGAATCTTGATTTGCATGTGGTTTGTGTGTAGTACATTTAATTTTGGAGGCTATAGGTTGTTGAGGGAGATATTGTGGGCAACAAGGAGTGTATATTATATTACAAGGAGAAGGATCCAGATTTATTTCAAGCATTAGCTGGATATCTTTGTTCATTATGAATCAAAGTCTAGCTATTGGATATCTTCATTGATTATGCATCAGATTTTAGTTGTTGGGTACCTTCATTCGTATTTGGGTTTGTTCGAGGTCATCCAACCACTCTATAGAGATTCAATATTGGATGGTTGTTTTTCATGTATCTTCTTTGTTTTTTTAGTGATTAAGGAAAAAAAATAGTGGTGATAGGCTAATTCATTCTTCTCATGGATTACATTGGTTCATATTTCTAATTTTTTTTCTATGTGATAAGCTTTGTAATCCTAGTCGTGTTTTTTTCTCTTAATTGTGTTATTTGCTTGGGCAAAAACAATGGAAATAGGCTAGAAGGAATCACAAAACAATCTAAAGTTCTATATTGTATTGTTAACAATTTCTTTTTGCCAAAAAAAATTGTCCATTCTTAGATGTCCATAATTTTTTAGAAAAACATAATTCAATGCAAATTCAATTATGTAAACAATGGGCTTCCTGGATGGAGTTTTCCAAAAAGACCACAATTCCAATGCAAAATTCAAACTAATATTTGCATTAAAACAGTTTTCAGAGCTATTTATTCCTATGTCACCTCTTACTTTGTCACCAAATTACAATAGCGAGGCTCTTTTTGATGAAGAGATAAATATAAAAATACAAGGTTTTTGAACCCTTGATGCTACTGTAAGATGGTAAAATGGTCATATTGCGACCTGTAAGCCTTTAGAGACTTGCATAATGTTCCTCTTCTATTAATTTATGGAGCAATTAGCTTGAAATCTTTTGCTATTATTGATAGTTGATGTATGCATCTCCGTAGCTTTGCAAAACATCTTGAATGTATGGAGCTTATTCGTTTTTCTGCAGTGAAATTCAAGTCTGGGATTTTATTCAACCATGCTAGAGGGCATCATGGAAACATTCAAAATAGCTATATTTTTTCTTTTTTTGAGGTCTAGATCACAACAGATTACTTGGAGAATAGTTCTCTGGTCGTCGGTATGGGCTCCTACATGTCTACATGCAGTTGAGTCACTACTATCTTGCTGAGGAGACAACCTCTAGAAAAAGAGGATTTCAAAGATTTAGAAACAAAGGAAAAGAAAGATGAGAGGCTGACTTATCTTTTCCGTAGAATGTATATAAATTGATAAATTGATATTGCATCAATTTACTCACAACAATAAAAAAAAGGAAGTCAACCCAGATTGCATGGTTGTTTGAGAGGTATTTGGCCATAATTCCCACTCTTCTTATTTTCTTGGATGCAAAACTCAAGTAATTCTTTCAGCTAAACAATTAAATAAAGAAAACTAGTTTCATTAAAAATGTCTATTTTAACTAGACTGCTTCTACTTTCTACTTTTCTATCCCAAACTTTCCCAAACTTACTATGTATTTAGATTTAATAAAATATCTTTATCACCCATGACTTTCTTGCCATGTTTCTAATATATCAAATGTTAAAGCATAACATATTTTCCTCCATATCCTTAGTAGTATAATGAGTTGGGATCTTTTCTACTTCTCAAGATGTAATGCGATGAATTGGCATTTCTTGACCTTGCTGATCTTTATGGTATAGTGATCGAGAGCTTTGTGGTACATTTGTATCAAATTATCAATACATGCGATGGTTTGGAAACCATTAGAAAAGTAATGTATTTTTGGTCGATTCCAAACGAGAGCTCTTTTTCATATTTATTAATATCCTAGTGATAAATCTATGCAATTATTTTTACTCCAAATATTATTTGAGTTCTTTAATTTGAGAAACCTTTTTAGAGCTTATTATTCTTTTGTGTCCCTTTTTTTTCATTTTTTTTCCTCTGGCCGTACATATTTATGATGTCTTTCTTAAAAGTGTTTAAATATTGTAGTCCAACTACTTGGACTGCACTGTTAGTTTTATTGGACTATTATATTTAAACACTTGAGAATGGTTAAGTTGTACTCTTTAAAAAAATTTAAGGTCTAATGATATAGAAGTAATCTAAATATTCTAATTTTCTATTTTTTTAAGTATATTTTATGGTTTGTTTTGTCACTTTGATTTGGAAATCTTCAAAAAAGAGTCACATATATTAGTTTTGAAAATTGAATAATTTGAGTGCCATATGGGTGTTTGAGGGTGTTTAATCCATTTATGCATTAAAAAACACAATTTGAATGCTTCCAAATTTGGGTTTGACAAAAAAAATTACTGGATTCCAACCAAAAACCACAGGAAAGTCCAAAACGTAGAATAAATAGACTACTTTTTTTTTGTAAGTACCCACAAGGATTTAAAATCGTGACATTTCATTTACAACTTCTCGTCTCAATTACTCATTACCAATTGCTCTAACCCCTGTGGGAAAAAATGTAGAATAAATAGACTACTTTTTTTTTGTAAGTACCCACAAGGATTTAAAATCGTGACATTTCATTTACAACTTCTCGTCTCAATTACTCATTACCAATTGCTCTAACCCCTGTGGGAAAAAATGTAGAATAAATAGACTACTTTTTTTTTGTAAGTACCCACAAGGATTTAAAATCGTGACATTTCATTTACAACTTCTCGTCTCAATTACTCATTACCAATTGCTCTAACCCCTGTGGGAAAAAATGTAGAATAAATAGACTATTATTTTTATATAAACATAATAATTGGCGATAACAAATACAAAAGTATAAAGTTGAATAGTTCAAGGGGTTAGTTGGATTAGTTGTTCGAAATTATCCCCTTACGTGAGATGCATTAGTTTTACACAAATAGTCTTAATTCAGGTCCCTTGTGGAAAATTTATTACCCTATCATACACCAACCTTCAATGAGAATTCCATTGCTATCCTTCTTGCAATAATTTTCCCCAGGGGAAAATTTAAGGAGCTAGAATATTCTCAAGTGTATAAACCTTAGTGAATCTTATTAATTCTTACATTTGAAACCATAAAATATTTAGGATTTATTTTGTAAAAATACTCAAATTTCCAAGGACTTTATGTAGTCTTTGGACAAATTTAATGATTTTTAGAGTAAAAAAACTTATCCCATGGAATTTGGGTGAACCATTTTTGAATAACATGGAAATTGCCAAATCATTTTTGGAAAAATAGAGTAGCCCATGGGATAAATTTCTTTCCTAAAATTTTCATTGATGCTCCCTTTGGACAAATGGATCGTGTTAAGTTTGTCTAAGGGATAAATTGGCCTTTGATGAAGCACATTTTGCACTTGCTACGAAAGAGACAAGAGGGATACTAGGATGATTGCAAACAACAATTATTATTTAGTGTTATTCTCATTAAATAGAAAAGACAAAGGGAAAATAACATAAATCATATTCCTTGAGTTATGATTCCAAATAAAAGAAGAACATATGATTATGGGAAGTTCATTGATTCTTCCCCTCGATAATGGGCCACACTGGAATGACTCAAAATGTCAACTACACACTTTTGAATGCAGACTACCTAGAATATTTTCAAATGGTCTTTGATTTCAATAACATAAGTAATAAACAAGGTAAGATGTTTTCATTGTCACGAAGAAATGCACATTATAAAGGACTGTCCTAAATTTATTGCAAGAAAAAGGTGAAGATTGATATATTCCATATCTCTTTGGACCAATTGTTATTGGACCAATGTGAATGGAAACAAGAGTTCTTTCTAGATGCTAGTATTTGGATTTGTGTGCCTCCTAGTATCATGCTAGTATTTGAGTTGTTATTGGAATTAGTTGTGCATTATGAGTTAGTTCCTACTATGAAAGAGGTAGTTTCTACAAATGGAGTTGAGAATGGTGTTGTGTGTGTGAACTATTGCTTTGAAAATGCATGATGGTTTACACAAAGAGGTTACTAGAGTCTTATAAATTTCTTATAATGGCCCTAAACTTATTGGTTGTAAGTAGAATTGTAGACATTGGTTTGTCTATGAAATTGTAGATGTACCTAGTTGCAAGTTTGAAGATAGTCATCGAAATCGACTGTAAGAAAAAAGAGGGATGGGAAATTGTATAAGTTCTATACAGATGTGTGGGAAGTGGCCTTGAAGGCCATTGTATAAGTTGACGATGTAGGGAGTTGGCATCACAAACTTGGACATATTTATGCATGAACATTAGAGACCTTTATAAAGAGGACATTGGTTGAAAATTTAAACATCCAAGTTCTTATGCCAATTGGCATTTCAAAAAGTTGCATATTTGGGAAGAAAAATCTAAGTTCCATCACAAATTGTAGTGTCAAAGAACTTGAGAATCAAGCTTGTTCGCAAATATTTGTGTACCAATGAAAACCATTATTGACAATTAGTTTCTAACTTTTATTGATGATTTTCGAAGAAAATTATTTGATTATGTTTAAAGAAAAATGAAAGACAATAGGTAAAACATCGTTCCTTATTCTTCAGAACTAAATGGTGTGCAAAGAGAAAGAAACAGGGCACTCACATTGAGAGTGATTTATTCATTTTCAGAAGAACATTGGACTGCGAATATAGTTTGGGATAAGGTAGTCACACTAACAATAACATATGTTCAAGACATGTTATCCCACTACTAAGTAATCACCTTCTAGCAGAGGTTTTTGTGAAACCTATCTGAAAAAGACTTCTTTATCTGTTTATAGTGAAGGTTGCTAGCAGAGGTGGGTGGATAGAGATTTTAGCGAAGGTTTCTTCTCGGTTCTTTTAAAATTGTTAAATCGCATCAATGTGCTTTAGACACATACGCACCATTTCTCTAGATAATAAGACATACCAATTTCAAAATATCACTTTCCCTTACTGAAAAAGTATATAGTTTTATTTTGCATAAAAACTAACTGGTGTTCCACAAGCATACACTAATGCCCCAATGTGACAAACAATGTAACACATCACCACATAATAAAATATTGATTAGTGAAAAGTTAGAATTTATTTCCAAGATTATTAAAAAGGACATCGGTACATTGTTGTTTTGAAAATTTCTTGATGCATATATCTATATGCATCAACAAATAATTTAAAAAAAAGATGATTTTTTTTTCAAAATAGGATCTGGTGTGTTTTAGTATACAAACTGTTCCAATGCATATAGAGTTATGGAACACTGGATGTGCTAATTGGGTTGTGATGCAATAAACTAAATAATAATTTAATTTTTTTTTTAACCCTTTATCGGTGCACCTTTGTCATGTAACTATCCTAGTGCACCTAGATAGACAAAAAAATGCTTGCTAATGATTTTCTTTTCAATAATATAAAGTTTTTTTTTAATAAATAAAATAGGATCTAGTGTGTTTGTGTATACCAAGAGAACGGGTGCATAGTTAGGATGATAGACCATCCGATATGAAAATAAGTTGTCACACTTTTACCAAATATATGGTGCACCCTAGGGAAGGCAGGTGCAGGGGGGGGCAGGGTGGGGGGTCATTCTTGACCCTAGAGGACAAACGGTAAAAACCTTTGCTTGGGGACTGGGACACATGACAAACAATGAGGCTGAGTGGCTAGCTCTTCTTCAAGGATTGGAAATCCTAGACAAAAGAATCATCTCAAGTCTGCTAGTATTTTGGGACTCTCGATATGTTATACTCAATACGATAACTAACTACTCAACAGGCTCCATGAAATGCATAAGGCTTTATAACAAGATCATTACACTTCCACTTCCTGCTAGCATTGCCTACTACCATATCCTAAGAGTGAACAACGATAAGGTAGATTCTTTGGCAATTTTAGGTGCCTCTCTCCATCAAGGTTTCATTTATCTGAACGATGAAGAGGCTAGCACTAAACCTATTCCCTAATTCACTATAAGGATCTCCTTCCCCATTGCAAGAATATGGGTTAATTAATAAGCAAATTTTTATAGTGTTGGTGGTTGCGTTGATCCTTGGAATCCCATGCATCATCCATTGGGACGCATGGTATCCATCACCCTACATCCTTAATGTCCTGCCCACTCCATTTAAGGCCATCCCCTCCAAACTTCAACCGCGTTCAACTCTCACGCTTCTGTTCATCCCCTCGCTTGTGCTATGGATATCCCTTGGGTCATTACCCTCCGTCTCCCTCCCATGCATTTGTCATTGTTCCTTCAAGATTTAGAGTTTCTCCCTGGCAACGAGGTGTAGTCTTCTTTGCCTCACGAGCTCTATGATGGGTGGATGATACCCATGGTCCTCTCGAATTTCTTGTATCCTCGTTTTCCTCGTTCTTTGGAATCGACAAGCAACCTGACTCTGCCCTCTATGTGTTTTGTTACCGGTGAGCTCGAATGCCACATTTTGTTCATGCGCCCTAAGTTTGCATTTTCTTCCTCTGGTGCCATTTTCTGTCTGTGTCTGGTCGTTGGTGAGCTTGGGTGTCGTTTCTCCTCTCTACATCCGGGAGACACCGTGGGTAGGCCTTCCGTCTCACTTGTTGGTCCCATCCAGAGGTTAGGGGTTCCTGTTGAGCGAGCTCTCTCCTTTTCGGGGAAATTACGTAGCAATAATTCACATTTCGAGCTCAGGTAGAGTCTACACAAAAAAATACCCCCACCTGTGTTGGGCATGGAGCGTAGAGGTATGGACCCAGTTCAATGAAGTTTTAAGGAAGGTTTGATGATTTGAAGGTCAACATACAACGTCTAGAATATTTGGTGGCTGTTGGAATCACTAACAATAGGGAGACTGCAAAGGAGGTCAAGCAGTTAGTGGATGATGTTTGTTATGTCTCCTACCATACTAGCTGTCACGATGCAAGAATTGACAACCATGATGTGGACATGAAAGAGATGATGGGAAAGATTGACTGTATACAGGAAGGTCTTTAGAATTTGGTGCAGCTGAACCAGGGAAGTCACGCTCAAGACAATCCAGGAGTAGCCACCCAGAGAATGGAAGAAGGCTTTGTCACCCAGCCTGTGGGGTTTCTAGGCAAACCTAAATGATCTCCCCTTAGTTCATGTTTTTTTTGTATTATCCTAAATTAACAGTTTATACAAATTTATACTACTACTGTGAATACTCAGAATAGTAACTACTATAACGGCTCTAGAAGGCCCTCTCTATGGCCATTTTTTGTTTTAGTTTCTATCTTCCTACTAGAATCTTCTTACTGCTGTAATTTTGTACTGAATGGCTATGCACAACCCCTTTAATATACTATTTTCTCAGTTTCTGTTTAAAAAAAATATCCGGTGCACCCTAGAAAAAATAGCATCCTCGTGCACACCTCTAAGAAGCACACTTGGGTAGGGTAAAATAATAATAATGGAATTATTGAATGGTATTTCATTTTTACAAACTACAGAGTGGTTCATACCACCTAAGCATCAATGTGCATCCTCAGTGTGGTTCAGTTGTGAGATTCTTCTTGTGGATTAATTACAAATATTTATTTATAATTTTAGAAAATGGTAAAAAATTATTCATTTGTTGAGTATGTGGAAACCATGCCTCATCAACGTGGAAGATACTAGGTAAACTATTTATTACCTCCTCATTTACATTTTTAAAGAAATAAAATTTGTGTACCAATGAAAACCATTATTGACAATTATTTTCTAACTTTTATTGAGGATTTTCAAAGAAAATTATTTGATTATGTTTAAAGAAAAATTAAAGACAAAAGGTAAAACATCGTTCCGATTATTCTTTAGAACTAAATGGTGTGCAAAGAGCAAGAAATAGGGCACTCACATTGAGAGTGATTTATTCATTTTGAAAAACATTGGATTGCCAATGTAGTTTGGGATAAGGTAGCCATACTAACAATAACATATGTTCAAGATATGTTATCCCACTACTAGGAAATCACCTTCTAGCAAAGGTTTTGTAAACCTCTTCGAAAAAGTCTTGGTGGATAGAGATTTCTGAGCGACGGTTTCTTCTCAGTTCTTTTAAAATTGTTAAATCGCATCAATGTGCTTTAGACACATACGCACTAGTTCTTTAGAAAATACAACATACCAATTTCAAAATATCACTTTCCCTTACTGAAAAAATATATATAGTTTTATTTCACATTAAAACTAACTAGTGTTCCAAAATCATACAATAACGCCCCGATGTGACAAAAAAAAAAAAAAAATGTAACACATCACCACACAATAAAATATTGATTAGTGAAAAGGTAGAATTTATTTTTAAAAATATTAAAAAGGACATCGGTACATTGTTGTTTTGAAAATGCCCCAAGGCATATATCTATATGCATCAACAAATAATTTAAAAAAAAGATGTTTTTTTTTCAAAATTTTAGTATACAAAATGTTCCAATGCATATAGATATATGGAACACTACAGTGTTAATTGGGTTGTGATGCGATAAAATAAATAATATTTTAAAAACAATTTTAACCCTTTATCGGTGCACCTTTGTCATTTAACTACCCTAGTGCACCTAGATAGAAAAAAAAATGCTCACTCATGATTTTATTTTCAATAATATAAAGTTTTTTTTTTTAATTTAAAAAAATAAAATAGGATCTGTGTTTGTGTATACGAAGAGAATAGGTGCATACTTAGGATGATATACCATCTGATATGCAAATAAGTTGTCACTCTTTTACCAAATATCCGGTGCACCCTAGAAAAAAGAGCATCCTGGTGCACACCTCTAAGAAGCATACTTGAGTAGGGTAAAATAATAATAATGGAATTACTAAATGATATTTCATTTTTACAAGCTACAGAGTGTGCTCCTTCAGTGTTATTTACTTGTGAGATTTTTCTTGTAGATTAATTATAATTATTTACTTAGAGTTTTAGAAAATGGTAAAAAGGTATTCATTTGTTGAGTATGTGGAAACCACCACTCATGAGTATAAAAGATACTAGGTGAACTCTTTATTACCTCATCATTTACATTTTTAATGGACTAAAATTTAAATTTTCATTTCATTTCCCTTTTTTAAATTAAAGAAAAAAGAAATCTACGTAGTGCAACCGATTCATTCAACTTGCACCAAAAAGTCATTTGGTGCACCCAATAAATATACAATGTGTGCCATATGTGGTGCTTAAAATTGTGAATTGAATCACACTTATCACAATGTGATCATATCATAATGCATTGCCACTACATTTTAAAAACTCTAAAAATTGGGGGTGTGGTATAATGAATGTTTTGCACTGCATACAGTGTGTTATTATAAGATACATACTATAGACGATGAACCAATGTTTTACTGATGCATCGATATATTTAAATAATATAAAAAATCTGAAGATGGATGTTATTATGACAAGCACACCACTAGTGTTCGGTTGTGCACCAATATAGACATTGTGCTTTCGTAATAATGCACCATCCATATTTTTAATGTACTATCATGAAATTTAGTGCGCCAATAAAAATTTGGGGAACCATAGATAGTGCGTATGGTACAATGTAGCACGGTTGTCTCTTTTTGTTAGGTAAACTTGATTCATTCACGTTTTTTTGGGTTCATGGTAATGGCCCATTGTATTGTTGGTTAAGAATATTATTTAAAGGTTTCTAGGATAAATGATCATTATCATTATGTGTGTGCTTGGTTTAATCATTATATTTATTAGTATTTTTTGTTTATTGTATTTTTAAATTTTTTTGATTATATGAGGAAAGATATGAGAATTCAATGTTTCATATAGTTATTATAAATGTTATTTCAAAAAAAAAACTACTATTAGGACTAGTAAAATTAATATTTAAATGACAAATGAAAGACAATGCTAAAATTAAAAAATCATACAAAAATTCCTTGATGTGCAAAGTAAGAACTCAAACTTCAACCCTATAACCCATTTATTCTACTATTAACGAACCATACATAGTGTGATAAATTTATATCCATTAAGAACCTCTACTAGTGTTCATTTGAGAATTACCCACACTTTAATCGGTGGGTTTTATTTGTTTGCACCGATGACTGGAATTTTTATTTTTATCAAAAATATTGATGTGCCAATGAAACCCTTATGCACTAGTTATTCACCAATACCTTTAATGGTGCATTATTGTTTTAAACCGTTATGCACTAGTTATTCACCAATACCTTTAATGGTGCATTATTGTTTTATATGTGGACCAAATTTAAACCTACCTAGATCCAAATCCTAGGCTCTATCAAGCACCGAGAGGGATCAAAACTTCTGAGGTGAAAACCTCTCAGCTATTGCACACAAGGAGCTATTAGAGGAGAGGTTTGCACCTTGGGAGATTTGATCCCTGTGGGGGATTGATAGAGCCTAGGATTTTGATTTGGTTTAGTTACTCTTTACTTACTTTTAACCCATCAACCAAACTTGCATTATTTATTTAGTTACATCTTTATGATGATTGCTTATTTTAGCCATCAAATAAGATACCTTTTTATGGGTTTTTCTTATTTTTAGTTAATTGAACAAAAAAATCCAATTAATTTAGTTAAAATTGTATATATTAACATATTTGAATTTTTATTTCAATGTTTTCTCATAATTGAGATTTATATTTTAAAAGACTTTAAATATGTATTAGTTTAGCCTATTTATTTAAAAAAAATTGGATATCCGTTTTATAAATATTAGTTGTTAAATAAATAAAATTATTTGGTTTTCATTATAAATTCAAATAATGTAATTTCAATTAGATTTGGAATTTTTTTACTAAGCTTTATGTAATATATAATTTAAATTTTAATAATAGCTTTTTATATTTATTGAAATTTAATGAAATATTAAGGATTTTATAAAAATATGAAAATGTTGATAAGATAGTTTATTAATGTAGCTTGGGTGGTTGGAGGAATGATTCTTATACTCTCTATCGAGGTTCAATTCTTGTATGTAGATGTGGTCATACCTAGATTCCTCATATTAAGTGTGGTGGATGTAGCTCTCAAACAAGGTTAACCACCATTAAATTAAAAATTAAAACCACATTGAATTTAAAAAACATTAATCCAACGAGGTCTATTCATGTTATTTTTTCGTGCTAACTTAAATGTTACATTTCAAAATTACATATATATTAACCTATGTTTACATTTCAAATTTATCTACATATATTAACTATGTTACTTACATTTCAAAATTACATATATATTAACTTATGTTTACATTTATAATGATAGGATATGAATGTTCTCGTGGAGTCGTGAGGAAAGATCGAAGCAGCGAGACGGACGAGGTCTGAGCACTCAACGCTCGGTTCACTGGGGGTGGGGGCTGGGAACCCCCCCCCCCGTGCAAGCATGGCGGCGACCACAACGAGGGGCCGAATGCCGGAAGAAGGCAGCGACTGCAAGGCAGATCGGGAAAAAGGGAAGGAGGGGAAAGGTGAGGGGAAGAGATCAGGCCTGGGGGGATGCCTCCCAAGGGCTCAAACGATCCCAGTGATCTAGATCCGATCAGAATCAATCCGAGGGAAAATAGAGATGTGGAAGGAAAATGTGTTAATTGGGAAGTTTGTGGGGGTTTTGCCTAAGGAGAAAGACCTGGTTCGATGGATCTAGAGCACATGGAGTCCAAACGGCCACTACGACCTGTAGTTGGGAGCAAAAGGTTTTTTTACCATCATCTTCTTCAACTAGGAAGATCGCGACATGATCTTGGAGGGGGGGCCCTATTTTTTCTTCTCGGCAGGGCTTTACCTTTAACCCTGGAAGGAGCGCTTCAACCCTGAATCTGAAGATCTGATAGTAGCCCCTATGTGGATCCGCTTGGTGGGTCTCCCTGGAGAGTACTGGGATATGGAAGTCCTGCGTGATATTGGTAATTCAATTGAGGAATTTGTTGGAGACATTTACCACCATACACACTCATTTTGGTTAATTTGGCCTAGTTAAACCACTATCTTAGGTTTTATTGACTTAATTGACATCAGAGGAACACCAGATGACACCAGCATGAGCACACCTACACCTACCTTCAGTCAAGAAGGCTAACTTAGCCTTCTCTTACATTTGGGGAGGCTAAATGGAGCACTCCAGGGGTGGTTCGAGTGTCATTAATGCCCCATATTGCTAACTGATGGTTACAATCAGTTAAATAGAGCAGTGAAGGCGTCTTCCTTCATTAAATTGATTATTTATTGATTATTTAATGAACTGGAGTCAACAGGGGCGCCTCCAACCACTTCTGATGGTCAGTTACACTTCAGTTAACCTCATTGGGGTTCATTGGAGTCATTGATGCACTACCACTTGTTGGTTGGCTTGCAATGACATGTGTCTGAGCTAATTTCAGTTAGAATCAGTCATTTATTGCACTCCGACTTCAGTTAGGGCTCAGTTGAGTCAATTAGGGTTTTGATCAGTGGTTAACTTGAGTGTTGACTGTGGCTTACATTCAATTAAGCTAGACTCACTCATTCAATTCGAATGACCTCCTTGGGAATTCAAATTGCTTTGTCATTCATGCTTGTAGCATTATCATTATATTGTATTACTCATTCTTTATTGATTATACAGAGCGGCTACTCATTTTCTAGCATTATTACACCATTTTCATGCCTTATTGTCTGAAATCTCTTATGAGATTGTGTTTTAGTCCCTAGATTACTGTGACAGATTAATATGGTATCAGAGCTCATGGTGGGACGAATCTCATATCTCTCATAAGTAAGGTTTTTTGACAGATCTTGCATGAAAATTGAGCAATAGCTCAAAAATCCAGCACTGCACCAGAAGCCAAGGCTTACCACTTAATACCCCAAGTAAGGAAATTGTTGATCAAGCTTGCTTGATTGACTATGCTGGGTGTGATGAAAGCCTAAAATGTGCAGGCTGTCCGACCTTATGGTGCCATTTTTGTTGTATTTTCAGGTTTTTAACAGGTGAAAGCATTTGCTCCAGCAGATTCAGATGGCTTCTTCCGTAGATCTTTTGACTCTGTTCAATTTCCACTCATGGAAAGGAGACATGGAGATTCAGCTATGTTCCAGAGGACTCTATAGGGTCATTATGGACACTGAAGAAGAGCCTGCTTCTATGACAAAGAAAGCTAGATTCTTGAACAAGAAGGATGAAGCATTCAGATTCTTGTGCCTCTCTGTTTCCTGGGATCTTCTTTTCCATCTTTTGGGATTAAATACTCCAAAGGAAATTTGGGACAAATTGGAAACCCTGTATGTAAAGAAGGATGATTTGAGTGTTTACCAGCTTGAAAATGAAATGATGTCTCTCCGGCCTTCCAATTTCAAGACCTTGAATGACTTTTTCACAAAGTTCAAGCACATTGTCTTACTGTTGAAGCAATGCAAAGTGGAGAAGGAGGATGATCAGCTCATCCTCGCCATACTCTCCAAACTTGGAGATGATTATTCAGTTTTTGTTTCTACATTCCATGCAGGGAAGCTCACAACCCTTGGATGGAAGATGCCTACACTCAATGCCTTCATTGAGTCCCTAACAAGTGAACATGATAAGCTTGTCCAGATGGGGATCATAAGATCCTCCTATGATCAAGCCCTCCATGTCTCGGGGCCCAAAGATCTGAAGGGTAAAGGAAAGCAGTAGAAGAAACCAAAAACTAAATTCGAAGCTCCTAAGCCTAAAGTTGAAAACCAGTAGCATGATGGGTCTTCCGGCTCAAAGAAGAGCAGAGGAAAAGGGCATCATAGAAAAGAACAAGTCAAGTGTTCATACTGCGGGAAGGGCTTCCACCTTGAACATGCTTGCATGAAGAAGAAACTTGATGAATTTACCTCTCTCCTTAAGAGAAATCATGTCAATCTTCCGGAAAGATTTCGGAGGAGAGATCAACAAGATCGGGAACCACAGCATGAAACAGGTCATGCCCTCATGGAAAGCACTTCAAAGTCCAAAGAACTCTTGATTGATTTTGGAGCTTCGAACCACATGATGGCTGAAAGAGACTCCTTCTCATATTTGGAGACTAGGAAATACATCCCCATCCACATGGGAGATGACTCCACCATCATTTCAGAAGGACAAGGTACGGTTGATCTTGAGAATGGCTATTTTTCAAATGTTTTGTATGTACCATCTCTGGCATCAAATCTCCTTAGTGTCTATCAGATGACACATACAGGAGTGCCTAAGAGAGTATCTTTCAACCTGAATGATGTTGAAATAATGGAATTTGCATCTGGGAAACTTGTTGCTAAAGGCCTTGCAAACCATCATGCAAAAGCCTATGAGTTTTCCCATTTTGTGGTGTATGCAAAGTGCACCGCACTGCTGACTCATGGAAATGCAATTAGTAGACTGTGGCATGAGAGGTTTGGCCATCTCAATTTCAAATACTTGCAGCAATTACAGAAAAACTCCATGGTTGAAGGCCTCCCAGTCATCAAGGCAACCACTGAAATTTGCAAGGGCTGTGTTGTTGGAAAGCACCCTGAGCACAAGTTCGATCGGGGGAAGGTAAACCGAGCTACATGCATCTTGGGGTTGATACATTCTGATATCAGCGGTCCCATGCCTATCACACCCATGAATGGATCAAGGTATATTCTGAATTTTATTGATGATTTTTCCAAGTACATATGGGTCTTCTTTCTCAAAAAGAAGTCTGAAGTATGTGAAAAATTCACTGAACTGAAGGCCTTGATCGAGAATGCATCTAGGATTAAGATCAATATATTGAGATCTGATAATGGTGGGGAGTATGTCAATAATGATTTGCTGCATATATGCTCCCAAAGTGGTATTCATCCCCAACATTCAATTCCATACACTCCCTAGTAGAACGGTGTAGCGGAAAGGAAGAATCGGTCTCTCAAGGAGATGACCACCTGTATATTGGAATCAAAGAAGTTGGCTGAAAATTTGTGGGCTGAATCCATGCATTCTGCAACATACATTCAGAACAGAGTTCCACACTCATCCATGAAAGGGAAGACCCCTTTCAAAGCATACTTCGGACACAAGCCGGATGTGTCGAACCTGCGGGTGTTTGGGTCCACTGCATGGGCCCAAATTCCACTTGATAAAAGAAGGGATTTGCAACGGCAAAGCATAGAATGTCTGTTTATTGAGTATCTTGATGAATCAAAAGGTTTCAAGCTGCTGGATATAAAAAAAAATATATCATCATCGAAAGGAGTGTCAAGTTCGATGAGCCTCTTCAAGAGGTGGAACTAGTGAAGGAGAAAACTACTGAATTTCCTTCCTATTCTACTGAATATTTGGATGATGAAATTTGGGGTGATGACCCTGATTTGGATCCTCTAATTTTTTATATCAGTGTACATCAAACATCAGATGTTGAATCAGAACCTGAAGTACAAAATCATCTTCCCACATGGGCCCTGATAGACACTCTCCTCCGCAGGAGATAACATTGGAAATCCGGATGATCCAAGGAGAACCCGTTCTGATTTCCAAAGAGCAGGTATTGCGCTCTCTTGTACTAATAATTTACTATTTGAAACTTGTTATTTGATGATTAGTTTAGACCCAAAGTCCTATTACCATGCTTAGAAATATCCGAGATGGTAAGTTGCCATGGATGAAGAGATGAATTCTCTTTAGAAAAACACTACTTGGGAGCTAGTTTCTCTTCCTCCGGGAAGGAAATTGGTTCAATGCAAGTGGGTGTTTCGGACCAAGGTTGATGCCAATGGAAGCACCTACAAATATAAGGCAAGGCTGGTGGCAAAATATTTGTCCCAGGTCCAAGGTGTGGACTACCATGATACTTTTTCATCGGTTGCAAAAATGGATCCATTCGCCTAGTTTTGGCAATTTTAGCATCTAAGCACTGGGAAGTGCATCATATGGATGTTAAGCCAGCCTTTCTACATGGAGATATTCATGAGGAGATATACATGAAGTAGCCTGAGGGCTACATCTCTGATCCATCTTTGGTTTGAAAGCTAAAGAAGTCACTATATGAGTTAAAACAATCCCCAAGAGAGTTGTATTCCAAGATGGATGCCTTCCTTCTCTCGCAAAACTTCCAAAGGTGCTGATCAGATCCAAATGTGTATATACAACAATATGATGGTCATTTGATTATAATTGTTTTATATGTTGATGACTTACTAATCACAAGTAGCACTATTACACCATTTTCATGCCTTATTGTCTGAAATGTCTTATGACTAAAACACAGTTGCTTCTATTTCAGCCATCAAAACTGCTCTCCACAATGCATTTGAAATGGGTGATTTGGGGCTCTTAAAACAATTTTTGGGGCTCGAAATTGAGAAAAATTCTGATGGGATAATGGTCACTCAGTCCAAATACATATCATACCAAGTCAAGTTTAACATGGCTGAATGTAGGCCTGCACCATTCCCTTTCCTTTCACGGATCAGCCTTGAAGAAGGAAAAAGCACACCTCCCATGGACTGCACTATTTATCGACAACTGATTGGTAGCTTGTTGTACTTGACACATTTTTGGCCTGATATCTATTATGCCATGAATTTTGTATCAAGATACATGTAGCAACCCCATGATATTCATTGGAAGGCAGCCAAGAGGATCCTCCAGTATATTCAGGGAACCAGGACCTACGACATTCACTATGCTGCAGACTCTGAGCTAGAGCTGGTTGGATACATAGATTCAGACTGGGTGGGTGATTCTATTGATCAGAAGTCTACTTTAGGATATGTCTTCATGTTTGGTGGTGACCCCATTTGCTGGTTTAGCAAAAAACAGGCCGCCAAAGCATTATCTTCAGCAGAGGCCGAGTATCGAGGAGTGGTGAATGCTTGCATCCAAGCAGTTTGGTTGCAAGGCATTCTTTCAGAGTTTGATGTTGGTAGTAATTTGTCCATTGTCCTATTTTGTGAAAATCAAAGTGCTATTAAGATATCCATAGATCCAGTTACCAGGAAGAGGACCAAGCATGTAGAGATACACATGCACTATATCAGAGAGCTAGTGCATGACAAGACCATCATTCTGCAATACTACCCGACTGATGAGAAGATTGCAGACATATTCACCAAGATACTTTTAGAAAATAAGTTCAATTACCTCCGTTCACTATTGGGGGTGAGTCCATCAGGGTGATCAGACTACTTTCAGTGTTCAACTTGAGGGCGGGTTTTTCCCACTGGGTTTTCCCTCTTTTCCTCACTTAGTTTGTTTTTGAGCATTGTTTGAGTTTCAGTATTGTACAGGGTGACCTATGGGCTTAGTTGCTGGGGCCCTAGAATTCTTATGCATTTTATGTTTTCTACTCCTCCTGAGTATAGCTTAAGGGGGGGGTGTTGGAGACATTTAACACCATACACACTCATTTTGGTCAATTTAGCCTAGTTAAACCACTATCCTAATTTTTATTGACTTAATTGACATCAGAGGAGCACTAGATGAAATCATCATGAGCACACCCACACCTACCTTCAGTCAAGGAGGCTAACTTAGCCTTCTCCTACATTTGGGGAGGCTAACTAGAGCACTCCGGGGGTGATCTGAGTGTCATTAATGCCCCATATTGCTAACTGATGGTTACAATCAGTTAAACAGAGTAGTGAAGGTGCCTTCCTTTATTAAATTGATTATTTATTGATTATTTAATGAATTGGAGTCAACATGGGAACCTCCAACCACTTCTGATGGTTAGTTACACTTCAATTAACCTCATCGGGGTTCATTGGAGTCATTAATGCGCTCCACTTGTTGGTTGGCTTGCAGTGACATGTGTCTGAGCTACTTTCAGTTAGACTCAGTGATTTATTGCACTCTGAATTTAGCTAGGGCTCAGTTGAGTTAATTAGGGTTTTGATCAGTGGTTAACTTGAGTGTTGACTGTGGCTTACATTCAGTTAAGCTAGACTCATTCAATTCGAGTGACCTCCTTGAGAATTCAAATTGCTTTGTCATTCATGCTTGCAGCATGATCATTGTATTGTATTACTCATTCTTTATTGATTATATAGAGCGGCTACTCATTTTGTAGCACTATTACACCATTTTCATGCCTTATTGTTTGAAATCTCTTATGAGACTATGTTTTAGTCCCTAGATTATTGTGACATATTAATAGAATTTGTAAAATTTGCTGAGCAAACCAAGCTCCATAGGTATACTACATTTGCTCGAATTTGTGTGTATATGGATCTCTTGAAGGACCTTCTTGAAGTGGTAAGCTTGAACTGGGATGATGAAGAGTGGATCTAGCAGATTGACTATGAACAGCTGCCCTTCCGGTGCAAGATCTGCCATGAGTATGGCCATTTTGGGAGAAATTGTCCGAAGGGGATCCAGGAGAAGAGTACCCCAGACTAAGAAGGGGAATCTCAAGACAAGGATGGTTTCAAATAGGTCAAAAATAGAAGGAGGGGAAGGAGCGACGAAGGACAGAAATTGAAAAAGGAAATTGCTGGAAAACCCTCGGTCTCCTCAAACCCTTTCCATGTCTTGGGGGAAGAGGGAGAGGATAAATCGAAGGAAGAGGTGGGGCCAACAAGTTCCAAGGAAATGAAGATGAAGGGATCAGAGGACGATAACAATACTAGCAACATGCCAGTCATCATGGAAGAAGACGAAGCTGAGGACATGGAACTCGGGGATCTATATCTGGACGCACTGGAAGAAGAGTGCAGAAACGCGGGCAAGGGATACGTCTCTAGGGAACAGATCGAGCTCTTACAACAGGCCATTATCCAGTCCAAATCACAGAAGGATATGGGGATCAACATAGAGGCGCAGAAGGGAAGCAAGAGGAAATCACCGGAGGAAGACCGGAAGAGAGGTTGGAAAATGAACAAGTAGAGGATAGTAGAAATTGGAGTCAAAATGATCGAATTAGGATAGTGTCCTACGATCAAGGAGACCTTCTCTGAAGTAAGTAAATTTACCTAATGAATATTTTCTCTTGGAATATTAGAGGGTGTAATCACCTAAGGAAGATTAGAACCCTAGCTAGGAAGATAAAACAGGAAAACCAGACATTCTTTTCTTGCAAGAAACCAAGTGTAGCTTTAAGACCATGATAAAGATCAGGAAAAATATATGGAAAGGTAGCAAGGTCATGGAAATGAACACAGATGGTATGAAAGAGGGAATGGACATCCTATGGTAGCCCAGAGAGGTGAATCTCTTGGAATGGAGAGCTGGTCACTTCTCCCTCATAGCGGAGTTTCAAATCTTAGGATCATAGATCAGTGGAACGATAGCTAATATATATGGCCCAAGTGCCTTTCCTCAGAAGCAGGCCTTTATTCACCATCTAAGACGGCTCTGCGTGTTGGACTAGGAAGGACAATGGATTATAGGAGGATATTTTAACCTCATTATCTCTCTTCAAGAAAATAAAGGGGGAAGAAGGATGTTGGACAAGTACCAGGAGGAATTTCAGGAGGTTCTAGCTCAAAGTAATCTAGTGGACATGGAAACTGGGGATGAATGGTTTACATGGAACAACAGGAGAGGTGGGGACCATCTGGTCGCCTCTATAATAGACAGATTCTTGGTGTCAGAGAACATGGTCAGAGGTCAAGGGGAAATCACGGCAAATGTGCTCCCAGCATCTAGCTTTGATCACTGGCCAGTATGCCTTAGTTGGGATGGAGTGGTTGCTCGACTTCCTAAGCCTTTTTGCTTTGAACATTTCTGGCTTGAGCACAAGGGGTAGAATTGCTAAGCTAGTGAGATTAACCACAAATCTATGGACACTTGCACAAGATATGGCATGGCCTCCACAATACCTACACCACCCAACACAAGGTAGTATTCCCTCCATTGCTCCACAGTTCCCTCAAGCCATATATTCCCTTGTAGTGTTTTCTCGGGTGTGCAGAAAGGATTTTCTAGCCCCTCTTGATCTATTTGTGAGGGTCCTCTCTTCACTAGGTTTATCATACAAATCTGGGCCTCTTCCACTCCTACATCTCTCAGACCAAAACATGGATTCACATCACAACAATCCACAAGGAAAACATAGCACACAGGCTTCACTCTATAACACAGAGAACAAATAGGGTTTCCTACCAATTTGTGGTTCACGATAACGCTGTAACACATCAATGAATTTCTTAGGAAAGGGAAATACTTGCAGAAATGCATAGCATCACTTTGCTAAACCAAAAATGCTCTGCAACTCTGGTTGATGAACAATGCTTAACCATGAATGAATGAATGGTGTTGGAATGATAGAATACTCCCTCACAATGAAAACTGAGGAACAACAAAACCTTCCCTCGACTGAGGAAATATTTTCTGACACACATCACATGCTTCCTTGTGTCAAAATCAAGATCATGGATTCCTAGAATGTAGACTTGCAGGCTTGCTCAGAAACACAAACATATTGCCATGCCTTTCTAAACCTAAGGCATTAAATGTCGCAACCAACTTCTGGAAGAAATGAATGATTGAGGACATAAGACAAAAGGGTAGCTGAGGGTTCATGGGTTTCCCCATTGACATCTGGTCACACCTTATTGGATCAAGGGGTTTGAATAAATCCCCTCCCCATCCCTTGTGGAATCATGCCCCCATAGATTTCACATTGCATTTCCATGGCTAGCTGTGGTATTTATTAAATTGTGCATTTACATGATATTCAAAATATATTGTGCATGACTAGAACAATAACCATAGGAATCAACCTTTATCACCTATACGTAAACACCAAATCAATGGTAGGGCCTTGTCCTTGAGCTCCTCGCCATGATTTCCATATAATATTTACATAATGTACAATTCAATACCATGGGGTCAAAATTGAGGTGTTACATTCCCCTCCCCCTTCAATAGCACTGTCCTTGGTTCTTTACAAAATTAAACAAAACTGCTACATTGGCACCACCCTCAGTTCTCTGCAAAATTGAACAAAAATGGATGTGCCAATCGCATGGCATCCTCTAGCTCCCATGTAGCCTCTTCAGGACTGTAGTGCTCCCATTGCACCTTCACCTGTCCAACGACTCGATTCCATAGCACTTTGACCTTCCTGTCAAGGATGCATAATGGCTTGGTTTGGAACTCTCCCTCGAGTTCCACCTGGATCACATCCCAATTTATCACATGGTTAGGATCATGTACATATTTCTTAATAAAAGAAACATGAAAAACATTATGAGCTCTAGTGCTAGTAGGTAATGCAAGTCTATATGCAAGTGGCCCTATTCTTTCAATCACTTCAAACAACCCACAGTATCTAGGTGATAGCTTGGAACAACTTCCAAGATTCAAGGAACTCTTCCTTTCCCTCACCCCGAGGTAAACATGATCCCCAAAATTGAACTCTATGTCCACCCTATGCTTATTTGCATATCTCTTTTGTCTATCTTGGGATGCTTTCAGATTCTACCTAATCTTTGCAACCTCTTGCTCCATCTCCTTGAGAAATTATGGACCAAGAACAATCATGTTCACTGGATTATCCCATGTCACAGGTGTCCTATACCTTCTTCCATACAAAACTTCATATGGAATCATCCCCAAGGATTTGTGTTGTCCATTATTATAATCAAACTCTACCAAGTGTAGATAATCCTCCCACATGGATGGTTTTTCCATCACATACATGTGAAGAATGTCTTCAAGCACTTGAATCACTCTTTCTATATGTCCATTAGTCTAAGGATGGTAGGCAGTGCTGAAGTTCAACTTTGTACCCAAATATGCAAACAAACCCTTCCAAAAATTGGAAGTGAACTTAGGATTCCTGTCAGAGACTATTGCCTAGGAAATCTATGCAATATTAAAATCTCCTTCATGAATATTTTTGAAATTACATCGGTCTTATAAGTGGACTTAATCGGTATAAAATGTGTTTCCTTTGTCAACTTGTCCACCAAAACCATGATGGAATCATGTTGCCTCCAAGTCATTGGAAATCCTGTAATAAAATCCATGGAAACAACTTCCCATTTCCATTCTGGAACTGGAAAAGGATCATGAGAAGAAAAGGCATAGTTCTTCTCATGATCCTTCAACTTCCTTGACTCATAACATACCACGTGGTTATTTTGCATAAGAACTCCTCGAAGTCCTTAACTGCATGCATCGGTACACACCACAAAATCTTTCTTTGGGTATGCAATTTTCAAAACTGGTGCACTTGTGAGAATATTTTTCAACTGCTGGAAGCTTTCTTCACACCATGGTTTCCATTCAAACCTCATCCCCTTATTTTGCAAAGAAGTGATGGAATGTGAAACCTTTGAGAATTCTTCAATGAATCTCCAGTAGTAACCTGCAAGGCCCATAAAATATCTTACATATGTCACATTTCTTGGAGTTAGCCAATTCATAATGGCTTCAATCTTCTCAGGGTCTACAGATACTTCCTCATTTGAGATGATGTGACCCAAATAATGAATCCTACCTTTATAGAAGTCACACTTGCTCAAATTTGCATACATCTTATTCTCCCCGAGTAATTGCAATGTCGATCTCATATGTTCTTCATGCTCTTCCTCATTCTTAGAATAAATGAGAATGTCATCAAGTAAGACAAAAACAAACTTGTCTAGATACCTGCTGAAAACACTATTCATAAGGCACATAAATGTAGTTGGTGCATTTTTGAGACCAAATGGTGCCACTACAAACTCATAATGTCCATACCTTGTTCTAAAGGTTGTCTTGTGAATGTCTTCATCCTTGATTCTTACTTGATGGTAACCAGACCTTAAGTCAATCTTGGAAAATATCTTTGCTCCTCTCGTTTGATAAAAGAGGTAATCAATTCAAGGTAAAGGATATTTATTCTTCATAGTGACATTGTTCAACTGTCTGTAATCAATACACAAACTGAGTGTACCATATTTCTTTTTTACAAATAGAACTGGTGCTCCCCAAGGAGACACACTCGTCTTGATGTACTTCTTCTCCAACAACTCTTGCAACTGTGTCTTCAGCTCTACCATTTCTGGTGTACTCATCATGTAGGTTGTCTTGGACACTGGTTCTACTCTTGGAAGAAGTTCAATGGTTAAATCAATGTCCCTCTTTGGAGGAAGCCCTGGTATTTCATCAGGAAAAAAATCCCTGAATTCCTTGAACACAAGAAAATCCTCCAACCTAATATTTTCATTCTATGCTACCTCCAACACATGGGATGAATACGCTCTGAAACCTTTCCCACAGAAATGATTCAGTTGCATTGCTAAAATATTCTTAACAGAAATCACCTTTGGAATTCCTCTTACAACCCTTAAGTTTCCTTCTTCATCCAAGCACTCAAAAGTCTTATTGTAACAATCAAGATTTACTATGTGTGCTTCCAACCAATCCATTCCAATGAGAACATCATAGGAACCAAGTGGTAGAGCATTCATATTTGCACAAGTGACTAATCCATCCATGACAAATGGACATTTCCTTACCACTTCACTAACTTTCCTCTTGGTTCCAATGGTTAGCTGAACTAACCATGATTTGGTATGCTTTAACTTCTTAAAAGCACGAATCTCAACAACTCTATGAATAATATAAATGTGAGTAGATCCAAGTTCAATCAAAACAGAAAAAGATTGCTCAGCAATCTTACCTGCAACTTCAACCATATTTAAATGATGATATTCCTGGCGGTTCTCTAGTGCTGCATAAATCTTAGGGACAGTCCTTGCTACTTGACCCACTGTTTCAGATTCTTGAATGTTGTAAGCTAGCCTTACATTCCCATTCTCAAGTTGAAAATTCCTACACAAATGGGGTCCTCCACATGTCCATCATTGGAGTGGCTCTCTGATCTCTTTTGGATCTCTTGGATTTTCTCCTATCACTCTGCCTGGCTTAGCCACATCTTGTGATGGCTGCTTCTACTGATTTTGGAAGTTAGAGTGATTGAAAACTTTCTTCCTCTGATCATACTTCTCAATCTTCTTATCCTTCCATGTCTTATGGTAATCAGGTATGCCTTTATTATGATCATAGCAATACTTATCCTTTCTTATATCTTATTCTAAAGTTTTGGGTTCATCAAATTCAATTTTGTCTTTCTAAGACTAAGGAAACCCACTCAGAAAAAGATGGATTTTTACTTTATCATCTTTGATATACCTGACATACCTCAATAGTTCCAAGAAATTATTGGCATACTCTTCCATGGTTTGCTGCCCCAATCTCAACTCATGGAATTCTTTAATATTATCATCATAATACCCATCAGAGAGGTAATTATGCTTGAAATACTTTTGGAATTGTTTCCACATAATCTTCCTTTCATTGATCTTCTTCACTTTCCTAAAGTGCTCCCACCATATGGACACTCTTCCAGTCAAATTGAAGATGGCTACCCTATCCTCCATATTTCCTGAGTAATCCTGGAATTGGAAATATTTTCTCATCCCAAGAAGCCAAGATTCAACTTCTTGACCGTTCTTTATCTCACCATTAAAGGTAGGAGGCATTGCCTTCTTGAATTCATCACGTGAGCTAATCCTGTAACGCCTCTTTCTCCTATTCCCATGAGAAGAAGAACTTGAACCCCGAGTGGGTCCTCCTAAGTCAAATGATCCACTAGAATACCTCTTTCTTCTTTTAGCACCGCTCCTACTTCCTTCTGGATTTATTGTCCGATTCTCAGAGTTCATCTACCTCTGGATGTATGTCAATATCTACAGCATGGATGCATTCACCTGATCCTACTCTTCTTGAGCCTTAACCAATCTTTCATTATCTTCCCTGTAACTTTGCATCTGCACCCTTAAGATTCTCATGGTGGTTGCAATATCTGACAGAGTCTCATGAAATATCCTTTCGTTGGACTCAGTATCAGCATTTCCAACTCTGACATTTTCCCCCATATCATCTTCTGTTAAATTTCCATATGCTTAGCTAAGACATCAGTATTTCATTTCATTTTCATAACAAAAGCATATAAACATGATCACTGAAAGATAGAAAAGATCAACCATACAAAAGGAACACAAATATTTATCCTGGAAAAACCCGAAAGGGAAAAACCCAGCAAAAGCTTCCTCAATATAGATGCCCCAAAAAGATAAAAGATAAAACCGGCAAGGAGATCAAAGCCTGATCCTCCTCCTTCTCCAGCTACTTCTCTTCTCCACTAATGCGCTACACAAGTGAGAGTGTGTGTGTCTCAAATGAGGAGCACTACACCTCTATTTATATTCATCCGTTTACTTAAGTTAACTCATTTGACATGTGGGCTCGAGTTAAATCATGTAGGCTCGAGTTACACATGTAGGCTCAAGTAACCACACTGGGGTGCTGATGACCCACCTTTACAATTAGAGGGGACTACGTCATGACTCTTATTAGTTCTTCCGATTAGGAGCATCGCGGTACAATGTAATACAAGTGGTTCTCTCGGTAGGACCATCGGGGGCCACAAAAAAAATACATATAGAATATTCTTCGAAGTTACAATATTTCAACACTCCCCCTTAATGAGAAGGGTATTCTATAGCAACATCAACAACAAAAAGAGTAGAGATAGGGGACATCATCACAATCAACGGGGTAACACATCTATAAATCATTGGAATCTTTTCAACATCATGTAGTCTTCATCTTCAATCTTCAGTATTCATCATCAGCAACATCTTCAGTCTTTGATCTGCAACATCTTCAGCATTTTGATATTTCAATTAGCAATGACATCTTCAGCACTTGGACCTTTCGATCAGCAACAACATCTTCAGCACTTTGAATTTTCGATCAGCAACAACATCTTCAGCACCTTGAAATTTCGATCGGCAACAACATCTTCAGTACTTTGACCTCTCGATCAGCAATATCATCATCAACACTTTTCCCTTTCGACCAGCAGCAACATCATCATCATCATATTCTGATCTATCGATCATAATCATCATCACATTTTGATCTTTCAATCAGAAACATCATCATCATACTCTGATCTTTCAATCAGAAACATCATCATCATACTCTGATATTTTGATCAGAAACATCATCAACATACTCTTATCTTTCGATCAGAAACATCATCATCATACTCTAATCTTTCGATCAGTAACATCATAATCATAGTGCGTCATCATCATACTCTGATCTTTTAGATCAATATGTCATCATCATCATACTTTGATCTTTCGATCAGTATGTCATCATCATCATACTCTGATCTTTCGATCAGTACGTCATCATCATCATACTCTGATCTTTTGATCAGTACGGCATCATCATCATCAGCAACAACCTACAATCCACAACTTAAAGACAAAAAGTCTTTGGATCACTTTTGGACTTAAAGTCCAGGGATGATACAATCCCACCACATTCTCGACAACCGAAGTTACTGGATTGATTACGGGAGAATCTGTCCCTATCACTTTAGGACTAAGTCCAAGGACGATGCAATCCTACCACATTCTCGAGGACCGAAGCCACCGGATTGATTACGGGAGAATCAGTCCCTATCACTTTAGGACTATGTCCAAGGATGATGCAATCCTACCACATTCTCGAGGACCAAAGCCATCGGATTGATTACGGGAGAATCAGTCCCTATCACTTTAGGACTATGTCCAAGGATGATGCAATCCTACCACATTCTCGAGGACCAAATCCACCAGATTGATTGCGGGAGAATCAGTCCCTATCACTTTAGGACGATGTCCAAGGATGATGCAATCCTACCACATTCTCGAGGACCGAGGTCACCAGATCTATTATGGACAGATGTCCCAGGATGATACAATCCCTCTTCATTTTCGACGACCGAGGTCTCTAGATCACTTTAGGGAAAGTGCCTAGGGATGATACAATCCCACCACGTTCCCGAGGACCAAGGTCACCGGATCTATTGTGGACAGATGTCCTAGGATGATACAATCCCTCTTCATTCTCGAAGACCGAGGTCTCCGGATCACTTTAGGGAAAGTGCCCAGGGATGATACAATCCCACTGCAACATCACTACTCCCCCTTTCAGGGAAGATCTTTTCGAACCACACCAAGCTTGTCTCGAAAGTGTTCAAACTCTACTCGAGGCAGAGGCTTCGTCAGTACATCATCATCCAAACCATCATCATCTACATCTTCAGTATGTGAATAATGAACTATCACCATCTGTATGATCTCCATTATGTGAATAATGAAAGCATCATCATCTATATCTTCAGTATAGAAATACTGAATCACCATCATCTGTATCTATAGTATGTAAATACTGAAATATCATCTATATCTTCAGTATGGGAATACTGAAATCATCATCATCTATATCTTCAGTATAGGAATACTAAAACATCATCATCTCTATATTCAATATAGAAATACTGAATCACCATCATCTGCAACTACAGTATCATCATCTGCATCTTATCTTGTATGTAGAAATACCGGATTTCTACGTGTTACGTCGGAACACAGGGTTCTTTTTCATCACAACTATGTTTATCACATATAATCATTGTAGTGTCCATCTTCAGGTCAAAGAGACCTGATATCAGCTTCTGAAGCCATATGGCTTCACAACTTAGTAGAGAAATCTACTATGTATTCTGCTTCAACCGTGCTAAGAGAAACACTGGACTTTTTCCTGCTAAACCATGAACTCATAGCAGACCTCAAACAAAAGTATCTACCTGATGTGCTTTTCCTATCTGAGATACTTCCAGCCCAATCTGCATCTGTGTAGCCATACAATCTATAATCATGGCTACCATCATAGTATAGACCAAAGTCTATAGTCCCTTTCAGATATCTCATCACTTGTTTTGCAGCTACTAGGTGAATCCGTCTTGGTTGAACAAGATATTGAATTAAGGTGTTCATAGTAAAACAAATGTCTAGTCCGGTATTTGTTAAGTACATCAATGACTCAATGATCTGTCTGTAGTGAGTCATCAGCTAACAGCTTCAGGTTGGAGTCCATGGGTGTGGCCATGACTCTGCATTCCAACATATTGAATCTCTTCAATATCTCTACCACATACTTTCCCTGGTTGAGAAAGATTCCTTCTGAACTTTTCCATACTTCTAGACCTAGGAAACAATGCATTAACCCAAGGTCTTTCATCTCAAATTCTTCTGCTAGTTTCTTCTTGCTTTCCATGATCTGTTTCTCATTCCCTGTCAAGAATAAGTCATCCACATATAGTAATAGAATGACAGGTACATCTTCTACAACCTTGTAGGAAAGGTTAGGATCGACTTTACTCTTGGCAAAGCCCATGCTCATCAGGAAACTATCTATTCTTCCATACCAAGCTCTGGGAGCTTGCTTCAGGCCATAGAGGGCCTTCTTCAACTTGCATACTTGATTCCATCTATCTTCAACTTCAAATCCTCATGACTCTTCGATGTAAAACTCTTCCTCAATCATACCATTAAGGAATGCTTGTCTTTACTTCATCATGGAAGAAACTACCATGATAGTTTTGAAGGAAGTGTACCTTGCTTCCTGGAGTAAGTGTCTCTTCAGAATTAATTCCCTCTTTCTGATAGAAACCTCTAGCCACAACTCTTACCTTATTTCTATCAGCAACATATCTTATCTTGCAAATCCATTTGGAAGATACTGCATTCTTGCTTTCTGGTTTGAGTACTATATCCCAAACATCAATCTAGTATCATAACATCTTCTATGAGTTTGTCTTCTCAGGTCATCAACATATCCTAGTCTTGTACATTCAACCTTGAAGGTTGGAACCCACTTTACTCTTGGTAAAGTATTGATCCATTACAAAGCTATCCATCATGTCATACCATGTCGAACTCAGATATAATTTTCTGTAGTCACTCCCCCTGAAGTGGAGTATCATCTTCCCTCTTCATTCTGTACAGGTGGTTCTATGCTTGATATATACTAGTCAATAGAGTATGTCATGTCATAGTCTATTCTTTCTGGGGAGAATCACGAACCTTGCTTTGTACACTTGTTCCATCATATCATATACATCATTCCCCATGATCAACTGTTATTCTTTGATCATAGCTTCTTTTATAGCATTCTTTTCTTCATCTTGAGTTATCTCTTGTACCCATGGTGGTCTTCATCCTTCAAGGTGGATCTACCACTCTCTGAAGCTCTTTCTTCCATCATGGTGTCTCTGACCCTGGGAGCTTCAGATTCATGTTTATTGGAGTGAATATTGAATTGTCATCACTTGTTCTTCGGAACAAGTCTCATCCTTCTTTTCTTGTAGGAGGTTGTACATGACCTTTCCTACAATTCAAATGCACCAGTTGCATGGTTAGAACTATTTCATAAAACATATGCATAATGGCAAATTCTTATGCATCATGCAACTATTTAGTCAATACAACATTCATCCATATCTCACATAAACTTTCTAGATTCCTTCCATCTCCACCATGACATTATTGAGATTGTGCACTAATCCAATATGTTAGCAAAGAGGTTTGATAAGTAGCAATGGAGAGTTATATAGCACCATGAGCTACTTACCCATCACATACATATTAGTAGTATACAGTCATTAATGCAAACAATCTATCATTCATAACACATCAACTGAATATAATCAAATGCATAACAAAACAAAATCATTAAATGACAATTAAATACTTATGTTTTGTTTGTTTCGTGGGTAGACTCCTTCTTGATCATTCTGCTTCATCATATTCTTCATTCATGAAATCATCATTTCTTATCCAGATGATAAGATGGATAAGAGGTTCTTTAAGAATTGAGTTCTTCATATTCCTCATCGCTTGAGGGATCTTCTTTGAATGGTTAGAGCTTGATCTTCAATTGCTTCCATATTTCTTCTTCTCTTCTTATGAGATGAGCTTCTTCTTCTTCCCAAAGTCTATTGAAAGTAATTAATTTCTTCTGGCACACATTCTTTGCATGAATGAATCCCATGATCTTGGGAGGCCATTCAAGGTGGGTATCACCACTTCTGCATTCTCCACTTCTTCTTCTACCGCTTCAATTTGTTCTGCATTCTGGATCTTCACATTCTTCAAATGTTTTCTCAAAGCCATCTTCTGATTTAAGTTCTTATCTTCAAATAGCTTGGTCAAGGAATCAAACATCTTCGGTGTCTTTGGGGAGACACTTGTGGTAGAAGTTGATTCATGACTGAATCAACAATGATCTTCTTGGCCTTGACCAAGTTCTTCTTGTGTAAGGCTTCTAGCCTCATCTCCCTCTAGAATTAGAACCTCTATACTCATGTAGGTGTCCAAACCATTTTATTCAGAGAGATCATATACTTCTAGGCTTGGAATTTGTCAACTTCACCAAGCTTATCATCAAGCTGATGTGATAGATCACTTTGAAATGAGAACCTCAAATCAAAATAGCAAAGGATTAGATCTTACCGATTTGAGGTGTCCGTCTTGGTTCCGAAGCTCGCTGATCTAGGGTTTGTCACAGAAACCCTAATTTTCAAAAATTGAAATCTTTCAGATTTGATTGGATATACAGATAGATCTCTTCAAATGGAGCTGTCCAATGTACTCCTTTTCTGAAAATAGTGGAGGGAAGCTCCCGGAACAGGAAGCCCTAGATTTCCAATTTCTTCTGCAGAAATTCCTGTTACTATTTCTGTGATATCTCCAAAATTACTTATCCTCTATGTCTGAAATTTCACATGGAGGTAACCTCGCATGTATCTGATCCAAAAAAATAGGTTTCATAAGAATTGGTTTTACCATTTTGGATTTATGATCCTTTTCCCAAGGTGACCTGTTACAGGACTGTTCAGAACAACAAAGTTGTACAGAATGCCACATGTCACTGGTTCATATTCTGAGTCTGATATTTGGACCACTAAAATTAAAGTCCATTCCATTTACAAAAAATCTTCAAGAATTCCATTTGGACCTCTGTAGCCCAATATATTGCAGTTCTCCCTAGGTGTCCTATTTAGGGATGAATTCTGGAAGAGGCTAGAACCCTAACTTGGAGGGTTAATATCTCCCAGAATATAGCGAATCGGAGTCTAAAATTTAGATGCAATGTACATCATGATTTCATCTTCGGCCCCTGAAATTTTCAGCCCTTGAGCCTTCGCCAATATTGGGATATAGCGAATGTAACAAAACTTAGCCATTTTAGTACTTAGGGTTTTTCTAGCTAGGGGTCAAACTAGGGTTTGACTTTCCCAGAGTTTCACCCAACCAAATTTCTTGATCTAGGTCTCTAAAATTCGGTTTTTATGAGGAGAAAAATCATATGCTGGTCTCACTCAAAAATTCCTCTTCTGTAGAAATCCCTATTTTCCACATCGAAAACTGAAAATGCTCGGAATCGAATTCCGCTTCGACAAAAAGATGCGCCCTTCAATGGAGAGTCAGCCTAGCATACTTTTGCTGATGGATTGTGGAGAGAGACCCAAAAATTAAGAATCCCTAGCTTCTGTAGCTGCACAATGTCTTCTTCTTAGGTTAGCTCTGATACCATGTTAAATTTCCATATGCTTAGCTAAGACATCAGTATTTCATTTCATTTTCATAACAAAAGCATATAAAAAAGATCACTGAAAGATAGACAAGCACAACCATACAAAAGGAACAAAAATATTTATCCCAGGAAAACCCTAAAGGGAAAAACCTAACAAAATATTCCTCAATATAGATGCCCCAAAAAGATAAAAGATAAAACCAGCAAGGAGATCAAAGCCTGATCCTCCTCCTTCTCGAGCTACTTCTCTTCTCTACTAATGCGCTACACAAGTGAGAGTGTGTGTGTCTCAAATGAGGATCACTACACCTCTATTTATATTCATCCATTTACTTAATTTAACTCATTTGACATGTAGGCTCGAGTTAAATCATGTAGGCTCGAGTTACACATGTAGGCTCAAGTAACCACACTGGGGTGCTGATGACCCACCTTTACAATTAGAGGGGACTACCTCATGAATCTTATTAGTTCTTTAGATTAGGAGCATCGGGGTACAATGTAATACAAGTGGTCCTCCCGGTAGGACCATTGGGGGCCACAAAAAAAATACATATAGAATATTCTTCGAATTTACAATATTTCAACATCTTCCTCGTGATCATAGGGATCCTGTGCATCATTCATGTTGTAGGTTCTCATGGTTGAGCCAAAACCCACTCATCAACTACATTTTGACTCTGAAAAAATGTGTTGATCAAACACACTGTTAGACAATCTCAGAAATTCAAAGACACTTACCAACTGTTCACTACAGGTATGAACGGTCGAGAATGTGGTATCACCCAGATCTACGGTCAAGGTTCATTTATAAAATAAAAGAACGAGGAGGATAAATAGGGCACTGAGTGGAAACTAATCACCACAACGGAGGTTTAAGATCAATGGATGAGGTTGATGCACAAACAAATCAACAGCTGGCAGCAATTTCGCTGGGTGAACTAGCACGGAGAAAGAATCTCTTGCTGCACGCAATACGAAACATGTGTAAATGATGTGTCCTCCTCCCATTGGGTATTGCGCTCAGAGATAGGGGGTATACAAATCACATTTTTGAGTGCAAAATCTCTATGCAATCAAGTTCACCATCAATTTGAAGTTCGTTGGTTAGTTAACTTTAGTAGAACCTCTAAAATAGTGATCTGTCTTGCTGCAGTTTTCCTTCTACAACATTTAACTTGGCCCATCTAGGACCAATGTTGTATCCAATAGCTCTGTTAACTATTCAACTTAGCCCATTTAGGCCCTAGTGCTGCAACCGCAGCTCTGATACCAATCTATAACATCCCCATACCCCTTAATGCAGAATAATTAAAAAAAATTCTTCAAGAAACCTTTTTCTCATTTCAAAACATAGGGAATAGGTGTTAACACACTCTTCAACATTTATCCTCAGGTTTAGAAAGAACCGTAACAGTCATTCCTCCCTTCACAGATTCCTTCTGCAATTGGAAACACCATTTCCGCACTGGACCTGTTCTTTCCACACACCGTCCTCCGCAATTCTACTTTTTGCCTTCTTCTCCGTAGCTCAGAAATAGAAAATACCATGTGCGACGGAGATATTTGACCACTCTTCTGTCTTCCGCATTTTTGACCTCGGAAATCGAGAATTAGAACTTTAACATTCGAAGGAAATTTTCAACCATTAATCCACCTTCCGCACTTCTGCTTTCCTCCTTTTGACCTTGGAATGAGTAAATGCATGAAATGACTACCTTTCCCATCGGTTTCCTCCTTTCCGGCTTCCGACCTTCTGATTTCCAACTTCTGACTTTGGAACACGGAAATCCATATTTTGCCTTCAACTTTTCCATACTTTTTGATTTCTGCCTTCCTCCTTTCCACTTTCCACAGGGGTTTGGAAGTCGGAAACTCGACTTTTTTTTGGATTTTCATTGCTTTTCCGCTCTTTTATTCTTCACCTTTCGCAGGAGCATCCCGTGGTGCGTAAAAATATATTTTTTCCTTTCCCAACTGTTCTTTTCTGCATTTTTCCCTCCACCTTCCCTAGGAAGATTCCAAGGGGCAGAAATGCTAAGTCAGATGCATTCTGACTCTGCCAACAGGATTTTAGCTTCCAAGGACTTAAGCAAAATGCATTGCAAAACACAAGGCATATATAGAAGTAAAGTGCAGGGAAACATACACAAGTAAAATTCTACTTAATCATCCACAAACATTCAACATGAACATAGAAATTCATCATAATCCATTCATCATACTCATAAGCATTCTACATAATAAGTATAGTCATTCATAAACAAACACAGTGCATAAACAAGAACAACAGAGAATACCTATCTGGATTGATGGACTTTTCCTACAACTAGCTATGTTCCTGCAACGTTCCACCCAACCATAAGCCAGTTGTGTTCACCAATCTCTCAAACCAATTGCCACCCCCAAGCTGGGCATGATTTCCACAAGGAACTAGGGAACATCCGACTTACACACAATTAGAACATATCACACACAGTCAAGACAAAACACAGTTTGGTTTCACATACTGTCCAACTCAGGCAATATACAGTTGGGTTTCATAGGCTACTAAGGCAATGACTCACACACATCGAAACATAGTCAAAGCAACCTACAACTTGGTTTCTCAGACTGCTAAGGAAATGGAAAGGTAGAATTGCTAAGCTAGTGAGCTCAACCATAGAGCTATGGACACCTACATAAGATCTGGCTTGGCCTCCCCAGTTCTTGCACCACCCAACACAAGGAAGTATTCCATTCACTGCTCCATAGTTCTGTTAGGCCATACCTTCCCTTCTAGTGTTCTCTCGAGTGTGCATAAAGCATTTCCTAGACCCTCTTGATCTATCTGTGAGTTTCCTCTCTTCACTAGGTTTGTCAGCCAAATCCAAGCCTCTTCCACTCCTACACCTTTCAGAACAAAATAGGGATGCACATCACAGCAAGCCATATGGAAAACACAACACAATAGCTTCACTCTGTAACACAGAGAAAAAACAGGGTCTCCTACCAATCTGTGGTTTAGGATAACGCTGAAACACATCAACCAATTTCTCAGAAAAGGGAAATATTTGCATAAACATGTAGCATGACTCTGCTAAACCAAAAACTCTTTACGACTCTGGATGATGAACAATGCTTAACCATGAATGAACGAATGGTGTCAGAATGATAAAATAATCCCTCACAATGAACACTGAGGAACAACAAAACCTTCCTTCGACTCAGGAAATATGTACTTGAATGCATAATGTTCTTCCTTTTGTTAGAAGAAAGATCGTGGCTTCCTAGACTGCAAACTTGAAGGCTTTCTCAGACACACAAACATACTTCCATGCCTTTCTCTGCCTAAGGCATTAACTTCCTCAACAAGCTTCTAGAAGAAATGAATGATTGAGGACAGAGGAAAAAAGGTATCTGAGGGTTCATGGGTTTCCCCATTGACATTTTTTCACACCCTATTGGCATAGGGAGTTTGATTAACTCCCCTCCCTATCACTTGTGGAATCATCCACCCATCTCTTTCACATTGCAGTTCCATAGCTAGTTGTGGTATTTATTAAATTTTGCATTTATATGATATTCAAAATATACTGTGCATGACCAGAACAATAACCATAGGAATCAACCTTGATCACCTATACACAAACACCAAATCAATGGTAGGGCCTTAGCCTTGAATTCCTCGCCATGATTCCATACAATATTTACATCATGTACAATTCAATACCATGGGGTAAAAACTAGGGTGTTATAGCTTTGCCAAAAGATAAATCCATTCTAAGTGGATCAAATTCACAATGATGGCCTTACAATTTCGCCAAACTGTTAGTTAAATCCCAAAGAGGTGTACCCCAATGCATAAAGAAGAGGCTTATAAGGTTGAAATTCTATATCAACACCTTCATATTTTACAAGTAATCTTCACAGGCCTCCTGCAACAATTATTGGTGGCTGCTTACTGCCAATTTGGAGGGGATTACGCCCTTTTACCTATGATTATTCACCCATAAATTCCAGATTTGAGAATTGAGGTGTTTTAACACTTTTGACCTTCAAAATTCTCTCAAAGTGTTCATAATTGTCCATTTGAGTCTCCCACTTGATTCTAGGGTTGTTTATGCCCATAGGACTGCCCAACATAGCTCATAGTGTACTCATAAATGAAAATGAAAGGGATCACTACTATCACATGGTTTATTTAGAACATAACATCTCCCCAATGTTCCCTTATCTTTATCTAGCATGTTGAGTCCCATGGATCGATTTTATTGAATAGAAAATCATCTTGTCGAGAACTAGCCTTTGGTTGTTACCAAACTGATTCAAAAATACAACATTGTTTTTCAAGATATGCCCAAAGAGCTACCTATTTATAGAGGCACGCAACACATCATTGAGTTTTAACTCAAAAAAGTGCATATGTTTGTCTACCCATACCTCTATTGTGATTTTCAGAGCACTAAAATATAAAGCCTTGTTATAGAACTATGGGAAGGAGGAATTAATACTCCTAGAAACAGTACCTACTCAAGTCCAATGATGTTGGATGGAAAAAAAGAATGGGATTTTATCACCTTTGTCTTGCTTATATGTAATTCAATAGAGTCCATACCATTTATAAATGATCAATTCCAAGAATTGGTATGCTTTGGATGAATTATACAATGCAACATTTTATTTGGTTTTATGTAAAACTGATCATCTTAGCCATGTTAGCGGATCACAAATTATATGTTTAAGAGTCTAAATGTGAATTTCCTAATATACATCTACATTATCTTGATTACATCATAGGATTTGAAGTGGTTAGCATGTATTTACAAAAGGTTAGAGCCATACGATTTGAAGTGGTTAGCATATATTGACTAAGGAAGGTCAGAGCCATTCATACTACTTCCTTAGGTCTCTCAATTTAGAAACAATGTTGGAATTGTTTGTCTTTTCTTAGAATTACAAATGATGCAATCTTGGTGTTAATATTTCCCCTTTCCCTAATTCTTAAAGGGTGTTGGGCCAGGAAAAGTAAATAAGGAAGAATCCACCTTGCAAGTGCAAGAGCAAAAGTGGGCATGCGACGGAGGAAAAGTAGGCAGAAAAATATGCGATGACGATAGCTGCGAAGAGGAAGGAAAATTCGAGTCGGTGGAAGAGGCAGGTAAAAGAGTTAAAGCAAATTAGTTACAAATTGGCAGAAGACTGCAGAAGGATGAACCAATAGAATACCAAGGACTGTTTTGCGACTAGCTATGACTTGTACAGAAGGGCTGAAAGACTTTTCCGCAGCTAGTTATGGCTATGGTTAATGTCATAGAGGAATTTTGAGACCATTTTGGTATGTCATTAATGTAATTGTAGATATTTTGTAAGACACTTGAGTCTGTAATAACTGAATAGTACTGAGTCAACCCTGTGCGGTCTTGAGAACACTATAAGTAGGAGGAACCCGCTATGTATAAGGGTTTGGTGTATTAGCTTCAATTTTGTTCAATAAGTTAGATTTAATTTAGTATTTTATTGTTGAATTAGAAGAGGAGTATAGTAGAAGGCTGTCGAGCCGTGGATCTTGCAGCTGAGTGCATAGAACTCTAGTAGTAGAAGTAATCTACAGCTGAGTGCGCAAATAGTTAAATAGAAGAGTCAATCTAGGCTATGTGCGAATCAGTAGGAGTAGATAGAAGCATTAAACCAAAGAGCATGAGAGCAGAAAGATTGATTCAGATAGACATATATTAAGAATAGTCTGCAAGCCACAGAATCCAAGGTGTTATAAACATTTCTCATGTAGGATGAAGAGCACCTTGGTGGTTTTTCCCAGATGGGTTTCCAGATTATTTCTTGTGTCGAATGAATGAATGCTATGGATATTGGATGTTATGTGAATGTTTGCTTACTTTATATTGTTACAGTTATTGGTGAATGTATGTGGCAACATTACTGATGAGTTAAGGAATGAATGAATGATAAGCATTGTTGACATGTTATATATGATTCCATGATTAATCTACTAAGTTATAATATAAGTCATACAATGTTCGTTATTTTCAAGGAATCAGCTGCGTCGCACAGTTGTGCCAGTTGTTAAGTGGTTAAGGACAAGGTTGTGTCTCGCATAGATTGTGGAATGTAGTTGCACTTCTATCGCATAACAATAGACTCCATCCTCCTATCTCTGGATGAAGGGTCTTGCGACGAAGAGGAGAGCTATAGCCTGATTTCAGAAGGGATAGAGGAGTCTGAAGAGCTTGTGGAGACACTAAGATCAGGGCACGACTACATCACACCAGGAGTATCGCCAGAGGTAAGGTCTAGAGCCTCATATTCTAAAAGAGTTTTTAATACTGATAGTGCTAGTATTGTGACTAGCACGCAGGAGGGTACACCTCCGCTAATTTATTCATTAGATAAACCCGGTTCCAACTCAATGTCCAGAGCAGATATTATACTACCCAAATTCAATGGAAATGGAGCAGAGGATCCAGAGCGACATTGGTTCATCTGTGAAGCTGTATGGATGGTTCGGCTAGTTCATAATGCAGACCTAAAGAAAGTGCATATGATCACAACTCTGAGGGGTCGTACGTCGGACTGGTTTATGAAGTTTTGTGTGGAACCTCTAGGAGCGCCACAAAATACCCTTAAAGAGATCTGATTTGCAATGATCTGTGAGTTCATAAAATACAAATCTGAGTCATAGTGTATCATCGAGATCAAGGAGATAAAGAAATAATTAGAAGAGTTGGTATGGGACTTCAACCGACGGTTTAAAACTTTGAGGGCCAAAGTAAGTTTCCAAATGTCGGATGTACATCATAAAGAATGGTTTATTGTTGTGCTATTACCACACATATGAGGCACATTGTTGCAGCAAAAGATCAAGTCCCAGATAGAAGCGCTAGAGTTGGAAATGAAGCTGGAAGGCTCGCCAATTGGTGATGGTGCTGCAAGAATGGTGCAGATTCAGTTGTAACTAGCTAATTTGACAATACAACTTCAGGATATCATGAAGGGAAAACAAGCCCAAGAAGAATTATTTTGCACAAAGTATAGAACAGATGGACACACCAAATATAATTGTCCAACCTACATGAGCTATATCTCGTCAGGTGTACCAAACCCATTGAGTGCCCATGGACTACCTTGGTGCCGCATATGCTAGTCTAGAGGACATCGCGATGAGGAGTGTCTATACTTGAAAAAATTTGTAAGTACCCCAACAATCATTTTATGGAAATTTTGTATTTCAGTAGGCCATGAAGAGAAGGATTTCAAAGCATACCATCTCTTGAAGGAAAAAATAGTTGAAACCTACTTGATGAAGAACGATGGGCAACCTTAGGCTGAACCAGCGCAAGCATCCTATCATCTTGCACAATTCCCACCCAAACAGTATCAGAACCAGTATCAGCCGTAGTATGTGCCTCAGAATCAGTATGTGCCTCAACATTAGTACATGCCACATAATCATTATCAGCCACAATACCAGCAAAACCAATACCCACCCTAGCAACAAAACCCATAGGGAAGGGGTGGTGGAAACTTCAGAGGTCGAGGTGGAGGAGGATTTGGCATAGGAAGAGGTCAGGTTACATGCTACAACTATGGATAGCTGGGTCATTATACCAGCGATTGTCAGGAACCTACAAAGACATGCTCATATTGTAAAGTACAGGACCACAGTGTAGAGCAGTGTCCATAGTTGATTGCGAAATGGCAGGATAGGACCATCACAGGTCCTAACTCTGTGCAGAATTCAAACCCAAATCCAAATCCTAACTTAAATATCTAGATGATTACTACTGAGCGAAGAAATCTAAGCGTTGTCATCATCACACGAGGAGGTGCTATGACTGAGTTGATCAGGAACCCCCCCAAGAACAACTATATCCACAGGTATGACCTGCGACGCAGAAGAAAGTACCATTCGACGTTAAAAAATAGAAGCAAGTCTTTTTGGACATGCGACCAAAGTTCATAGATCAAGAAAAACCATCGATGTCAAGTGAAGTCAGGGAGATGCCTGAACGTTTCCAATAGCTATTCCAAAATAAAATCCTAAAAAAGGTTAGTAATATTAAATAATCTATTTCAAGTTGTTTAGCGCTAATTCAGGATAAAGATGTTATCGCATAACTAAAAGCATTGATAGAAGAAACTCCAGAAGATCCGTGACCTAGAAACAAGGTTAACCATGTTAAGAAAAAAATTAAAACTAGGCACGAGTTAAGAATGACTGTGCATATAAGCAAATATGACATGGATTACATCATTTTAGACCTGGGCTCAGAGGTCAATATTTTGATGCGACAAACTTGGGAAAGTATGGGAAAGCTGCGCTTGGACTGGTCTCCTGTCGAGTTGCGACTTGCAAATCAGGAAAAGGTACTACCAATTGGTTGGTTGAGTCATGTCCCTATCAACATTGAAGGGTTGTACACATTTGTAGACTTTGAGGTCATTAACATAGTTGACGACAAAAACCCATATCCCACACTGCCGGGGATAGATTGAGCCATAGATAATCAGACCATTATCAATTTGAAGAAAATAATACTGTCATTCAAAGATAATGAGATGAGAGTGGTGTCTCCCATTGATTCATTGGAGGGACAGAGATACGTCGAGCCTCTCTACAACAAAGAAAAGGATAACTATCTTGAACAGATCTACAATTTCAGTGCTCTATAAGAATATTACATCAATTTCACCGTGGCTTGAAACATGAGCTGGAAGAGTGCTAGCTCATGCACATTCGACTCAGGAGAGGCCTTGGAGAATTGGAAAAACCAGTTGCATGAGGTCTCTATGAGGAGGTGCACCAGAATCACAAGGTCTGTGCGATGGGTGGAGAATGAGCTACAAGAACTGCCAACCTATGAGGGTTTACCTAACCTAGCGACTGTCTTACATGAGTTTGAAGGACTTGTAATAGAGTTGTAGCGATTTTCTGCATTAGACCATGTACTAAAGGCTATGCCCTCTAGATGGTGGGGTACACACAAGCAGTCCATATCAGAATGGCCACAATGCAAAATATTTATGGAAGCTAGATTTGGTGAAGAGGTCACCACTGTGAGTCACAAGTACACAAGCCTTTCAAGCCCTGTTGAGCACATAAATTAGTGTCGCATCACATTTGCAGAATACTGACGATAGGAATGGGTCCATCATTTCATTCACACATTGGAAATGACACACCGAAGCTGGTATACATCTATGGAGTTGAAACAAGGAACTCGGGATTGGGATGAGGTAGCTAAACAGTTCGTGCACACATTTGAATTTGCTGATGAGAAACCTACAGTTGATGTTGCACTTCAAATGATAAAGGAAAATATATTTGTTGAAATCCCTGTCGAAGAGGCAAATTCCCACCAGTGCACCACGACCATCAAACAATGGATGGCCTGTTACAATCTAGCTGGAGACCTAGATGATGATCTGACTAAAATAAACATACTGGAGTCAGAGGGTACATGCGTAGTTGAGGAAAGTGGTATGTCAACTGACTAGTTCCTCAAGTCGTTGAAAATCAAGAAATTAAACATTGGGTCGCTAGAGAACACAAAGTTCGCCAATATAGGAGATTATTGGGATGAAGAAACAATAACAAAAATTACATACTTGCTGCATGAGTATCACGATATATTCCCTACCAATTTCTCAGAGATGAAGGGAATAGTTGGCGACTTGGGAGAGATGAAAATACCCTTGAGACCAGATGCTAAACCCATTAAGCATCGAGCTTATAGGTTGAATCCAAGGTATAAAGAAAAGGTAAAAGATGAATTGGATCACATGCTTGATGCAAGAATTATTGAACCTGTTGAAGAGTCATCATGGATCAGCCCCATAGTGATCCAGGATAAGAAAACCATAGACGAAGTTAGGATCTGTGTTGACCTAAGGAAGCTAAATGATGCATACATGCACGATCCATTCCCAACACCGTTTACAAATGAAGTATTGGAAAGCGTCGAAGGACAAGAGATGTATCCATTCATCGATGGCTTCTCTAGCTATCATCAAGTCAGGATCACGAAGGAGGAATGCCATAAAACAAACTTCGTAACAGAATAGGGATGCTACCAATATATGGTAATGCCCTTTGGACTCAAGAATGCACTTGCTATTTTTTCTAGAATAGTAGTTTCTACTTTTAAAGATTTCATTCATACATTTCTTGAGGTCTACTTTCATGATTAGATTGTGTTTGGTCTAGTAAGAGACCATATTGAGAGTCTGTGCATGATGTTGGGTCATTGTCACCAGTATCATATCGCGCTTAATTCCAACAAATATATTTTTTGCGCACCATTTGGTGTGTTTTTGGGTCATGTTGTCTGTCACTATGGAATTTTGGTTGACCCAGCAAAAGTCGTGATTATCCTGGACTTACCACCATCGACATTAGTCATGCAACTAAGATTAGTGTTAGGGAACAAAGACTACTACAGGAAGTTCACCAGAGGGTATGCATAGATAACTGCACCCATGGAGAAGCTGTTGAAGGAAGATGCAAAGTTTTAGTGGACTGAACCTTTCCAAGAAAGCTTGGCTAAGTTAAAAAACAATACGACCACCACGCCAATACTGGTATTCCCAGATTGGAAGAAGGAGTTCCATGTTCATGTCGATTCTTCATCTGTGCACTTGGTATAGTCTTGACGCAACTAGGAGAGGGTGTGCTTAACCACCCCATTGCTTTTTCCAGCAGAAAACTATTGACAACAAGGAAAAATTACACCACAATAGAGAGAGAAGGCCTCGCTATGGTTCGTGAGCTTCAGAAGTTCCGACACTACTAGTTAAGTGGATATTTCAAAATGTACACTGATCATTTGGCTCTGAAATACCTGGTAAATAAGCCAGTGTTGGGGGGGAAGGTCTGTTGATGGCTCCTCCTATTTCAAGAATTTGAATTTGAGGTCATAGTGAAACCTGGTTGATTGAATGTCAGGCCAGATCCTCTATCAAGGATCAAAAGTGGTGAAGAACCAACCAGTCTCGAGGATAAATTGCCTGACATGGAACTATTTGTAATCCACATGATGGATGATCATAATTCAGATTTTAACACTATCATCCATCTCCTTAGCACAGGTTATGTGCCTGAAGTATTATCCAGTAACCAAAAGAAGCATTTGGTTGTCAGAGTTGTTGATTATAGGTTGATTCCAGGACATCTGTACAAGCAGGGCACGGATGAGATACTTCGTCGATGTGTTTTTTACTATGAGCGACCTTGGGTAATGAGTGAAGCACATGTCGGTGTCACAGGAGGACACTACACTGGAATGGCCACAATGCACAAGATATTACAAGTAGGGATATGGTGGCCAACCATACATATGAATACTAAGAGCTTTTGTAAGCGCTGTGATATCTTCTAGAGAATAGGAAAACCATCGCGTCGTGATGAGATGCCACTTGTGCCGCTGATAACACTGCAAGCATTCGGCAAGTGGGCCATTGATTTTGTTGGACTGATCAGTCCGCCAGGAAAGAGGACTGGAGTGCACTACATTATCACTATGATAGACTACTTAACCAGATGGGTAGAAGCCGTTCCTGTTAAATATTTCACCGTTGCGACTACGTTGAAGTTTTTATTTGAAAATGTGGTGACTAGATTTGGTTGTCCAAAAATTCTACTCAGCGACCAAGGTACACATTTTGTTAAAAAAATGATTGTTGAGCTTACTGCAGAGTTCCATATATAGCATAAGAAGATGACACCCTATCATCCTCAGGCGAATGGAATGGTTGAATCCTTCAACAAGATTTTGGAGAATGCATTAACCAAATTATGTAACGTGCGCTGATATGATTGGGATCAGAAAGTGTCAATTGTGCTATGGGTGTATTGCACAACTTGCAAGCAATTGACAGGGCACACCCCATTCAGACTGGTGTATGGTTAGGAAGCTGTTGTGCCAATGGAATACATTGTGCTAAGCCTATGAATTGCTGTGCTAATGGAGATGATCGGTGGAGATGCTGTCGAGCAAAGGTTATTGCACCTTGTTCAGATGGAAGAAGAACGTTTCATCGCAGGATTTCATCAGACTGTCGAGAAGCAAAGGAAAAAAGCATGACATGATTTCTATATCCGGGTTAAGCCATTCAAATTCAGAGGACTTGTGTTGTTGTATGACATAAAATTCTTCAAACATCCAAGGAAGTTAAAAACACATTGGATAGGGCCATATACAATCGCGCACATCACTGACACAGGTGTATTAAAACTATAGAAACTAGATGGAACATACGTCGTGGGTATGGTGAACGACAGTCGCTTGAAACCTTACTATGATGGTTGTGGAATTACTGGCTAAGATCGGATCGCTTGTTGAAAAGAGAGAGAGAGAGAGAGAGAGAGAGAGAGAGAGAGAGAGAGAGAGAGAGAAGGAAACTATTATGTCAGAAGTATGCAACAAAACCTAGCAAAACATAGGAAAAAGAGGGAATGATAGGATGTCAGACATTAAAGTGCAAATATTCAATGAATATTGAGGTGGTTATGACAGCTAAGTGTCATTAATTTGACAAGATACGAGGAGAATGAAGGCATGCTTGTTGGTCCCATCAATCGTCCATGTCATAACTACCATAACTGCCTTGAGAGGTACAGCTCAGAACTCGAGTAACCAAATTGATGAGGAACGCGTCGGTTGAGAAACCCACGTGATAGAAAAGACCACGGACTCCCATCGCATGACAAGCACATGACATGTAGGTGCCTAGAAATACAGGCTTCATTGACAAGTTTTAGTTTACTTGCACACAGTGAGCACGAGAGAACCAAAGTCGAGAGCAACAGAGCCGAAGCTTGTAATAGAGAGCAAGACAAAACCCATGGTTATAGAGATTTCTAATGCTAGTGATTTATTTGACGTAACTGTTGCCTCGCTGTGACCAATTGAGGAAGATATTGAATCACTCGAGGTCCAGCAACCTGAGTAGGAACCAAAACTCTAATCAATGGCGCGACCAAGAAGGAAAGTTGTCCCTGCAGCTTTTTTTCCCCTTGTTCCACCCGCTGGCTCGAGCCCGATGCTGAAACCTGTTCAGAACCTATCAGTTGCACATCTACAACCAGCGTACTGCCAAGATAGGCTGGAGAAAGAGCGACTAGAGAGTCATACAGGCTGCAACTATCAAAGAAACGCAAGGCTAAGGCTGTTGCGGATATGCCTAAAAAGGACCTGATGGAGGAGGATGAACCAAAATCACCACCCCGAGATGCTGACGCTGCCAGGGAAGAGGAAAACTTCCCCCAGTTTGTTCGTCCAAGGAGAGCTGAAACTTCCAAAGAAAGAAGACACATTCTTAGTGACACACTGTATTCCTGATAATGTACCACTGCTGATGGACATACTCCCGAAGCTAACCAAGCTGTCATTTGAAGATGTTGACACCCGCAAGAAGGTTGGCTTGGAAAGGAGGAACTAAATGGTAACGGTCCAGGCCGATTGAGCCCCAGCAATTAGTACCAATGAAGTGGTCCAGTGGTGGCTACCACATGGGACTGTTGAACTTACTACTCATGCCGCACTTCGGCCACATCGTACAGGCCAATACATATGTGAAGCAACTCCTCATATGTTTTCATAGGGGTTGTCTATGGCTCAATTGACCCTACCTGGTTGACATCGAGCTCATCTCATTGATAATGGGCCTTCCAAAGATAGAGAAAGACCCTTTTCCATATCTGCACCAGAATAGGGATGCATCCAAGATGAAGCAGAAGTATGAGCTTCAGTGTGTGGGTAGGGGATTCCTCATTAGCCCCATAGAGGACAATATGGTAAGGTTTGAAGCCAAAATATTATCTTGTAAAGTGTTGCACAAGATGAGGTCAACTGAGTGCACCGCTGGCGCAATAGTACTTGTAGAACAGTGCGCAACAGGTGTAACTTTCAACTGGTCACAATTCTTACTGAATGGATCGATAGATGATACAGAGCAGGCACAGGAGGAACCTAAGGCCAAATTTCATTACTCCTAGCTACTCATCCCGATATATTTCATTTTGTGGTCCAACCCACCGAACTACCAACCGATGGATGTCCTAGTGCATTTCCTTTGTGCAAAGTATTAGAACCTCTGGGAGGATAAAGCATACAAGATCCATCGGATGAACAATAACATCGACTTCTTTCAGCATGGCTAGGCCCTGCACGATGTTATTAGGAGCTCCCACAAAGTAAGGGCTGCAAGGGTGCACAGGTATGTGACATTCATAAACTTTGAGGCCGGTGTAAATAACAGTATTCCGGAACCAAAGCGACCAAGCAAGCACACTAGGCATGGTTTATGATTGCTGATGTAGACGTCGATGTAATTATCTAGGAGTGGTCTGAAGAATGGCGCGACCCACTAGTAGAGCCGATCGATGAAGGCGGAAACCAATTAGACCCGCTAGCTAGCCAAGGTGGAGATGCTAGAATAGGAACTTATGCACAAAATGGACAAGGAAATGGAATCGCCATGACAATGACCAGCAGCATGGAGAAGGCAATGTTGGAGGCGATGACCAAGGAAATCAGAAGCCGATATCCGATGATGATGATGATGATGAGGATGATGATGATAAGGATGATGATTCAGATGGTACTCCTAGTGATGAGGAGGTTAATAAGGCATGTGAAGAGGCGCATCAGCTGTATCACAAGAAAAGAAAAGCAGACAAAATGGCTAACACTGTTATCTTAGCCGAGGAGGAAATCGACTTGTTGTCCGATTCAATCATGCAAGTGGTTAAGTCCAGCTTACGAGGGATAAGTAAGAAACAAATTCGATTGACCGACGAGCTCGCTGAACATATCAACCAGCTAATAGAGGCCATAAATGAGGACAAAGCCACTATCGAGGCTAAAACTTACGGCATCGATCCTAGTTTCCAGTTAGTAACACTAGAGTTGTTGCCGCCAATCAAAGTAGAAATCCAGGAGCGAGTAATGGATACAGGAACGCATGAGTATGATGATGGTGTCCATGTTTTTGAGACCTTGATCATAGACTTCTCTAAACTCATGTTAGCCGAAGTCTATGTTTCCCAGTAGGTGGTTGCGATTGAGGTGCGCCTCAGAGAAAATGTGGTGTCGTATTAGGAGAACAATTAGAAAGGGAAGGTGACAGCATGCAACACCATCCTTAGGGAGAAAGAGCAAGAGATCGAGGGACACAATTAGAGCTAGGTTTCACTCACTGAAGCCATCAAAGGCACAGTCATGGAGTTCCCACCAGAAGCAGGCTAAGAAGATGAGGATTTAGCTGCTAAGGTTTCCCGGATGTCGCAGATTGCGGTGGAACTTAAGAAACAGGTTGAAGAGCTTCAGGTAAAGAAGGTAGAAAGCACACCTCCTGAGGTGCTTAAAGAAATTAGAAAATAAGTTTTGGCGATAGAAGAAAGGATAAGGTGAGGAGAGCCAATCTGCACTGGGGAAGTGGAAGCCATTTTCGTGATGTGGGAAGCGCTTCTAGAGGATGAGACTGGGGAAAAGATTAAGGAAAAAATGTGGCAAGATGATGAGAAAATCACCACATAAAAGGAAGAGATGAAGAAGCTGTCACTTAAGGACAAGGTGACAAAAATGGAGGAGATCAAGCAGCTCCAGAAGGAAGTGAAATCTCTCTGTGACCAGGAACAGAAAATAAACAATGAGATCATAGAACATTAGTCGGAGGTAGAGAGAGTTACAGGGCTTCTTTAGCCTATCCAGCCGAAGCTCCAGAATATTACTCAATCGTTGGGAGAGGGACTGTCGAAACATATCAGTTCCACACATGTGGAACAATTAGTTGCAGGGGAGGAGGAAGTAACAGAGGCAGTTGCAATAGTGCAACAAATTTTGAGGGAGTTTCAGGACAAGGTTGGTCCTGTGGCGTAGCCCACGACGAAATCTTGAAATTTTGTGGAACACTCAATTTTTGTGAAGACATCCATTTTGCTTAGTGGCTCAGGATGAGCCACATGTGATGGTTGGGGGCCTGTTGGGCCAGGAAAAATGTATAAGGAAGAATCCGCCATGGAAGTGCAAGAGGAAAAGTGGGTGCACCACAGAGGAAAAGCAGGTAGAATAAGCTGCGATGAGGATAGTTGCGACGAGGAAGGAATATCTGATTCAGGGGAAGAGGTAGGTAGAAGAGTTAAAGCAGAATAGGTACAAATCGGTGGAAGAGGCAGGTAGAAGTGTGAACCAGGAGAATACCAAGGATAATTTTTGGTACTAGTTATGACCTATACAGATAGGCTAAAAGGCGTTTATGTGGATAGTTATGGCTATGATTAATTTCATATAGGAATTTTATGACCAGTTTGGTTTGTCATTAATGTAATTGCATATATGTTGTAAGCCACTTGAGTTTGTAATAACTAAGTAGTACTCAGTTGACCCTGTGCAGTCTTGAAAACACTATAAGTAGGAGGAACCCGCTTTGCATAAGGGTTCAGTGGATTAGCTTCAGTTTTCATCAGTAAGTTAGATTCACTTTAGTAGTTTATTGTTGAATCAGAAGAGGAGTCTAGTAGAAGGCTGTCGAGCCACAGATCTTGCAGCTGAGTGCGCAGACCACTAGTAGTAGAAGGAATCTACGGCTGAGTGCGCATATAGTTAAATAGAAGAGTCCATCTAGGCTGTGTGTGGATCAATAGGAGTAGATAGAAGCAATAAACCAAAGAGCATGAGAGCAGGAATATTGAGTCATATAGACATATCTTAAGAACAGTCTGAAAGCCACATACCGCAAGGTGCTATAAACATTTCTCATGCTAGATGAAGAGCACCTTGGTGGTTTTTCCCAGATGGGTTTCCACATTATTTCCTTTGTTGAATGAATGAATGTTGTGGATATTGGATGTTATGTGAATGTTTGCTTACTTTATATTGTTACAGTTATTAGTTAATGTATGCTACAACATTAGTGATCAGTTATGGAATGAATGAATGATAAGCACTGTTGACATGTTATGTATGATTTCATGATTAATATGCTAAGTTATATGATAAGTCGCACATTTTTTGTTATTTCCAAGGAATCAGCTGCGTCGCATAGTTTCACCAGTTGTTAAGTGGTTAAGGACAAGGTTGTGTCACGCGTAGATTGTGCACAGATTGTGGCACGTAGTTGCACCGCTATCGCACAACAATAGAATCAGTCCTCCTATCTCTGTCGAACTCCTTGGTTGTGTGTAAAGGGACTATAATCCCTTGCCAATTGTGAAAACATGGTTCTGATAGTTACACATTAATATATCTTGGGTGAGATTCCGCCTTCCTTGTAGGTGTTGTTGACTAAGCTTACTCTGTCTGGTCGATATCTTTTGGTGTCTTGTTGGTATTGTGTTTTTGTTGAACCTTGGGTTGCGTAAGTAAGGAGATAGAGGCCAACAAAGGGTTCTAGCTCAATTGAAGAGTGCTTTGCTTACAAGCAAGAGGTTGAAGGTTCGATTCCTTTGTGCCCTAATGATATTGATATTTTTAATAATATTTTTTTTATTATTATGATTTATTATGGATATATGGGGGTTTCAAATTGTTTTTGTATGTTGTTATGAGGGGGTTTCTAAATTGAATTCATATGTCACTACAAGGGGGGTTCAAAACCAACATTGTATGTTACAACGAGGTGGGTTCAAACCCCCCCTGTAAGTTTATATGAGGGGAGTTCATAACCTCCCCCAAAGGTTTGTAAATGGTTTTGGGGGGGTTTAGAACCACCTCCATAGGTACCCACAAGGGGGGTTTATAACTGCCCCAAAGTTTTGTAATAAATACTTTTAGGAGGGGTTTTTAACCGCCCCCGAAAGTTACTTTTAGCGTCAGTTTTTATCTCTTCTAGAACCTCCCTTAAAATTCCAAACTTTTGGCTTCGGTGCTATTGGGGGGATTTTATTAATACCTCCCCCAAATATTAGTAAGATGGTGTTTAGGGGGGATTTAGAACCACCTTTGTAGGAACCTATGGGGCGGGGTTTGAAATTGTCCCCATAGGTACATATGAGTGGGGTTATTTGAGACCAGCCTCGTAGGTACCTACAAGGGGGGTTTGTAACCGCCCCCAAAGGTTTATAATAAGGAATTTTGGGGGGGTTTGGAATTGCCCCCATAGGTGTTTATGAGGGGGGTTTAAAACAGCCCTTAAAAGTCAGTAGGGATAATTTTAGGGGTGAATTTTATCCCATGGGATATTTTTAGGGGTTTTTCTCCAAAAAAAGATTCGTCATTTTGCATTTTTTGAATCCCTATTTTGCCCAATTTTGATGGGGTAAACTTTCACCCTAAAAATCACCAAATTATTATATAAACGATATAAAATCCTTGGAAATTAAAATATTTTTTGAAAAATATCGCCAAACATTTTATAGTTGGCGTTTTAAGAATTGGTAAGATTCGCCAACATTTATACACTTTTAAATAAGTATGGTTCCTTAAAATCATCCCTGAAAATCACTTTGTTTGGGGGGGTGGGGGTTAAAACCGCCCCCAAAAGTCTCTTTTAGGGGTGATTTTGATATCTTCCAAAAATTCCCCTAAAAGTACAAACTTTTAGTGTCGGTGCTATTAGGGGTGGTTTTGTAAAGACCGCCTCCAAGCCAAAACCGCCCCCAAAAGTGAATTTTGGAGGGGGAAGACAACCCCCTCTAAAAGCCAATTTTGTTGTAGTGTCAATAGGTTTTTTTAGCCAAGATCAAAATAAACTTTTAAATTTTTAGCAAGAGATTTTACTTTTTGGTGTTCTTCCTCCTTGGATAGTTTTTTTCTCAATCTCCTGCTCAATGGTTACTTGGTTGATGATGGAATTAAGGATAAGTTCTTCACTATCCTTATGCAGTTCTTGGGGTGTTTGGTATTGAATGTTTTCTTCATTGTGTATATTTTCTATACCACAATGTTGAGCATCTAGATTGACAAGTTAGGAGGTGATTGTACCTCCGGTTATGGTTCATCTTCTTCTGTGGAATCACACAATGGTTCTTTTTCTTTCACCAGCTTTGACTGTGTCATTGACATGACTATGGCTAGAGGATTTTATTCTTCCTCTTGGGGTCCAAAAATATCTATGTACAGACTGACTTCAAAGACTTATTCATTCTCATTGTCGATGAGTGGTTATTCTAAAGGAAGATATGTTCTCCATGCAATATTTGGGATAGGGTAGGTCGTGTTGAATTGAATTGCAAGTTCCTAAAAAAATTATTTGATTGATGCATAATAGTATAAATCCTTTGCAGTACCAGATACGCCATGCATTGTAACACCCTGTTTTTATCCTTACTCTTGATATTAGAAGAAACTATTTATTGAGGGAATTCTATGATGAATGATCTGACTATTTAAATCATTTGAGATCTAAAAACATTGTAAGGACATATTTATGAGAGAATCTAATTTTGGATGACTTGAACATGTGTGAAGCAATGAATTATTGATGAAATATGACCTAAGAAGGATTATCTGACATATTGATGAGCAAAATATGACTATGAGAATAATTTCAACTTTTGGTCAATTATGAATGCACTGATATTATGATTGTGAAATGAATAATCATATGAAGAATCAACAATGATTAAAATTTGTATAATGTTTTAATTGACAAAATATATGTAGCACGTACTCTGATGGTTTGTCGAGTGTGACAAGAATGGAAGGCACATGAACAATAAGAAAGCATAAATATGTAAAGACTCTAGCTGAGTTGACGACTATGGTAGGTGATATCAATCTTGTTGATGATTTGATTTAATTGTGATACATTTGATGCACATGAGGTATGATTTGCATGGACTCTAGACGAGTCAAGAACCTTCAATAGTTAATGTCAATTTGATATTTATATTATGGGTGAAATGTTGTTTATAGTATTTGATGCACATGATGTTTTATGTGTAGGTGATGGGATTGTGATTTCCAATAGATCCACATTAGGTGATAGGGCTGAAAATATTATACGTGTAAGTATAGAAAATTGGATGGCGTGATGAACTTTGAATAGAGTGAGGAAGAATCCATTTCATCATATGCGTGTGCCATGAGGGTAGGCCATGAGTTTCTCACTCACAAATATTTTACCGGGGGCGTGCAATAGGGATTCATCCTTATTCCCAAGGAACCACCAGTCTCTTCATAGGGTAAGAAAACTGAGGTAACATTGTCTCATTTGTCATAACCAACTCCCCGCCTGTGGGAATTATCAGAAGAGCATGTTGGGATCATAGCCCCTTAATAATTATGGTCACGACAAGAATGTGGCGATAACCAACATCTATTTTAATTAAGGGAACTAATAAATTGATCATAAAGAACTTTAAGTAAATAATAAATAAATTAAATGACAAATTAAATTAAAAATGATAAATGAGAAATAAATAAAAAAAATAAAAATAAAATAAGGATAATAAATAATAAATAAACTGAAATAATGCTAAATTAAGAAATTAGTTAATAGAGTAAATTAAGGAACTTGAACTAAAGTAAAATCCTAACTAATTGGAAAAGAATTAGAGAACTAATGATAACTAAAAAGTTGTGAGTAAATAAAATTAATTAAGTAAGTAAGTAAGTAAACTGAAGAGGTAACTAAAAGTGGTGCATGGGATGCATGGGAATTAACGAAAAGGTTAATAAAAGCTAAAGGAAAGGAAGAATGGGGAATCTTCAGCTGGTTCTTCTTCTGTTTGTCCATAGTTTTGAGCCTGAACCAATTTGGTGGCTTTGAGGGGAATGTGGAAGAGTGTGGTTCAGTATAACATGAGTGAGGTTGAGATTTTCCTAGCAACATCCTGGCGTTGTAGTTCCATTGCTATCAAGGTATTTCCATCCCTGTCGAGCTTGGGGGTCATGCGGGAAGGAGACTACCCGTTAGGGTATGGTAGGGAGGAAACCAGTGGATTCAACATGATTGGAAATCCATAGACTAAAAATGTAGTGGAGTGACGAGAAAAAAACATTTGGCCTCATCCTTAAATGAAAATGAATAGTGATATCAACAGGTATTCTACTATGGACACAGGTCTAGCTCAAAGTTCGATGCTAGTTAGGGTTTCTCCAAGTGACTTCTAAATATTTTGCCTCCTCCTGTACTCTCGTAATTCCTATCTGTCTCTTGGCTTTGAACCACCCCCATGGTCTCTGACTGAGGAGGGGTCTCTATCCCCTCCCAAATCTCAATGCATCATGAATATTCATACCTTGCAATGCATCATACCATTGCCTCCACACTGAAAATAGGCTCAAAAGATATCCTGATTCCTGACATTGACTCTCTAGAAATAACCCCCCGCACCTTCTGACGTGCATCAGAAGCCTCTGGCTTTTGACCTGTAGGAAATGGAACCTGCATTTCCAGGAGTGTTGATAGACCTAGTCTAGCCCTCCCTGGCACGCGTATAAACTCTCGAGTCCAGTTCTTGAGAGACCATGTGCTGACTAGGTAATTCATAGGCTTCTGGCCCACCAAGAACAATTTTACCTATAGATAGGATCCAAGGTTTTCTTCACAATCATCTTTCATCACCTTGAAGATAAAACCAAAGTGGAATAAGGATACCTCTATTTCTTCAACTCTGTGGGTCTGTATCTAGAAACTAGACGGAGAGATTTTGCCCAGAAAAGGAAGACTTCACTTGGGCATTGGTCTGGATAAGGATGCACTCCCTCCCTTGGGAATATTGGGATGAATATATGCTAAAGGACATCGGAAACACCCTAGGAACCTTAGTGTGTTCACCTAACTAGAAAAATCTCAACAAAATCACCTCCTACGCGTAGATCTATTTCTACATGCATATTGCTAAATCCCTGTCAGATGCCATCAATATCATCCATGAAGACTCAAAATGGGTCTAGATATTGTACTATGAACATGTTCCCTTCAGATGCTGTAACTGCCATGAGCATGTCCACTTGTTCCGGGATAGTCCCAAAAATAAACCCAACAAGAACAGGAAGAATGAAGAAAAATATGCAGAAGGTTTCCAAAGACCGGGTAAAAAGTGACATCAAGGACAGAAGCCATCGAGGGATACTCCCAAGTTGAGCCCCCCTCCATAAGAAATAGCTTTGAGATAATAGGAATCCAATGGTAAAACTTGATGGAATATCCAAGCCCAAAGAAGGCACCCCAAGAAATGTTCTCTAGTTCATTACCCAGCCTGCTTCAAGCTGACCCATGTACCTTCTTTCCTCCCTCTCAGTCTCAATAAATGGAATCAACAGACCAACCTAGTCAGACCTTGCATCCTGTAGTTACCCCACTCCTCGCCTCTACAGATCCTGGCTCTGAAATCCCTATGGATGAAGAGATGTTGGAGATAGAATTGGGGGACCTCGACCTACTTGGGCTAGAAGATTCTTGCACCAAAAAATATTTCATCTCAATTCCAGCTTGCCATATCCAGGTATTAAAAGAGGCCTTAGCTAAAGAAAAATATCAAAACAAACTTGGGGTCCTCAACCTACAACAAAAGGACAATCAAAAACTAATATAGGAAAGAAAAAAAGAGGGAGAAATTCCTCTCTACAAAGGATAAACATGTTAGGAACCTAGTTGGTGGAATTAGGGAAATATTGCAAGTTAACATAAATTTTCGCCTCCTCATCCCCTAGTTCTCAATGAAGATCATCTCTTGGAATGTTAGAGGTCTGAACAGTCGTACCAAAACAAGAGTGCTAAAAAGAAAAATACAGCAAGATAAGTCTGCAGTTCTCTTCATTAAGGAAACAAAGTGCTCCTCATAAACCCTCCACCTAATAATGGAAAAAAAATGGAAAGGATGCCAAACTATTGCGATAGATGGAATTGGGGCGGTTGGATTTATTTCCATCTCCTGCAACCCTGCAGATATTGTCCTCGAGGACTCTTCATCTTGTGCTCATGCAATAGCTGCATCCTTCCACATACTTGGAACCAATATCCATGGCCACCTTCTCAACTTCTACAACCCCCAACCGCCATAGCTCAAGCTCAAGCTCCTTCAATTCATGAAATAGTTCTCCTTGTTGCACCAAGAATCCCTGCACATCATAGGTGGGGATTTCAAGATGATCACCTCCCTTGGGAAAAAAAAGGAGGATTAAAAGTCATTTCAGCAGAGGAACGCCTCTTAAATTCTATTATCCATGACTGCAGACTAGTGGATCTACAAACTTCCTCTATTTTTTTCACCTGGAACAACTGTAGAGGATGGATCCATCACATAGCCAAGCGATTAGAACGCTTCTTGATCTCAGAGGATTTTTTCCACGTAGGCAGGCTCATATAGTCCTCAGTTTTTCCTGCGACGGGCTTATATCACTGAGCCATTGACTTAAACTGGTAGAGTATTGGTGATCGTCTCCATCACCCTTTCCGATTTGAAAAATTATGTCTCTCTCATCCGACCTTCATGGACTCCATCAGCCTTTGGTGGTCCGAGATGCAGCCAGAAGGAAAGTCAAAAGTGACCATTATGCAACTAAAACTTAAATCTTTCAGATCCAAAACCAGGATCTAGAATCACACCATTTTTGGTGACATTTTCAAAGACAAAAAATAATTGAAGAAAACCTTGATGCTCTTCAATGATCCATAATGGTTGATGGAGTATCATAGGAAAGTAAACTTAAAGAAAAGGATCTCATGGCTCAATTGGAAAAACATTGCAGTCAAGAAGAAATTATCTGGACACACAAATCCATAGTAAAATGGTTAAAGGAAGGAGATAGAAACATGAATTTCTTTCACAGATCCACGATACAACATAGAATGAAAAATCACATCTCCAAGCTCAAAACAAGCGTAGGTGAAGTAGTGGAGGACCGGGAAGACATTGAACAAGATATGTCTGGGTATTTTTCAGGATCTTCTAGAAGAACCATCTATCTCCAGAGCTAATGCAATCGAGAAATTAACCGAGCATATTCCCACCATCATCACAGCTGAGCAGAATGCATCACTCATGCAACCCATCTCTCTTCAATAAGCCTAACTATTGATGAATCAAATGTCTAATGATACAACGCCTGGAATGAATGGATTTAGTATCAACTTCTTTCATAGCTATTGGATCCTGCTTAAGCATGAGTTCCATAAAGTGGTGGAAGATTCATGTAAAAGGAAGTGGATCCTGCCTACTCTCAATGCTACCCACCTCACTCTGGTTCCCAAAGAAACTAGAGCTTCCTTGTCCAGTAAGTTCAGGACCATCTCCCTTTGCAATGTAATTTACAAAATCATCTCCAAAGTGGTAGCTAACTGCCTCAAGCCTCTTCTCCCTTTACTCATTTACCCTGAACAAATGGGCCATGTCGAAGGAAGACAAATCTTGGATGGTATTATCCTATCTCATGAATTTATTCATTCCCTCAAATTCAATCTCTCTCCTGGAATGATCCTTAAACTAGACCTTTCTAAAGCCTTCAATAAACTTAGCTGGGATTTTATAAAAAAATATTCTCCTTGCCTTTGGGTTCATTCATGAGTGGACCTGGTGGATCTCCTCCTTGATTAAATCAACCATCTTTTTGATCCTAGTCAATGGGTCCCCCTCGACTACCTTCTCTCCCTCTCAAGGTATTTGTCAAGGGGACCCCCTCTCTCCCTTTCTCTTCATCCTCATGGTTGAAGGATTAGGAAGATTCATTCATAAATCCATTTTCTCCGGTTCCCTGCATGGCCTCTCCCTACACGAGGGAAATCCCATTTCTTATCAATAGTTCATATATGGAAACCTCCTCTTTGGTCACTCCTCTTTGGTCACCCCTCTGTTCAGGAAGCTCGCGCACTTAGAGATATCCTCCACACTTTCTCAGAAGCCTCTAGCACCACACTCAACTTGGAAAAGTATCATATCTTCTTATTTAATATGGAATCCATGATCAAACGTGATGTCTCTCACATCCTCAGATTCACTGTCTCCACCTTACCCTTGAAATACCTAGATGATCCTCTTTTTGACTCAGCCATTAAGCACTCCTATTGGAAAGAAATCCTAGAAAAGCTGGAATCTCGAATCTCCTCCTGGACCTTCCCCTCCCTAAATATTCCTTGTCATCTTACCCTCCTTAAATATGTCCTCTAATCCCCATCGATCTACCTCTTCTCTGTTCTCGTTGCTCCTAAATGGGTGCTGAAATCTATCAAAAGTCTTCGATGGTCTTTCCTTTGGGGAAAATTTTCCAAGAACAAGAAGTGGGTCCTGGTTAATTGGAACAATCTCTGTATGCCTCGAAGTAAGGGAGGATTGGGACTGAGAGATATTGAAATAAACAATGCATCCCTCTTTGCAAAAATATGGTGGACCTGGATCTCTCATAATGACATGCCATAGGGACAATTACGGAACAAAAAATATGCAGTAGATTGGGACCCTTCTCAACTAATATGTCTCAATAGTGATCCCTCAAGATCCCTCATCTGGAAAGCTGTCAACTCTCAAATATATCTCATCTAGCAACACAAATTCTGGGAGATCAGAGAGGGAGCCCACACTTACTTCTGGCAGGACTCTTGGCAGTGAATTCCCAACTTCATCATCCAATATGATATAGGCGATAATCATATCAACCATCTATCTCACTTTTGACTTGTCGTCCAGGACTTCTAGGGACCTGAAGGTGCTCTACCCTTTTGTACTTAGAAGCACCAAAGAAGATGGCACACGCATCTTAATATCGAAACAATGGAACAAATATGGAAGGATCTTAAGGCTAGAAAAATTAGAATCAAATAGGGTCCTGCTCTTCTGATATGGGGAAATCTCCGTAAAGGCTCGTTCACTATCAAGGAGGCCTACTCTATCCTTTCCACCAAGGAGCCTACTCTACTCTAACAATTTCTGATCTAGAAAAAAATATGGAAACCACATGTATGGCCCAAAATTTCCACCTTTCTCTAGCTACTCTCTCACAAGCACATTGTCACGTGGGACAACTTGCAAAAAAGGGATTTCAGGGGCCGGCGTTCTACATCTTGTGTAGTAACGCTGCTGAAAACATAAATAACTTGTTGGATTCTTGTGATTTTTCCTCTAAGCTTTGGGATCGTATAACCGGTATTTTCAGGAGAACTAACAGAGACAAGCATAATGTATTAAACAATCTACAAAGATGGGAGTAAAATCCTTTCCAAAGCACTCTTCTTAATAGAATATGGGAACTTTCCCATGGATTTTTGGTTTGGAGAATATGGAAGGATAGGAATTCCAGAATCTTCAAGGACCGACACAATGCTATGGAAAATATATGGGCGAACCTCCAAAAAAATCTTCAGGACACCACTATCTTGAAAGAGTGGAAAGCCTTTGATTTTACCTCTTCAGCAGCAGAAAATATATCCTAGAAAATTGGAACTTCATGCACCATCCCCTCCCCTCTCTTGGTAGGGGTTCCAAGAAGGTTATCCAGCCCTGAGCAATGTATACCCCCCCTCCTGGGTTAGAATCTTCAATTTCAACTTCGACGGGGCCTCAAAAGGCAATCCGAGAATGTCAGGATTTTGAGGTGCCATCCGCAACCACAACGGTCAAACCTTGCATATTTTCTTTAGAGGAATGGGGTATGACACAAACAACGTTGCTAAGCTTCAAGGCCTCATTGAAGGGATTTCCCTGGCTAAACATATGAACCTTCTTCTGATCATTACGGAGGGTGACTCATAGGTGATCCTTGCTCTTGTCACAAAAATTCAAAATGGCACATAGGTGTCAAAAATCTTCACCAGCTGGAGAATGGAATACAGCATCAATAGACTTGGAGAAATCCTAGAGGATCTCTGCTTGATCAGCTTCCACCATGTTAGGAGAAAATCCAATGCTCTGGCCAACACCTTGGATAATGAAGGGGTTAAGTGTGACCTTCCTCTTTGTGCAAGAAATATTGGAACACCCTTACTAAAAAAATTGACTCAAATATGTAGCACTCTCAATTCTCAAGATCTCCTCTCCCTGGATGCAAGTGCTTCTCTTGGACTACCAACACCTGGAAGCATGCTCCCTCCAACTAGTGCCAACTTGAGCCATCAACCCAATGCCAGACACATTGTAAACTCGTATTTAATTGACACACCCCTTGATCAGGTCCCACCTTGTGGCTCGAAACCCAAACAGGATCCAGCTAGATGCTCCCACCCACCATCTGGCTCCAACACGCATTCTCGATCCTCCTCCCGCCAGGAAGATAGGATGATATTAATGGGGAAGCATTCACATGGATATGGATTAAATGAGCTCCAACATGAGGATGTGGTCCATCTCTCTGAAGCTACATGATGAGTACCAGATCATTTATACAGGTAGCTGGAAGCTATAGATCTTACATGCAATGCACCTATCGCTCGCTCCAACAATGTATGAAATGGTGATTCTATATGTTTCCCCCTACATTCACTCTCCCATGATGATCCCTATGTAGCTATGCATTGTTCTTTTTGGATCTAGTGTTTTCTCGGCTCTACATGTTTCACTGCTTCGCTCATGCACTATGACCCAACTGAGAGGAACCCCAAGTTGGGGTGAAAGACATGGTTCTAGAAGGGAAGTAGAGCATACTAGGAAGGCTAAGGCAGTATATAATGGTTATGGTAGCACAATTTTTGATTCAGTTTGAGCTCTTATCGAATATTGGGAATCTGGTAAGGTGTCGGACTTCCTCGCCATGGGCAATTATGACAATCAAATTAACTTTTATTGGTTGGTGAAGAACATGCTTGGAAACTTGGTTGAACAGGTTTTAGCGAACTGGATCGCTGCAACTTCTTCCATCTCGGATGTCAGATATCTCCTGGTGCATATGGATGCCAAATTAGCTAGTGTTGACGCTAGTTTTGCTGGAGGAAAATATTCATTGGAGAGGTTCTCCACAATGCACAGATGCCCCACTCCAAACTTATCTAGGCCCGACGTGGTAAGTGCGAAAACCACTTTCATTGTCAGGTCTTCAGTGGTCAATCTCCCAAGAGACCCATCCTCTGAGCCTCCTGATCCATCCATTCCTGAAGATATGTTTGCAAGAGTGGCAGGGATTTTGAAAGCCTTGCTATCCTCAACCTTAGGGCAGGCTTTGCATGACTTGAGGGATTCCTCTAGCCAGCCACCGCTACTCTCCAACTTCCCTGTGCCCTCCACCATAGATATGTTTCACTTCAAACAGGCTTGTACGACCATTGAGAAGGTTTCCCTAAGAGCCAAAAAGGATCCTCTAATGCCCAAACTCCCTCCACAAGGCTGGGAGGATAATTTATTTGGTAGTTGTCTCATAGTCGAAGACAAACCCAGTCCCAAAAAGGAAGAAGTGCCTGCACAAGAAAACCACCCCTACCCCTCTCAGTTTTCTAAAAAGGTTAAATCTTTTTTGTTAAAACATATGTTTTCTTTCTCAGTTATGATATCTGGTTTAAATTGTATTTTCTTCAACGACATCCAACCCTTCGAAAATGGACAGTTTTCTCATGATATTTCAATGCCTGGCATTTTTGGATGTCTGGGTTGGTGGTTCTGCCAACCTAGAATGCCCAGGCTAGAACTCTCCATTGTAATATTTTTTGTACTTTTAATATAACTATTTGCAATAGCTTTAAAAAAAAACAGGTATTCTACTATTGTTAAAATTATTTTTATTTCATAAATTATAATCATTAAAACTAGTTGTACGATTGAGGCATATCTTAAGGTTTTTAAGCATGTGCAATGATGAAATTTAAATTTGTGTTTTATGGAATATTATAAGATCGAATTAAAATAATCATCAATATATGTTTAACTTTACATGAATTTGATCCTTTTACTGGAAAATATGCATGACCTTAGTTGTATTTGTTGGACCCCTTAGAAGGTCGTTACATGCCTGAATCAGACTTTGGTGAAATCAAGTTCCAGCTGGATGTTTGTAGTCAGAGTTAGACTTTGATGGATAGGTTAAGGAACCCTCCATCTTGTTGAAACAATTTTCAATAGTTAAAACTATTTTTCAAGCTACATCTTGGTGACCTTAGGGCGTTGAGCGCATCCCTGAGGATGCAAATATTTGAAGTTTTAAATTAGATAGATGGATTTAGCTGTAAAGGAGGGGTAACTAACTGGTAACACTCTATACATGGAAAACCATATTAGTAGAGATGGAAACCTGATTAGCGACCTCATTTCTTGACACTTTTCATAAGTCGACTGGACAACCCCGACTAAGTACTCTTCCCAGTTGAATATTTTTGCATCTATTGCAATAGCCTTAACTGCTTCCAATATGTCTAGGCGACGGTAGCATGTTCAAATTGTGCTTGTTATAAAAATAGAGACAATAATGGAGGTATATTTGTATGTGTGGTATTGAATTTTATTAATTACTAACCCTCATGAGATCTTACCCTTGGGTGATCCAGTAAATTTTTCTATCGAATTTAGCTTCACACTGACTGGTACCGGTGGTCCTTGGCTTGGTAGGCCGATGATAGTAGCTATTAGGGAAGCATTGATTTCAACTAGTTCATCGAACTAAAGTTTTCCTTTATGGCATATTCTGATAATATATTGCACGATTAGATATTTCAAGCCATCAAAGTTGTCTAGTAGGGGTGCACCCAACTAGTGTTGGATTTTGGCTTCTGTATACCATTTATCATCTCGAATTCCCCATTTTTGTAGGTTTTTGTAGTGCTTCCACCACTGGTGTTCTTGTGTCCAAGACTTCTATATACTTAGCAAACAAGATTTTAAAGGTGCCATGGTAGCTTCTTCTTCTTCGTGGTGAATCTTTTATGTTTCTTTCACAGACCTGGTCAGGTCCATTTCTTTTTTTGTCACTAATGATGAACTAGGGTTTCAAGTTTTATATGTGAATTCTCAAGCTCTTCGTAAAATAGCTCCCATTTGTGCTCAAGATATCCATTTATAGGTTTCTTGTGAAGAACGTCATCGATTTCGATAGGTGATTGTATTTCACTTCATACATGCTAAGGGTATTTCACTTCAAACCTCATTCATTTTTCATCATAACTTCACCATTAGGGTCGGTCATAATAGAATATTTGTTAGGAAGGTAGACTCGTGTCCTGGTGTTTGAATGTTCCTTTGGTCATTGGTGGTCAGTTTCTTGACATTGGTTTTTTTTGGTTGCATCTTTCTGGTTCATTTTCTAGTCAGGGTTGTCTCACTCTCAAAGTTCCAATCTGTCGTCCTTGTGCTACCTTCCATTTTCCATGTCTTAGAATATTCTTATATAGTATCTCTATTAAGTTAGTTTCCTATAATTGTTTTTTCTTGTAAATGCTAAATTAATTAATACAAAACTTATTAATTGTTACAAAATCTAGGACATGAAGTTCGACCAAATGGTGATATAGCCATTTATATGGCGTCGTTCCATCTTTATGCTCTATATATTTTGAGTTTGGAGTAATTGGCTACTTTTTTAAAGACCTCCCCTTGAATTGTTTTTAGTCAGACTGATCCATTATTATTTAATTATTCAACTATATTTGGTCTAATCTAGGTTGTATGCAACATCTTTGGTTTCCCTTTTATTTGACTTTCATAGAGCAATACTAAGTCTCCAACTGATATAAATTTCCTCTTTATATTGCGGTCATGCCATGCTTTCTATTGTTTGTTTTGGATTTCTTGGTGATGGATTTATATCTGTCGTTGCTCCTACAAATTTTGTTAAGTCAATTTTTTCTATCTTCAACTGCTTTGATACTGTTGAGGTGAATTATGTTGGTGATTATTGGCACTTTTTTTCTAAAATGTAGAGGTATGAATGCTTCTTGTCCATGAAATAATTTAAATGGAATATTCTTGGTCGACCATTTGTAAGCTATATGATAAGCCCATAAAATGGCAGGTATCATGTTATCCCAGTTGTCTTTGTCGATACTTCATAATTTTTATAATCCTTTATTTAGAGTCTTGTTAAATGATTCAACAACTCCATTCAACTGTGGATGATAAGCGATTGTATTTTGGTGGTCAATCATGAATTATTTTGCTAGTATAGCAATGGTTTTATTAATGAAGTGTGTTCCTTTGGAATGGATGATGGTGAGGGGGAATCGAAATATTGTAATAATATTTTAATATATCAATTTTGTTACTACATCATTGGTACATGCTTCAATAGGTTAAGCTTCAGGACACTTTGTCACATATTCGACTGTAGTAATAATATATTTTGCACTAGTTCATCGACCATGTATTGGGAATGGGCCAACAAATTTGATTTCCCACATTTCAAAATTTAATATTGGGTTAAAATATATTGGTTTCATTTCATTGCTTGGTAGAAGTCATCCTAATATTTAGCATTTGTCACATATGTGTACTTATATTCTGCAGTCTTTGTGTAGATTTATAAACCATAAGTTAGATTGCAAAATGTGTCTAGCTATTGTGTCGTCTTGATAGTGTCCTCTAGTAGGTCCACTATGTGCTTCATTTATTATAGCTTATTGTTCATGTGTAAGAGCACATCGCCTGATTACCTCATCTGGTCCTAGTTTGTACATAAATCCAAGTATATTCTTCTTCTTTTCTAGCATTTTCTCATGATCTTGACCTTGACCTAAAAATTGTGATATATATATCTTCTAATTCTGTTGATAGAACTTCGACTCTAAATAAATGTGTGTTGGTTAACTCATCATCGATCCATATAGGGTATTCCCCTATTTCTATTTTCGGCATCTGGTTAGGTCCAACAATAATTTTTCCTATTCAAACAACTATTTCAAATTCAAAATCTTGAAATAAAATAAGTCATTTGCATAATCGTCAATGATGTAGTGGTTTATTTACCAGATACTTAATTTCTTGGTGGCTTGTATCAAATGTAAATGGATTAGATAGTAGATAATGTCGATATTTTTGTAAAGTAAAGATGATTGCCAGAGCTTGACATTCTATGGTCCAGTAGTTCTTTTCTGCTTCATTCAATTTTCTACTAGCATATGCATTAGGGTAGTCCATTTAATCTTCTCTTAGTTGTGTGAGTATATTGCTGACTACAATTCCAGACACGTCGATATGTAGATGGAAATTGATCGACCAATTTGGGAATCTTAGTATGGGTGCTTCAATGAGTTTACTTTTTAACAGCACAAAAGATTCTTCACATTCTTGAGATGAGATCAACTCTTGGTTTCCCTTTTGTAATTTCTCTTATGGATACGTCACGTCAGAGTAATATCTTATAAATTTTCTATAGTATCATGTATGACCAAGTAGTATTCTAACATGCTTAGTATTTACAGGTGGATTGAGGTCGAGGATGACTTTATTTGGAAAAATCAACTTTAATACCTTCCTTACAAACAACATGGCCTAGTAATATACCAATTGGCGTGGGGACTATAAATTTCTTAATATTCAGATGTAATTGGATATGTCAGCATCGCTATAGCATCAGTTGAAGATAGTGAATGTGGTCTTCGAGCAGTGAGTATATCATCAAATCATCTAATTAGACTACCATTTTTTTTACAAGTATTCTTGAAATGCTTCTACTACTATTCTATTTTGCAATAGGAACTTGGTTATATCTTGAGAAACTATTGGTGAATGAGTAAAATTCATGTCCTGCTACTTTGTTGATGATTTCGTTGGCAAAAGACGTCAGTTAATGTTACTTTATTGAGTCATCTAAAGTTGATGCAAACTCTCAACCTGGTCAGGTATTAATTCTTTGGTTGAACCAACATGGGACTAGAACAATCAGAATGGTCTACATGGTATATGATCCCTATATCTAACATATTTCCAATTTATTTCTTTAAGATTTTTTTATACTTATGTGTAGCTTATATGGACGGTTTTTGACTGGTCGAGCATCTGGTTTTATGTCTATTTTCATTTCTCCCATTTCTTGAACTAGTCCTTTCAATTCTTTGTAATCTATTACAAAGACATCTCGGTATTCCTTTAGTAGATTAGTGATTTCTGCTACTTGTTGGTATGACCACTAATCTCCAATTTTATCCATTTTTGTTCGATCATCCTTAGAGATGTCGACTTCTTTTATTTTTATTTTCGCGTCCATCCATTATGGTTCCTTTGTTTCATTGATTGGTTGACTCCCTTATTTAAAATTTGTAAATGCTTTGGGAAAATCATCAAGTGTTATCTTCTATGGTTCTTCTTTTTGGTCAAAGCTAACTTTCATCACAATCTTTACAGTTTTTCCAACCAAAGGATGGTGCTTTATCTAACCAAATATTTTCTCAACTGTTTGGTCATTCTCCATCTCTAGTCAAGTCAACTACTGTATTGGTTTGGTCAATATGCTATTACAAGATGACTGTGTTTTTTTTGTTGATGGGTTATGTTCTTTCGACCATATAAATATTTTTATCTCTTTGAATTATCATTTAATAGGTTCTTATGTAGGGGAAAACGAAAAGTATTTAATAAAATTTTCTTTAAGTTGTTTCTAGATAAAGGTTTCTCCTCTGGATTCTTCCATCTTGTACCATTTATTAGGAAAATATTCAAGTGTATTTGAAAGAAGTGAGGATATAATCGTTCTTCTTGGTATCTTTCATTTTCCATTCTTTCTCACATTTATCATCGTGTTTAGCTGGATCTTGTCCTTAGAGGAATTTTGGTATTTGTACTTGCAATGTGAAAATGTTTCCTCCAACACATTCAATAAAATTAGTTGAATTAGTCGTCCAGGTCTGTAGTTGAGATTGATATGTATCCCACCATTTTGCTTCTTGTCCTGTGAATGTTTTAGTTAAACTTTGAAGTCTTCCTTGTTCGCTGACATTTTTAGATACTTCCTCAATATGGGCGAATGGCGATTCTTGTTCCTTAAACCTCAATGGGGGAGTGTTTGTTGATTCTTTATTCATTGGTATAATGGTCGGGTTTTATCTTACTTTTTTCTCAATTTTTTTTCGGGATGACGGATATTGTGAAACATTTATGTATTATTTTTCTTGGTATAACTTCTACAGACCAACATTCTCATTCTTATGCTTCACAATTTTCCATTTTTCAATTGTAGAGCTCATAATTAGAGTTATTTACATCTGACAAAGGTCGACCTAAATGGAGTTCTCAGTAATTTGTAGGTTCGACGATATATTAATTAAATTGGACTATTTGATATAGTCGTTGAATTTCATCATCAATGTCATCTGGTTCTATCCATGGTTTTTCGTGTGATGGGTTGATCAGGACAATAACTTTCTTTCTTTTTCCCTTTAATTTAATTCTTTATTTTTCTAAGTATATAGATGCTTTCATTTTTCTTCCCCATGGTGGACCGACTAATGCAGGGAAGGATTTTGATCTTTCCTGAGGGTCAATCATTTCAAAGTCGATGGTTGTATTGATCCCCATGATTGAGGTTTTAACATTTCTCCACACTCTAATAGGTTCTATTAATCCTTGGTCAGCTAATTTAAGATAAGTACATGACTCCACCAGCATTGGTCGACCAATTTTCTCAGAAGTTGATCGTGTTGCTATATTTTCTTATGACACAAGGTCAAGGAAAAATTTAACTAACTGAGAGGGTGAGTGTTATTTTTATCCCTTTGATTTAATGTGTATAAATTTTTATCCATTTTCTTACTTCCATGGTTATTTATAATAGATTGCATTAGGTCGATTAACTGTGCAATATATTATTCTTTGGTTACAACTCATTAATCATTTTATTTCTAATGGATTAGAATATTCTTCTTTCTCTTTTTGTATTTTTTCAATCTAATGTCCTCCAATTTTTGTTCCTTGTCTACTAATTACTTGCAAATTCTTAGTAATGGCCACATTATTTTTAAGAACACAAGACAAAACATTAACAATATTCTTTTATTAAGTGCATAAATAATTATGGGACAATATTCTAAGCTATGCTCACCTACACCACATTTTGTATAGAAATTTAGATCTGTTCTATCTTTCTATGGGAAGTCAGGACTTAATTGGTCCTCACTATAGAATACAAATCATTGTTCTTTTCCACGTCCAGGTGGTCTATATCCTTGGTTATTGTTTCTTCCTTGACTTTTGTATCCTCCTTGTTGGTTGTTGTTATTATTATATCGATCATTGTTGTGATCGTCTCGTCCTTTCTGCTCGAATATTTGTGTCTGGTATACTGTATGGTACCCAACTCTAGTCTTTAAGTTCTTGATGCATTTGTTTGTGGAGTGTTACGTTGTTCGACATATTCGACACCACTTTCACTAGATATTCTTAGCATTATATGGGAAGTCTATGGTTGAGTGAGGTTAAAATATCTCACACATATCACAGAAGTAAGCCATATTCATATTCTGAAGATTATTTGGGTTTCTTTCTTCAAGAAATATTAATGACTTCATTTATTTATTCTAGCTCCCATTGGTATGTATTTCCATGATATATTCTTCAAATTCCTTGTATGGATATTTATATTTGTATTTTCCTTCTATTGTACATGTTGAACACCATAAGTCGTTGTGCCACATTGTTAAATGTTGCTACGATCTTTGTATGTTTTCAACTTTTTAGTCTAGTCAGCGTTCAATTAGTCCAGAGGTATAGTCGGTGTTTGATTCAACTCATAGTTATTTTTTCAAGATATGTTTGTATGTTGGGTACACATTCATTAACATTGGTTTCTTGATTCTTTGTTAAATCCAATTGACGAAAAAATGAATTACTAAGGTAGGATCGAGTTTAGAAGGCACTTGGATCAGAATATCCTTAAATGCTCAATCATATTCTCTAATAGATTCTCCTATTGTTTATTTGATTTCTTGAGTTTGTGTCTCTCCATATTCTTTATATCATTGAATTTAAAAAATTACAAGAAATTATCTTTTATTTGTTGTTTTGACTTAGGGCATTCTTCCAAAAATTTCATGTACCATGTTAGTGCTCTAGTTCTAACTCCAGTTGCAAGCTAGTTAATTTTCTGTTTTTAATCATCAATTAAGCTAGATTTCCATGAGGCTTCACACATAAACCAATGCTTTTTAGGATCCCCATCCCCATAAAAAATAGGGGTATTAACAAGAATTCAATAAGCCGTTGTGTTAGACTTTTTCGTACTTACCAAATATGATGATATACTAGATACACTTACTATTTGCAGACTAGTGCTAACTTCTTGTGACTTATACTACGATAGATAAAAATTCTTCTACAGACTCTTCATCTCTAAGTCGACTCTGTGATAATTTAGGATGCTCGATCAATAATGTTACTAGCAGGGGGGAACGTCCTAGTGTTCTGATTAAAATAAGCTAAATGAGTGTCCTCCAAATTATGGAATAAAAGTGATCTAGTTACATCGGTCTGGTATTTGGATCATCAATCGGTTGGTAAATTTTCCACTTTGTTCTAGCATAATCCATATTCTATAGTCGTCAATAATTAGTCCCATGTAACGCTCGACTATTGTTCCAGTGGCCGGTCTAGTCATAATTATCATGGGTACTGTATCGATGGGGGTCAAACCTTTCAGGATTGTAATACACAATTTTATGGGGTCAGCATTATCGCATGCAACCATTCCTCAGGCATTGGCACCTCACCTTCTCTATCTGGTTGAATTTCCCTCGAATTAGGTAGGATTTTTGGTTTCTCTACCATATCACTTGGTTTCTTTATACTTCATTTTAAGTGTATTAGACTGGAAATATCTCTCAGATGTTCACAACGTTTGTACCTCTTTTCTCTTTCTATCTTTTATATATTTGAAAGTTGATTAATATTGGTTGTATATTTTTTTTGTCAGAGCATACTTGACTTTTTACAGGGATTAATTCTTTGTATTCTTGTAGCCACTATAACTTTATACCCTTTTACTCATAACATTTGGTCGAATACCCCCCATTGGTGACCTGATGATTATTGTTCAACGGATTTGGGTCTAGCCATGGTCATCATTTTCTCAGGAAGTATTCCCATTGTTGTTCATTAACCAATTTCTCCCACTCTTTTTTCTTTTGCTGCCAATTTTTTTAGGCAAGTGTACCCAACGATAGTTGTGGTTGGATTATATCATCGACTCCATTCTCAATTAAAAATTTATATAATAATGTTGTTATAGAGTATAATAATCCTTCATGGAGGTCGGTGTAAAATTTTTGTTCGACTTCTTCAAGGGATGTTTCATCTTCTATGGCTTGTACTTCATAGAATTCATCGCATATATTTTCAAGCCACTCCTACAAATTTGTTCTTCCCTTGTTAAGGATATTTTTCATCAACAACATTTCATTTTGTTGTCCAACTTGGGCATGAGAAATATCCAATTTTTTTTATATTTCACACAAAAAATATTCTACAAATTTATCATGTGCTTCACTAAGAAAAAATATCTTTCTTTTGCAATTGTCAGTTTATTGTGCGTTGCATAGTTCTAGATGTAGTTCATTACTTTCTTATCCCACCACTCTGAAATTTCTCTTTCAGTTATCATTTAGATATACTCATCGTATCATTCAGATTATGTACTACCAACAACATAACTAATGTTGTATTATGAGGGTTCAAGTTATTCTTAGCAATACATAATTATATGGAAGCAGAGTATTCACATGATCATAACCATAATATACACAAGATTAAGTGGCACAATGACAACTCACTTTTATTATAGTATCAGACACTATACAAGGATCAATCAATAGACATGTCTATGAATGTGTCTCACCAACCTATTTTTTACTTTGATACATAGAGTTGTTTAGCTACAACTAACAGTTCAGTTGATCAACCAACTGACTAAACTTACTCGTCCATAGTCAGCTATACGACCTAGTCATCGAGTCGACTAGGATCCTCCAACATAGTTTAAAGAAATATTTGTTGGCCCCATTCACAACTCATTATGCAGGGTTGATGGGTGAGATTAATCCCTTAAACAAATATAATTCCCTAATAAATTAACCATTAAGCCATTTTCATGTCGGACCCTATACAATTCTTTGGGGATGTATTAACTCAATAAAATCATGGTTTAATCATCTTGAATAATGCCACACAAAAAAGGCAAATACATGGAAATTGACATATTCATTAGGTTTTGCTGCAAAGTTTGGTATGTCAGGTTTGATCTTTATTGGCATGGATGGAAAATTGGGTGATGGTGATGATAGAAATGAAAACCATGTTGATGAAAATAATTTATTGAGTGTTAAAATCCTCCATACCATCAAGGAATGCACCTAGTCTAACCATGTAAAATTCCAATGCATACATGCACATTTTGAAGAATTTTCATTGGTGGACCCATTCATCACTCATTATGTGGGGTCGATGAATGAAATTTGTGGTGGGCATGTTGGAAGTTCCATGAAATTTCAAGAGAGTTCCTACAAATATTATATATATGGTGATGGTGAATGATGATAATGAGATGTGAACGTTGTATGTTAATGGAAAAATGCCAATGCCAAAGAATAGGTGGGGATATCAGTGATCCATGAGTCTTGAAACCCTCTGATACCTTCAAGGCATGTGTCTAGTCTAACCCATGGTCAAATTTCAATGCATACAATAACAATTTGAATAAATATAAATGTTAACCCCATTCACTGCTCGTTGTGTAGGGTCGATGGATGACATTAAGCCCTTAATCCAATATAATTGCTAATCCATTAACCATTAAAATAACTAACCTTGATTTTCAATTTCATAGGCTTTTGTCATTCATTTTGTATCAACATGTTTGTGAAGACACAAAACTATGGTTTCTCATGATAAGGAGTGTGTTTCATACATAAAGATAATCAGAAAAATCATTTATCCACCCTTGTAATTTATTAATATTCCTCATAAGTAGATGAAGAGCGCTAGAAATAAATTCTTGAGAATGTAACCTTGCATACTTAATGTTATAAAAGTGTATCAACATGGACATAATGACCATATCTCTTTTTATAAGTAAGGAATATAGTAATCTATTTTTTATTGGAATTTATGGTCGCCCTTAACCCTTAATCCCTTAAAAATTAATAACTTAACCCATAATACTTAAGCCATTAACAATTAAATTACTTAACTCCTAAGCCCTTAACCCCTTATCCCTTAACCCTTAATCCCTTAACCCCTTATCCCTTATCCCCTAATTCTTAATCCAAAAAACACTAATTCCTAAATCCTCTAATCCCTAAATCCCCTAATCCCTAAAGTACCTAATCACTAAATCCCCTAACCCCATAACCTCCAAGACATCAACAAATTAACTACTTAGGAAAACATGCGCTAAAATGGTAGCTAAATGGAAAGACAACTAGAAGCTAAAAGGGGCGCTAAATTAGAAGCTAAAAATGAAGCTAAAATAGGAGAAAATAACTAGAAGCTAAAATTGAAGCTAAAAGAGGAGCAAAATAGGGAGCAAAAGAGGAAGCTACCGAGGGAGATAAACTAGATGCTACAATAGGAGCAAAAAAGCAAGCCAAAAAAGTAGCTAAACTAGAAGCCAAATTCGACGCTAAATAGTGCCGATTTAGGTTAGTCAATGCAAAGAACACCAAAAATAATGCCATCCCAATTAATAGTGATGATTTTTTCAAAACAAATGGAGAAAAACACATTGAAACAATCAATAGAAGCAAAAAAAGGAGCTAAAAAGGAAGCTAATCATAGGGATTTGTTGTAATGATTTATTTATTTTTTAACTTTTGAACACATCAAACTTCTTATATCATAAAATTTGATAAGATTTCACTTATAGGAATGTAATTATGAACTTCTAGCGATAAAAAAATCATTGACATTTCATTGGCACATCATCAAAAAATTGACATACAGTAGAAAAAATCTTATGTAAGTCACATAGAGTGCAAAAATCTTATGTAAGTCACATAGAGTGCATAGAAGAATGTTAGTATTACATCAGTTTGCCATTGTTATTTCTTTGGAATAACCTAAATACTTTTGAATGAAAAATACACTGAATATGTTTGGAGGTATGACGATAAAACACCATTAAATTTAATCATAACAAAAGACTTCTAGATGTAAATCACTTTGAAGATTATTGAAGGTGCATTGTACTAATGTTATTAGCACACCATTCATAGGTTAGAATTACAACTTCTCATTGAAATATACTTTAGTACCATTGCAACATATGGCTATAAGGTTGTTAGAAGAACCTTGATATATTGTTTATTTAATATACAAGTTACAATATATGTCTTTAATGAAGTGCCACATGGTAAGAAGGTGGTCAAAAGAGCATTGGTCGAGTGTCGAAATACTAACATACGGTAACAAATACATTTCTTCAATGAACAACCATGTAGCCAAAAATGTGTCAAAATAACATCATCATATTATGAAATAGCTCGAATTATTTTTTGGAATTTATAATGACAATAGAAAATTACATTTTTTGGCATGATGATATCAAAGTTAGTGTTGTTAGAATGTCATAAATCATACTCTTGTACTAGCGACTGCTAAAATTTTACCAAAAACATATATCAGGACAAACCTCATATCTCATCTCTATAAAGGATGTAATGTTAAGATAATTTGTGAATCCAAAATATCACTACCTTTTCAGAAATGATATCAAAATTATGAAAACAAAGTGTATCAAAGTCCTTTCAAATGAAAATGTTAAGATAATTTGTGAATCCAAAATATCACTACCCTTTTAGAAATGATATCAAAATTATGAAAAAAAAGTGTATCAAAGTCCTTCCAAATGAAAATGAAGGTATCCATACTATATTAAAAAAGGAATCATAAACCATACCAAAAAATCTATCCCATGTAGGACCACATCTTACAACTTCTTGAAATGATATTCTCCATTAGTGTCCATATCGTCCAAATTTGCAAATTCAACAACAACATGAAATTCAACTACAATTTATCATAGTTCTAGGTCTTTAGAGTGTGTAATGGCCCTATTAGTCCCCAAGGTTTAGGAAAGGATACAAATGAAGGGGTTCTTAGAGGTGATATAATCAACACAAGGAGGGAAATAAACTACATGAGGTTAGAATCAAAGGTGGACTTGAAAGTTCTATTCTTTCAATTAGAAATTGAAAATTTTCACCAATGAGTTGAGCTCCAATTGTTTTTCTTGGTGGGTTACAATGAAGCATTGACCTCTAACTACCATTCATGAAATACCAAGATATTGTTCTCTATGTCTAGTATGTAGCTATCTCAAGCACCATTCTCCTTTTAAATATGGAATACAAATTCCATTTTTGATCCATTTCACATTAGGGTTTGATTGTAATGTTGCAATTCATTTATATAGTTTTCTTGTACAGTGCATCAATCCTACGATTATGACATCCTAAAATTTTCACAACACACAACTACCACTGTGGAAAGGGAAATGTTCCATTTTAACCTCACAAATAGTTTTATACTCTATTGAGTGGCACAACTTGAGCCCGTCATAATAAAATTTAGTGTGACGAGTTTTCCTTGCATTGCATGAACATGCTAGTCCTCGACTAAATATTGACACCACAAACTACATGTACTAGAGTAATATGCATGCCATCCATCCTCACTTGATAGATACATAACCTCATCGGGTATGAATGAAAGGTGGAACAAAGAGAGGTGTATAAGATAACACAAACAATATCACGAAGGCTGGCTAAAAACATTGTCTCTATGATCACTTGATCAAAAAATGATTGTCTAGTTACAAATTTGATTAGTGCTCCCTTCCAATCCCAAGAGGTTAGTGTATTAAACCTATACACATCCAACACTATTGCCATCACGACATTCATTAACTCTCACATTGAACACATTAATGCTCACATTGAAGGAACAAAGAGAGTATTGAGGATATGGAGATTGTGCACTAAACCTTTGTTTCCTCAACTTAAATACATGATGGAGTAAGTATTGATGTGAAAAGGTATCATCATCCCTATTAACCTAATTTCCATGGGGTGAACGATGAACTTGTCATGGGGAGAGATAAAGATGATGAACTTAACTTTTGATATTGAAATATAAACAATATTAAAATATGTAAAAAAAATTAAAATTTTCACGGAAGTTTTTCTTCAACTTTATGTCCATTTGATTTTATATAGCTCATAACAATAATATTTTAGAAAACAAAATGGAATACATTTCTCCAATTTTAATAAAAAAATAAAATAAGATAATGAATCCATGTTTTAGTGGAATATCTCCTTTAACTACATGTGAATTGTGTTTTGTATAACTTATAATAACAATATTATCATAAAATTTAGTGAATATGTACATTCAAACTAGTGAATTAAATTTTTTATTATTATTTCAACCTATAAAATCTAAATTATAGATTTATTGTTTATTATTAAATTAAATATTTTTTTTCTTATGTTATGAGGATGGTTGATGGGAAGGGAGGAGGGAGAAGGGAGGGGTGAGGAGGAGGAGAAGGGAGGAGGAGGGGGGTGAGGGTGACGTGGAAGGGAAGAGGGAGGAGGAGGAGGGGGGAAGGGTCGTGGGGAAGGGAGGAGGGAGGGAAAGGAGAGAGGAAGGAGGGCTACGGGGAATGGAGGAGGTAGAATGGAGTTGAGGAAGGTGGCAAGGAAGGGAGGCAAAGGTTGGGGGATTGAGATTTTTTATTTAATTTTTAAAATTTTAAAATTTTTAATATAAAGTTTAGGGATTGGTTTATAAAAAATTGAAAATGTAATGTTATGAGGGGGATTTAGGGGGAGTTTAAAAGTTTTTACATGTAATGTTGTGGGGGCTTAAGGGGGTTATTGGAGGGTAGAATTTTATTTAATTAATTTTTAATGTAACGTTGTGGGGATCATGTGGTTACGATGAGGGCATTTTATTTTTATTTTTATTTTTTTTAATGTAATGTTGTGGGGGGAGGTTTAGGGGTTTGATTTCTTTTTATTTATTTTTATAATGTTGTAGGGGTGTTTTAAGTTTTTTTTAAACTTTTTTTTAATGTAATGTTGGGGTTGGTTTAGGGGGTTAGAATTTTAATTTTTCTTAAATTTTTTATTGTAATGCTGGGGGGTTTAGGGGGATAGGTGGAATTTAAGTAGGTTTTAAAAAGAATTATAAATTTAAAAATCAAAACTAAAAATCATGGTATAGGGAAGGCCTTGCTTCAATTAATACTACATAGATTTTAAAAACAATTACATTAAAAACATTTTTTCATATAAATAGAAAAAGAAAGGGTCAAAAAATAAATCGTCATTGCATTAACATCTTGAGATTAGAGGAATTTGGTATAGTTTTTTATGATTTCAAGTTGAGAAAGAAAGAAACTCTTCTCTCCAAGACTATATATATTATCAAGAGGTTGTTTCCAAAAGAAGAAGTTGCAAGATGGGAATCTTCTAAACCAAGTCGTAGATCTAGAAGGAATATGACATGCAATTATGAGAATAGATGTAGACTCAATTGGTGCATCGATTGATAATTTAGAAGAATATAATTCATCTACATCTTCATCCAGTCCCTAATCAGTAGAAAACGTAGATTCTGATGGGGTGTCAGAATCCATGGATGAATTTGAATAATTTCACATGAAATATTTTAGATGTTTTTTTATTAGTATGATGTTTGTAATTGAAACTCTAAAGTATTTTTTCAATACTTATATGAATCATTTGTTCTTGTATGGTCTAATATATGATTTCATTATGAATCACATCATAATTTCTTTCATTTTATATGGTTAGAGTGGTGAAATTATTTATGAAATATATTTTTTTTGTTTAATATGCAAGTTTCAAAAAAAGTTGTAATTGATCTCTTGAAGAAAATATATTTTTCCAATTTAGGTGTTGATTTTAAGGTTTTTGTAAACAATAGTATGGGATGTTTAGGCCATAGCTCTATTATTTTCCCTCGAAAAAAAACGTGTATACTGGTATCATACACTTTTCTATTTAGGGTGTGTTTTTGTTGTTTTTTATGCAAAAATCATCATTTATATGGCTAGAGTTATTGTTCTTAGTATAAAGTTATAGTTTTAAATTATAAGTGGTTTACCAAAAATATTTAAGTTTTAATCAAATGATTTATAATTATATTTTAATATTTTATTTGAATTTGAATTTGAATATATGTTTTTTTTGTTTGTGGGGTTTTTATTTTTGTTTTTGTTATTTTATTTAATTGAGGGATTAATGGGTGTGATAAGATGTAAGGGGTGAGAAGAGAGAGGGATTTATGCACTCAAGAATCTTCTCCAAGAAAGTGAGGGGAGTGTTATTGAACCAGCGTAGATCCAAATCCTAGGCTCTATCAAGCGCCAAGAGGGATCAAATCTCTTCGTAGATATCCATTGATTTGATTCAAACCAAAAGAAACATCTTTTTATTTAAGGTCCACATATAATATTTTATTATTAATATTTAATATTATTTGTGGTTCACATATAATATTTATAATTTACATTTATATCTTTAAATTTAATTAAAATTTATATTTCAATATATATATATTTAATTCTAATATATATTAATACTAATATATAGAAAAAGGCAAAATTCATATGGACCTAATATACATTTTAATTTTAATATATATTAAAATATATTACTAATATATGGACCTAATATATTACTTTTTGGATCTATATGTTATCCTGCCTCTATTTTGGCAATGTGCCATCTGCCCGTGAGCCTGATTCAATATATTCAATGGCATAAAAGTAATATTTAGTAACCATATAAAATAATAAAATAGTTGGATAAAACATGTTAGATCGATTACAATGGTTTTTATAACAGATTGCTCTAGACAAGTCGAGGATATTTGGAATTTTGTGAGCCACCTTTCTTGTATGGAGATAAATTAGATTATTTCTTGTATGGCGATAAACAAATTAGATTATATATATTTTTTCCAAAGGAGAATATATTTTGCCCCTTTTCAAAAGATATGTATGGATATTATATTATACGTACACAGACTTGCCTGTAGCATTAAAAAGAAACATATTTTTAGAATTTAGAGCCGATTTTAACTTTTCTCTGCTAGCTGAAAGCAACTTACTGCCATGTGTATTTAAATTTTACTTTTGTACTTTTGACCATCAAGCTCTTTCTCACATGAATTTGTGGCAAGAAATTATTTTCCCTCGATAAACTACTTCGAAAACAAATATGTGTCTCTTGAGTAAAAAACAAAAAGTCAAGGTCACACTCAAAGACACTACAACATTAACAAAGCTTCTTAAAATGTTACAACATCTAAAAGATATAAAACTACCATTATATAACAATCCAATAAAGAATGCATATATCACAAACATTAATTGCTTTGTTGAGCAGTCAATACTCTTCTTGCAATGATAACGTCGACGAGAATGGCATGAGCCTGCGTCTGCGTGAGGCTGCCATGCGGAGATGGCATTGAGGAGGAGGATGGAAAAACATTCAAATGCAAAGAGCGCAGAGCGTGGGAGTCTGCCGGCTTGTACTTGAAAATAGAATATTAAGAGTTTTTGAGGAAGGCAAATAATGTGGTTTGCGGTGCTACTTGAACTGCTTTGAATGTAGATTAGATGGAAACTTAGTGGTTTCCAATGTTGGGGAAGCAGTTATTAACAGAAAAAAGGGAGAAGCCGAAGCTCAGACACGTGATAGAGCCCTAGCAATGCCGAGTGAAAATGCAGGAAGAATATGAGTGGACATAAATGCAGGAAGAATCTGAGTTTGGCGAATTTATAGACCCCTAGCAATGCCGAGTGAAAATGCAGGAAGAATCTGAGTGGACGTAAATGCAGGAAGAATCTGATTTTGGCATGAGCCTTTATTTTAAGTATGCATATAAATTGGGTCTGTGTGAGCCTGCCACACGGAGATGGCAGCGAGGAGGAGGATGGAAAAACATTGAAACACAGAGAGCGCAGAGATTTGTTATTCAAATTGGAATCTAAGTATGCATGCCATTTTTTTAAGCTATAGAGAGCACAGAGCCTTGTTATTCAAATTGGAATCTAGGGGATGGCAGGATTGAAATTATGGTGAGCCGCAAAAGTAACAAAAAGAGTTCCCTAATCGTGTCGATCTTTTGTGTGGTTTGAACCTGGATATCAGCCACAGAATATCTAAACACTAAGCACCCATGAGGTTGAGACTTCTAAAAAAAGAAAATTATTTCTTTAATAGTTTATGTGCTACTAAAATTAAGTGGTTGGACTATCAGCCACAGAATATGAAAATAATTTGAACCTGGATATCAGCCACAGAATATCTAAATAATACAAATATTACCTGCAAAAAGAATATCTAAAGAATATCTGAATTGATTTTCGATCAGCAAATTTAAAATTCTTACCTGGGTTTATTGTTGCTGTCTGTTGCTCGATCAAGGTAGCTAGCTATGATGTAGTTTGTGATACTTCTTGCTATTTATATAGTTGTTGTTTTTTCTTCTTCTAATTTTCTATTTTTTTTTATAGCCAACATAACATTATGTAACGTTACGTAACGTTACAATGTTACGTAATGTTACAACGTTACGTAACGTTACAAGATCTACCCCATACTGGGCTGTAGAGTGCCTCTTAGCGCAATGAACCATCCAATGATGCTCCTCTAACTTGCTTTGAGGAGCGTGGAAACTCTATTGGGTACATAAGGCCCGCCGTGAGAAGAGAGATATAATGACAAGAGAATGTATAAATATTGAAGGGATCCCTTTTTCAATGACGCTATCTTGGATGAAAAAATAAAAGGAAAAAAACAATGTGGGGAGTAAAGGGAAAACTGTTTCTTTTCAAAGAGTTAGAGCTCGATGAGGAAATAATTGCAAGGCATTAATATTCCCATCCCCATAGTAAATGTATGGTGAGCAAGACAGAGTTAGTGTGGATGGAGAATAATGATCTATTGATATGTAAAATTGGGAAGGGTTGTCTTTGGAAGGCTTCAATTTCCACTCAAAAAGTTAAGGGTGGTTGGTTAAACAAGGTGAAGAGAGAGGAGTGAAAAGAGGGGTGGTTGTTTTGTTGCTAGCAAAAGCTTCATGGGTCTCTGGCACTAACAACAATGTAGTCAACAAAATAATTTTCATTTTTATTTTTAATTTGATTGAACAATTCACATATATATTTTGATAATGTTTTAACAATTTTATTATCAAATATACTTTTTTTAATATTAAATTTGTGTCCCCAGATGCGGATGCCAGTGAGACTGATTATCGACATGCCATGCCTCGGTCTGTGCACCCCCTGCGTGGCATCCAACATGAGATCGACACATCCATCAACTCCTCCACCTTGCCTTCTTGATGTTCTTATCACATGCGAGAGGAGAAGCCGGTCATTTCCACGCCCGCGACGTAGGGTGGCGACACCCTATCCTCCTCTTGAGATTTCATTGCTATGCAAAGGTATTCAATGTGAGTTGGTAAATGGTCTAGTTAGGTGGGTGTTTTGAACCACTTCGCCATGGATTATTACTTCATTTTCTTTGTTGGGTTTGGCTCTGCTCTGTCTAAGTCTGGGTTTTCCATGCATTTTGAATTTTGGAATTAGCCTCAAGGTGGTGCTTTTTTGATTTTGTTGGGATATCCTCACAGGTCTGTTAGTCTTCATGTGAGTGATATTCTCTCAGGTTCCAGTGACGTTGGAAGCTCCCACCAAACTGATCTCCTTCTAGGCACCGTTCAGCCCTCTCTGTCGAGCTTTTGAATGATCAACATGTCCAGGAAATGAGGAACGCCTCGAAGCTCCAGCTTGGGTAGGGAAAAATCCTAGCGAAATTTTAGTCTGCAAATTAAAGAGGGGTTTGAAAACCACATTTTCGAACTGGTCCGCATCCTCACTGAAGATTGGGAAGGGAGGGTCCTTAACTAGAGGATCGCTTCTAGGCAGGGCGGTAGCCAAATTAACCATTATTGGATTGTCAAAAACATGCTGGGAAATCATTTGGAAGACATGCTAAGTAATTGGATGGCTACCCGGGATACTTTTCTTGTTGTGAAAGCTAAAATGGTGGAAATGGACACTTAGCTTACATCTCCGGAAAACACATTTGTTTGGAACTGCATGGTCGATAAAGCAAGGCATGTCGGTCTTGGGGACAATGGTAGTGGGAGTGCAATAGGGGAAAGTCACAGGAATCTAGCACGGTTTCAGCTCCATAGGCCCCTTCTTTCCCCATCCCTTCAACCATGGAGCCTATGTTTAAACATTTGAAGGACATGGATGGCCAGAACACTAAGCATCCAAAAACTGCTCCAGCTTCTGCAACCAACATGACTAGCACTTCACAGTAGGAATAATGGGGATGCCCCATCATCGAGGAAAACCCCCCATCTTGAAGCATGCCCAGAACATCTACAGAAATGAACTGGCGTTTCAGGTTTTTTTTCCATTACTATCTAGTTTGGTTATCTCTATGTTTACTTTTGAACATGAACCCTGTAATTATGTAAAAAACTAGTTACTATGATAGTCCTACAGTCTTGAACAATTTCAATACTTTTTTACTCAGATGACCCTCCATTTTTGAGAGGCTTGGGTGTTGGCTTTACCACTTGATACCTCCTCTGAATAGGGTTTATTTTGTATATCTTGTCTTCATCAATTAATAGAACTATGCAACTTTACAAAAAATAATATTAAATTTGTGTAAAAAATATGAGATCTATATCTCAACATGATAAATATATTATAAATAAGTAACACTTATATATATATATAACAAACCTACAGTGTAATTTTATCTAAAAAAAAGTAGTTTCCTTGATATCCAACCAATTTAGTTTTTAACTTGTAATGCTCAAGTGTGAAGGGTAACACTTTAAGATTACAATTTCTAAATCATTTGAATTTTGTAATGCTACTAAATTTGGCTTCCAAGGTTTTAATAGTTCACAGAGATAATTGACTTACTTAGCTAGTTATCTAACTCACCATTTAATTCATTTCCTGTAGGCACAACTACCAATACATCTACTTGGACAAGGAATAACATTTCGGTTCAATAGTTATTAGTTGTTAATTTATGATGTGTCGTTGACATTTATAGTGGTATTATGTGTTCGCTGAAATATAGAAAATTTGAATCATTCCAATTATCAAATCCATGATACAATATACTCTACATTCAATGTACAGGGTGATACAACTAGCTTCCACCCGTTCTGCTTTTACTCGAGATTCGAGAGAATTAGGGGAGTTCTAAGGTAAAAAATGGGCCTCAAAACAAAATTTGTACCACTAAAATTCACTTTATATGAACCAATAGGATTCACCATGATGATTTCAACCATAAAGCTAAAATTTGTAAAAATAAATGGAGGGAAAAAGGAAGAACTAATTTTTCTTATCATATTTTTGGCATATCTCCTTATCCATTCACCCAAAGTTTGAGTTTAGGGACTTGTTGGATGTAGAATTTAATTCCACATCACACTCATAGCCACACTACATATTTTGAGGTACCCACAACACCCAAAAATGAAAATTTCAATAAACAATGTATTTTAATAATAAAATACGTTTTATTATTGCAATTTTCATTTTTGGGTGATGTGGGTACCTCAGAAGTTTATAGTGTGGATATGGGTTGGATAAGGAATAAAATTCCACATCCAACTAGTCACCAAACTCAAAATTTTGGTGAAACGATAAGGAGATATGCAAAAAATACGTTAAGAAAAAATAGTTTATGTTTTTCCCCTCCAAAGTTTAGAACTTTTATTTTCTTATTATAACTCTTATTTTTTTATTTCACTTATGAGGCCCATTTTAGACCTAAAAACTCCCCTAATGGGAAGAGAGATTTTACCCTGCTATATCATTTTGAAGGAAGAGTGTTGTTTATGACCCGATCTCAGGAGATACCTTAGCAGGGTAAACAGAATTCAACCGTGCTACAACCTAGTCTTGAGTGGAGAGGGTTGTCAAAAAATTATCGTGGAAAATGTTCAACACCATGTAGCCTTGTCTTTACTCACATGACTAGTTTATTTCATCTAGATTCACATTTTGGAGGGTTTGGTTTCAAATCTAGGAACTCCAGTCCATTTTTGCTCATTCCTATGCATTGCTTTTGCTTACAGTTCCTCTAAGGAGGGTAATTTTATTTTCCCTTTTCCGTATTTCAACCTCTGTAACTATAATATTCTTCGGTTCATTTTTCTTAAATACTATCTTAAAATATTGACTAGATATTCAAAGTTTAGGGTTTTAATCATTCAAAGCATACTTGGGTTTATTTTCCATTGTTTTTATAATGTTTCTATCCAACAAACCTTAGTTTACCCTTGTATAAATATAACTCATTGACTTTTACTGAAATGAAGATTCAATAATATTTTGCGAGAGTATTACTTCCAATATTAACTGAATGAACTGATATACATAATAAACATTGTATTTATATGTTAATTAGTCATTACATCAAGTCTTAAACAAAATCACTTGATAATCATCAATCCTTTACTCATCTAAAAATATTATTGAAACCAGCATAATCATTCTTCTACATTAAATTAAGATTTAGTTTAAATGAAGGGATATTTGAGTTTTCTTTGAAACTGAAAGCTATCTAGCCATGCTCCTCCTGGACTTAGGAACCTTTTATATTGTGCAAGGATTTCCACCCCCTTGCCCATATTTTGAGAGTATGATTTACTTTCCTCAGCTTTCAACTTGCCACCAGTCTATCGATTGTAGTTAGTTACCCCAAAACCTAGCACCTTTTAAATGTGCTTATTGTCAGTTCCACTCCAGATCCTGGCATCTCGTGGATGTTCACCTGAATATTTGTGCTATTTATTATCATAGACCCTACACCACTCTAGGTGTTCTCTGAACACTCTCTTTTAATTTTCATGTCTCTCTTTCCCCACTGGAATTCTTATTTTTCTACAACGTGCTCTCTTTCTTTTCCCTTCCTAGGAATTTAATAGTTTATAACTAAATCCTCCCCAAGATTGACCACTTGTCTTTGTAAAGATAGTTGAGGGTTCAGTTACTTCCATAGATTCAGGTACTGCCAATTAACTGCATGGCTTCCTAACTTCGGTATCCAAATTTTCACATTTGTATTAAATAGTGATGTCCATAAATTTGAGGTAAACTTTTCATCTTGATCAGTGATAATTGTTTTTAGTATCCCATCAAGTCTAAAAATATCTCTCATGAATATGTCAGCAATGCTTATAGATTTATAATTTGATTTTATAGGTATATAATGTATTGATTTAATTAATTTATCTACCACCACCATTATTGAGTTATTTTGTTACATCATTTTAGGAATCCCAATTATAAAATACATGGTTATAGTTTCCCATTTCCATTATGGAGTGGGTATAGACTGCAATAATCCAGCTGGATGTTGGTGGACGTCCTTAACCTATTGACATGTAAAGCACCTAGCTAAATATTCAGTTTCTTCCTTCTTCATATTGGGCCAATAAAAATATTTGTTTAAAGTTGTTATAAGTTTCTGATACCCCCGATGTCCTGCACAAGGATTATCATGTAGCTCCTTGAAAAATTATGTGTTTTATATTACACTGATTGGGTACATAAATACAAGTTTTAAAATCCACAAAAACTTCTACATCAATATGATATGCACTATCCTTAGTATAATAAGGCATGTTGGTACATTTTTCCATCAACTTGTTATACTTTGAATCATTACTTGATATTGTTTTCAACATATTTTTAAATTCTGATTCATACCCACTAATTACTCTAGTATGCAATTCATGTTGTTGTTGACTAAGAGCATCTACTACTATGTTTTCCTTCCCTTTTATATACCTAATTTCAAAATCATATTCTCTAAAAAATGCAAGCCATCTAGCTTGGTGTGCATTTAATGTTTTTTGGTCAAACATATATTTTAGCCCAATATTATCTGTCAACAAAAATAATTTCTTCCCCACCAAATAGTGTCCCCAAATTTTAAGAGCATGGATGATGGCTGCCAATTCCATGTCATGTACCGCATAATTTTTTTCATGCTCCTTCAATTTTATAGACTCGTTATAGATCACATGGGCATCCCGAGTCTAAACCCCACCCAAACCATATTTACGTGCATTAGTACATTCTACAAAATTTTTATTAGGATCAATAATTCTCAATATAGGTTTTGTTGTCAATACGTTTTTCATTTTATCAAAACTATCTTGACATTGTTGCCTCCACACAAATTTAACACTTTTCTTTTGAAGGGTGGTTATAGGGTGAGCTATTCTTGAAAAAATCTCTATAAATATGTGAGAATACCTGGTTAGTCCCATGAATGACCTGATAGCATGTACATCCTTTAGTACGGGACATTCTATAATAGCCTATATTTTAGCAGGATCAACTGCTACACCTTTATCTGAGATAACATGTCCCAAATACTGTACTTCCCTTTTATAAAAATCACATTTACTAAGTTTCACATATAGCTAATGTTCTCTAAAATTTTGCAAAACCATTCGTAATGCTCCTCATGTTCTTTCTCATTCTTCGAATATATTAAAATATCATCAATTAATACTAGCACAAATTTGTCCAAAAATATGCTTAGCACATTATTCATCATACTCATAAATGTTGCAGGAGCAATAGTTAGTCCAAAAGGCATAACAACTTCATAATGTCCATATCTTGTATGAAATGCAGTTTTATGGATGTCTTCTTCTTTAACCTGTACTTAATGATAACCTGATCTAAGATCAATTTTTGAGAAAATATTGTCTCCTCTGACTTGATCAAACAAGTCATCAATTCTTGGTAATGGATAGTTGTTTTTAATTGTCATTTTTTTTAGTTGTATGTAATCTATACATATTCTAAAAGTCATGTATTTCTTTTCGACAAATCGAACTAGTTCTCCCAAAGGATACACACTAGGTCGAATGTACTTCTTATCAAGAAATTCCTGTAGTTGCATTCTTAATTCTGCTAGTTCTGGGATACTCATATGGTAAGGGGTTTGTGTTATAGGTGATGTTAAATGCATTAAATATATAGTAAACTCTAAATATCTGTTAGGAGGTAGTCCTGGTATCTCATAAAGAAACCCATCCTAAAATTCCTTAAGAATGGGAAATTGATCCACTGTTGCTTTCGACTTTCCTTGTTCACTCTCCACTATTTTGATTGCATAAATTTGACATCATTTCATAATACACCTTTTCAGTTCTACATATGAGATTTGTAGTATATGTATAGGTTTGTAAATTCATTTTATGGTGTGATAATTTCCCTTCTCATCAATGCAATCAAAAGTTTTATGTAGAAAATTGATAATGTTTTATGAGATTATAGCCAAGCCATACAAATCAAAATTTTGTAGGATCCCAAAGGAAGTATGTTAGGTCAAATGATGTGTCCATTTCATTAAAACTTGACTTACAATCTTTTACTAGCTCTCTAACTTTTTGTTTGACTCATGTTTCTAGTTGTATCAACTGTGCATTTTTTTTTCCTTTCCAAGTTTACTTTTTTCAACCATTCCTGGTGCAATGTAACTTAAACCAGCTCTTGAGTCAATAAGAATGGAAACATGTGTATTCAGGATTTTACCTTCTACCTGCAACATAGTGGATTGATGATCTTCTTGTCGATCTTCAAGAGCAACATTAATTCTGGGTATATTTATGGCTATGTCATTGACCAAGTAGAAGCTTCTTGTAGCTTGTTTAAGGGGGGGAATTTTATTGTTAGGATTATGGTGTAAATTTATGTATAGATGAGGTCCATTACAACCCCAACATTTGATTTCCTTTGTGTTGTTATTCCATCCACTATTAAGAGTCCATATACCTTTTTTTTGCAATGTTTGTGGTTGAACATAACCTATTATAGTTATTATCCGTATAGCTTCTTGTTCCTTTCCTAAAAGGGGAAGGTTTAAATCCTTTCATGGGCTTATCCATATTTCCATTCTTTTTGTTTTTCCAAGTTCTACTTAATTTAGATCTTTGTTTAAGGGATAGTGCAAGCTAATGAGGGTCACTTTTGGCATGCTAGATGCAATAGAAAACTGGAAAATCAGCAATCCCTCAACTTGATTTCTTTTTTTGAGATACTTACCAAAAATATATTGCTTTGAGTAAAAAATATTAAATGTAGGAAATTGAATCATGTTTCCAAATATATAAGTTTTATGTATTGAATTTTTTTATAACTATGTCAAATTTCATTTTTTCTAACAGTCTCTTTTTTTTTTTAGGAAAATCATAAGGTACATGTTTTTGTGGGTGCATCCTTTGAGGTCCTACATGATGATTTTGGGATACAAAACTTTTCAGGCATGTAGAGAACATATAACACTAGCGTAACACTATTTTTTGAAAATAAATTTAGTAATTTTTAATTTTTTTTATAATTATCTAAATGATCATTCCTCGAAAATGGTACGTCTTTTGTGGGTGCAGCCTTTGAAGGTCTTAATGAAATATTCATGAAATGGGTTTTTTTATAGAATCTATAGGTTAGTGTCTTCTAGTGCACCATATAATTTTTTTTTAAAACTATTACGAATTGAAAAAGTTATGAGAATAACACTAACGACATGTATTTTGAGTTAAGGAGTCAAGACACAATAGAAATTGAAAACAAGTAGGAAAATATAATATTTTTTTATAAAAATTACATATTTAGAATCTACAGAAAAAAAGACTATTTATGTTTAAGATTTCGTCAAAATTGACTGTGTGTAGCATACTGTAACGAGTGTGTAAACAACGAATTCTTCAGAAAATAGGGGAAATGCCTAATTAGCTATGGTTTATCATGTACCATAGCACAGGTTTGGTATTACCGAAGCAAATTCCAAACCATACACATAGGACTATTGGTGACATGCGAGCAAGTGAATTGGCATGTTTAAATTCAAATTTCATTTCCCGCCTTGTAGAATTCCTAAACGTGCACACGTTATATAACTACATAACACGATCACGTTATATGGCTATAAAATGCATGCACGTTACATAACTATAAAACACAAGCGTGTTATGTAACTCTAGGATTTGAGCGCGTGTTGTAGAGCTAAAAATCTAGCACTATGTGTAATATATCAAATGTATGGATACTAGTTTAGAGGGGGTGGGGAAGGGTCAAGGGCCTAGGAAGATGTTGGAAGTTCAAGTGGGGATGGTTAATAGTTGAGAGGGGCTTGGGAATGATCAAGGTCCTAGCGGGATGTTGTAAATTTGAGTGGAGAAAAGGGGATAAGGTGGAGGAGAGGAAGTGGGTGATGGTTTGATGAGAGAGAGGATTGGTGAATTAAAAGTGGATATGGAGTATTATAGGAGGAACAATATGTGTTGGAGGAGAGAGGTGAAGGAGGGGGGAATTGAAGAGATGGGAACGAGATGAGATGGGGTCATAATGAGTTAGGGGGTTGAGGAGAAGGGATAAGTTGAAAACATTAAAGAAGAGAGAGAGAGAGAGAGAGAGAGAGAGAGAGAGAGAGAGAGAATGCTATGGAGAGAGTGTGTGAGAGAATAATATAGAGATGGAGGAGGGGGGGTGAGGGATGGATGCATATAGAGTGAAGGAAAGAGACATTGAGGGAGCGATAGAAGGTGTGTGTGTGTGAGGGGCGATGGGGGAACAGACGCAAGGAGAGAAAGGTGTAGGTTCACACATGTAGAGAGAGAGAGAGAGAGAGAGAGAGAGAGAGAGAGAGAGAGAGAGAGATGGATGGTGTCACCATCATCACCATCATCTTCATCACCATATTCATCATCATCATGATGTTGATCATCATTGTCTTCATCATCATGATCATCGTCATCATGCACATCATGCACATCATCCTCATTATCATGACATTCACCATCATCATCTTCATCATCATGGTGTTCAACATCATCATCATAATCATCATCACCATCATCTTCATTGTCATCATCATCATCATCATCATCATCATTTTCATCGTCATCATCACCACCATCACCATCATCATCATCATCATCATCACAATAATCATCATAATCATCATCTTCTTCTTCATCATCATCATGTTGATCATCATTGTCTTCATCATCATGACCCTCATCATCATCATCATCATCATCATCATCATCATGTTGATCACCATTGTCTTCATGATCATGATCATCATTGTCTTGAATATCATGATGTTCATCATCATCATCATGTTGATCACCATTGTCTTCATCATCATGATCATCATCGTCATCATCATCATCATCGTCGTCGTCGTCTTCATCATCATCGTCATCATCATCATCATCATCATCATCATCATTATCATGACCATCATCATCATCACCATCATCATCATAATCATCATCATCATCATCATCATTATCACAATGTTCATCATCATCATCTTCATCATCATTATGTTCATCATCATCATCATCATCTTCTTCATTATCCTCGTCTTCATCATCACCATAATCATGATCATCATCATCATCATGTTCATCTTCATGATCATGATCATTGTCATCATGTTCATCATCATCACCATCATCATGTTCATCATCATCATCATCATCATCATCATCATCATCATCATCATCATAAGCATCATCATCATCATCATCAGCATCATCATCATCATAACCATCATCATCATAATCATCATCATCATCATCATCATTATCATCATCTTCTTCATAACCATCATGATCATTATCATCATCATCATCATGTTCATCTTCATCATCATGATCATTATCATCATCATCATCACCATCATCATGTTCATCATCATCACCATCATCATGTTCATCATTATCATCATCACCATCATAACCATCATAATCATCATCATCATCATGTTGATCATCATCGTCTTCATCATCATGATCATGATCATTATAATCATGATCATGATCATCTTCATCATCATCATCATCATGTTGATCATCATCATCTTCATCATCATGACCCTCATCATCATCATCATCATGTTGATCACCATTGTCTTCATCATCATGATCATCATTGTCATCATCATCATTATCATCATCATCGTCTTAAAGATCATGATGTTCATCATCATCATCTTCTTCATCATAATCTTCATCATCATCATGTTGATCACCATTGTCTTCATGATCATGATCATCGTTGTCGTCTTCATCATCATGATGTTCATCATCATCGACATCATCATCATCATCATCATAATCATCATCATCATCATCATCATCATCATCATCATTATCATGACCATCATCATCATCATCATTATGATAATCATCATCATCATCACCATTATCACGATGTTCATCATCACCATTATCACGATGTTCATCATCACCATCTTCATCATCATGATGTTCATCATCTTCTTCATTATTATCGTCTTCATCGTCATGATCATGATCATCTTAATCATGATCATCATCATGATCATTATCATCATCATCATCATGTTCATCTTCATGATCATTATCATCATCATCATCATGTTCGTCATCATCACCATCATCATGTTCATCATCATCACCATCATCATCATCATCATCATCATGTTGATCATCATCGTCTTCATCATCATGATCATGATCATCATAATCATCATCATCATGATCATCATGTTCATCATCATCGTCTTCATCACCATGATCATCATCATCCTCATGACCATCATCATCATCATCAACATTATCATAACCATCATCATGATAATCATGATCATGATCATGATCATCGTCGTCTTCATCATCATCATCATGTTCATTATCATTAGCACCATCATCATGTTCATCATCATCAACATCATCATGTTCATCATCATCATCTTCATCACCATGATCATCATCATCACCATGATCATGTTCATCATTATCATCATCATCATCATGTTCATCATCATCGTCTTCATCACCATGATCATCATCATCACCATCATCATATTCATCATCATCATCATCATCATCATCATAACCATCATAATCATCATCATCATCATCATCATCATCATCATGTTGATAATCATCATCTTCATCATCATGATCATGATCATCATCTTTATCATCATGATCATGATCATCATAATCATCACCATCATCATGTACATCATTATCATCATCATCGTCTTCATCACCATGATCATCACCATCACCATCATCATGTTCATCATCATCATCATCATCATCATCATCATCATGATGTTGATCATCATCATCGTCTTCATCATCATGATCATGATCATCATAATCATCATCATCATGATCATTATCATCATGTTCATCATCATCGTCTTCATCACCATGATCATGATATTCTTCATCACCATCATCATGATCTTCTTCCTAACCATCATCATCATCATCATCATCATCATCATCATCATTATCATGACCATCATCATCATCATCATCATCATCATCACCATTATCATGATGTTCATCATCATCGTCTTCATCATCATGATCATGATCATGATCATCATCATGATCATTATCACCATCATCATCATGTTCATGTTCATCATCATGATCATGATCATCATAATCATGATCATTATCTTCATCATGATCATTATCATCATCATCATCATGTTCAGCATCATCATGTTCGCCATCATTACCATCATCATGTTCATCATCATCATCATCATCATCATGTTGATCATCATCATCGTCATCATCATCATCATCATCATAATCAATATCATCATAATCATGATCATTATCACCATCATCATCATGTTCATCATCATCGTCTTCATCACCATGATCGTCATCATGATCATGATCATGATCATGATCATGATCATCATCAACATCATCATAACCATCATCATGATAATCATCATTGTGATCATGATCATGATCATCATCATTGTCTTCATCATCATCAGCAACACCATCATCATGTTCATCATCATCACCATCATCATGTTCATCATCATCGTCTTCATCACCATGATCATCATCATCACCATCATCATGTTCATCATCATCATCATCATCATCATCATGTTCATCATCATCGTCTTCATCACCATGATCATCATCATCACCATCATCATGTTCATCATTATTAGCATAACCATCATAATCATCATCATCATCATCATCATCATGTTGATCATCATCGTCTTCATCATCATGATCATAATCATCATAATCATCATCATCATCATCGTCGTCTTCATCATCATGATCATGATAATCATAATCATCACCATCATCATGTTCATCATTATCATCATCATCATGATGTTCATCATCATCAACATATCATCATCGTCTTCATCATCATCATCATCGTCGACATCATCATCATCATCATCATCATCAACATCGTCATCTTCATCATCATCATCATCATCTTCATCACCACCATCATGATAATCATCATTATCTTCATCACCATCAGTATCATCATCTTTGTCTTCATCATCATCATCATCATCACCATCATCATGTTCATCATCATCCTCACGGTGATAGAGGGAGGGATGGAGTAAGGGAGAGAAAGAAACATATAGGGAGGGATGCAGAGAGAATGAGGGAGGTATATTTAGAAACAGATAGCAGTATGTAGGTATTCTTGGGGCTATAAAGAGAAACATTTATATGCATGAAAAGAAGGGAATACTAAAAACATTTGCTTTGTTGCTAACCATAGAAAACATTTGTTTTATTATGATTTTATTCGTTGCCTTAGCCGTACACCCACCCTATTAATTGTGCTTAAACATATCGCGTGCGCATTTTACTTATACAAATCGTGTATGCGTTTTTACTATATATAACGCATGCGCGTTTTAGAACTGTAAAAACAGTGGATTGTTTTTGTTCGAGAGCAACTTCACTCTGTTTTTACGAAAATCCGATTACCGCGCGTTTTTTTTCAAGAGCACGAGCCTGCCTGTGGAAATACTCACAATACACATTCTCCATCATTCTTTTTGTTATGCAGGTGCAGCATTGAGGACATCTTTCATGGTTGAGGAGCACACAGGATAAGATATCAAGCTTCAATGTCATTTCATGGTGATGGTGGATATACACAATTGTACAAGAGAATCAACTTGAGGAACAATTTATGATTTAACTTTCATTTGCTTATTATTCAAGAGAACCAAAGGTAAATTTTCCCATTCATCATTGTTTTGATGGGAAATATGAACAATTGAGAAGGAAGATTAAAGCACCTTGAAGGATCAATAGTTATAAAGCAAGTTAAAGGTTTCAAAGTTTGTAATTGAGGAGCAACAAAAACAAACTATATTGAATTGATGATTGTGGTGATGGGGAATGTACGTAACCGAGGAAGAAAATCAGCCAGGAAGAAGAGACCTTAAGAAGTCATCAAAGAAGAGAGAAAAAAGAAAAGAATAGACATGATGAATCAGAGACTTTCTTTGGAAACTAATCCAAATTCAATTATAGAGGGTATGATGGTTCATCCTATTAATCCAACACAAGAAAAAAGGAAGCGTTCACTAGAGAGACCTTCATATTCCACAATAGTTGTTGAACAAGCACCTCATGTAAGTATTCAAGAAGCAAAACGTAGGTGCTCATTAGGGGATGTTTCAAATCCCACATCAAGTCAAAGTGATAAGTTACCATCTCAAGATGAAGCTCATGAAGAGGCGCTGGACATGGAGCCTACTATTGAAGAAGAAAATATTATCCGGACCATCGATGAGGATGTTGGACTTCCACCATCCAACTACCAGGAAGAGAATGAAGGAGAACAAGTTGCTACTGAAACGCCAGAGCGTATTGTTGATGCGCTAGATGATAGAAATCCAACCCCCTTACCTCCATTAGAAAGCACACGTCAAAGAACTCCGAAGCGTATACAAGTTGATGAAGGACTCCTCAATTCCATTGAAGGTATGCTACATAAACGTAGTATTGCTTATCAAACTCAATAGATACTAAATAAATATTTTGTTTCTAAATGTGATGGAGATAAATGTAGATTATTTTATCATTGTTAAAATCTAGGGGCATGAATATTGTTAGGAAAACGTTAGGGATAAAGATGATAAAGACTTCTAGACCAAGTTCTCATATAGTTAAAAGCTTAGTAGATGCCTTTGGTAAAATTGGTAAGAACACACAATCAAAGGACCACAATGTGGCTTGTCGCATGTTGTCACAAGCAATTGTAAATAAGAACACCAGGGTCCTTCGTTTTCTCAAGCCTACATCTAAACTAGTTAATTTGAATGTAAAAACCCTTCGTATGTATTATATTAGAAGAGAACATATTGACACAACCTCCCAGACAGATTTTTGGGCCTTTATTGGTCGGTTTCCGCATTGTGACATGAAGCTAGTTGATGCAGTAAAGGGACTAGTGCAGAGTTTTTGGCATGATCAAACAAGGTCTTCTTCAAACCGGAAGGATGTACTAAAAATGAGAAGGGGTTCAAAGGACCGTGAACCACATATTAAGCATCTTCTTGATATAACATAGACAGAGCTATATGAGAAATTTAGGAATGAACATAGACAATCGAATTTGGGGCAAAGATCTTTTGAGAAATGTAAGCCCTGGTATGTTAGAATAAATACTCTTCGTAACACTTGTTGCTATAGATACCATGTAGAATATGAATATTACTATGAAACATTTTTGTACATTTGTCGTGTGTTGCATATTAACCATGTGCAGGATTGCTCCTTGACAATACCACTGACCTCATCAAGAGAATTAATTCATAGTATCATGTGCAATAGGCCTGAGGGGCAAACATACTATGCAAAATCTTGTTTGGATGGAACTTGCTCCAACTGTTGGAATGACATTATTGAGCCAATGTATGCACGAGGCTCGAGACAATGAATTTGAGAATATGGTTATAGACATGAAAAGTTTCAAATATATCAGCTATGAAATAGTCCCAGGGAAAGAAAGCGAAAAAATACAATTGGTGACATCTCAGGTACATGCATTTATCTATAAATTTATGTTTGAACAGTTGCATTTCATTCCTTACTTACAAAACAAACCTGATATTGAGATCATTTTGTGTCAACAGGTACAAGTTAGTGTCTTCGTCAAGGAATTTATTGAAAAGACACATCAATATGTTTAGCATGTCCACTTGGCACAATGGCAGGATGAAAAGTTTAGAACATGCAGAGATACATTTCCTCGTGGTAGTATACTTTCAGTTGTTGATTTTGCCGAGAACTACACTCTGCAACCTCAAAATGAGATCCAAAGTCAGTACTATCACTCTCAACAGGTTTCTGTGATGGTGCATATCACATATAGGCATGGCTCAAATAGTAGTGAAGAGCAAAGAGAAATTCTAAAGTAATATCACTTCTACATAAGTGATGATAGGTGCCATGACTTCCAGTATGTACGTCATTGCTTCATCATGTTCTATGATCATTTGAAGGGCAGGAACATATAGATGGATCGAGTCTGGATTTGGTTTGATGGATGTGCTAATCAGTTCAAAAATGCATGGATATTTCAATGGTTGTGTTCATTGCATAAAAATACAAAGTTCCACATATGTGGAACTATTTTGAGACTGGGCATGGTAAAGGAGAGCATGATGGAGCTGGAGCATGTGTAAAAAAAACCCTATGAAGAGAGGAATTGAAATTATCTATAATATCTACTATTCGAAATGCTCAATCTATAGTCAGGTGGTGCACGCCAGTAATGGGAGAGGAATCACCTATGCGAGTAGAATCCACAAGAAAGAGACATGTGGAGAGATTTTTTAGGGAGGTGGTAGACATAGATCGTTCACATGCATGGGAATGCAAGACTATTCCTAGGACTCGTGGCTTTCATTCAGTTCGAAGCTCTGATAACCCAGTATTTGAAATTTGGACCAGAAAACTCGCTTGTTTTTGCTCGACTTGTTGTGATGGTGACTGGGATGTGTGTGAAACATTGGATCGGGTTGATGGATGGGATCACATATCACTTCCACTTGATCAGTGTGCAATTGTTGAGTTAACTCCGTTGGAAGAAGACCAATCGTCTATTTCTATAGATTTTGATCATGTATCAGACCTTGTACAACCTGGTATGATGCATTTCCTTAACATTTATTTATTTATTTATGTACTCTTGAAACTCACATTAATGGCCTTGTATAATACAAAAATATTTGATCATATAACTACAATCATATTATGCAAGACTCATATATGCAGTGGTTTCCTCAAAATATAGTGAATGGGGTGGTGATTACTGGTTGGCACGTTGTATAGAGGGAAAGAAAACCCTCATTATGTCCATGTCTGATCATGAAAACAACCAATTCCCCATCGGGTCTATGGTTGTTAAAGGTGAATACCTTACACATGACAACAATGCAAGAAAAAAGGGTGGATATGTTTACATGGATTACAATCCAGGTGCAAGTGTGTATCACTTTACCAACTTAATCATTGGTACAAACCTCCAGGTACGAACAATGCCTAGCCAAAATTCATCGAAGGTACGCTACTTCTTACCATATACAGAGCACGAGAGACTAATGGAGACCATCATTATAAGAGATGATCTAGAGGTCTTGGTTGTACGATAATAGGTGGGATCTAGCATGATGAGGTATGTATCATAGTTTTAATTTTCCCATGTATTTTTCTTATGAATATGTCAATTTTGTGTTCTTGATATGCGAAATTTTCCATAATGTTGTTTATAAATATGCCAAAAGTTCTCTTGTATGTCAAGTTAATGAACATGCCAAATTTTACATATGATCAATAAACCCTATATATCAATCATATGAACATTTCAAGATCTCATTCTCATGATATACATAACATTAGAATACATACATGTACCTCTTTAGGTCATACCTATCAAAGTTCTTTGTAGGATCTCTTACAGGACTAAAACCCTAATTTTTCAAGTAGGTAATATTGTCAATTTTTTTAGTCGATATATACAACTAGGATGATGGAAACAAGATGCCACAATGATAAACTTATGTTTTAAGACTTGTATAATTTCCTTCTTGACAACTCACCTCTTATTCCCGCATGTCCATTTCCCGATGACCTTCGTCTACGGTGGTTTCTGAAACTAGGGTTTCGCTCAGTAGGGGACAATGCAGTCACGCCAACGAGGGAAAAACTTGGAAAGCCATGGATGACGGGGATTCAGTTGGCATTTCAATATTTCGCATGCCCAAACATGCTAGTAGGAGTTGACGGAATTCCAAATTGTGGCATCGTGAGGTTTTTTGTGCACCGAGCACAAGTCCACTAGGTCTCCTTGAACGGTATCTGGAGGTGATCTGCAACTCACCATAGATCGATGATCGAGCCTCCGATCGACAAACCGTCGATTCAGTTGGATTCGTGACATGGGATTTTAGCTGGGGGGGGGGCTCTCTCTCCTACCCATTTCTCGGTGACCTCCGTCTACGGTGGTTTCTGAAACTGGGGTTTCACTCAGTAGGAGACAATGCAGTCATGCCAACGAGGCCCAAAGTTGGAAAGCCACAGACAGTGGGGATGCGGTTGGCGTTTCCATATTTCCCATGACCAAACATGCTAGTAGGAGTTGACAGAATACAAAATTACAGCTCCATGAGGTTTTTTGCGCACTGGGCACAAGTCCACCAGGTGTCCCTAAACGGTATCTGGAGGTGATTTGCAACTCGCCATAGATCAATTCTCGGGCCTCCAATCAATGAACCGTCGATTTTGTTGGATTTGTGACGTGGGATTTTAGGTGGGGGGGGGGGCTCTCCCTCCTATCCATTGCCTAATGACCTCTGTCTATAGTGGTTTTTGAAACTAGGGTTTCGCTCAGTAAGGGACAATGTAGTCACACCAATGAGGGCCAAAGTTGGAAAGCCATGGATGGTGGGGATTCGGTTGGCATTGCCATATTTCCCATGCCCAAACATGCTAGCAGGAGTTGATAGAATTCAAAATTGCAGCTCCGTGAGGTTTTTTTCACATCGGGCATAAGTCCATCAGGTGTCCCTGAATGATATCTAGAGGTGACCTGCAACTCGCCATAGATCAATGCTTGGGCCTCCGATCGATGAACCATGGATTCCGTTGGATTTGTGATGTGGGATTTTAGCTAGGGTGGGGCCTCCCCTTCCTGTCCATTGCCCGGTGACCACCATATATGGTGATTTTTGAAACTAGGGTTTCACTTAGTAGGGGAAAATACAGTCACGCCAATGAGGTCCAAAGTTGGAAAGCCATGGACAGTGGGGATGCGGTTGGCATTGCCATATTTCCCATGCCCAAACACACTAGTAGGAGTTGAAAAAATTCAAAATTGCAGCTCCGTGAGGTTTTTTACGCACCGGGCACAAGTCCACCAGGTGTCCTTGAACAGTATCTAGAGTTGACCGGAAACTCACCATAGATTGATGCTCAGGCCTCCGATCGACGAACCGTCGATGTTGTTGGATTTGTAACGTGGGATTTTAGCTAGGGTGGGGCCTTCCCCGCCTATCCATTTCCCAGTGACCACCATATACGATGATTTTTGAAACGAGGGTTTTGCCCAGTAGGGGACAATGCAGTCACGCCAATGAGGGCCAAACTTGGACAATGCATTTCATGCCAATGAAGGCCAAACTTGGAAAACCCTATCCCTAACTAGGGTTTATTGTTTAACATGCATGGCCCATAACCATAACCCTACCAAGGAAACCCTAATACTAACCCTAATCTTATCTTATTGTCACAACTCAATTTAGAATCAATCTAATGTCCAACTCAACCTTTTCAAATCTGGTGGACTTATGCTTCAAAGCATGTTGATTCACGAAGTTGGTTCTTGGTCTTTGGATTCTATTGTAGTTCCTTTAATGATGAGTGATTAGTCATTGGGTGCATGAGGTTTGTTGAATAGTGTTGTTGGTCGTTGATGAAATGTGAAGCATGTATTGCACTTAGTTTTATTAAATTACACTTGACCATTGACTTAACTTGTAATTTAATCATCCAAACTCACAATTTTTAATTAGATATATCCAATTGGTGTGCATGTAGTGAGTTCATTGAAACCTTGAAATACATTGTATTTCACTTATATTTATTAAATTACATGAGCAAGAACTTTGACTTTAGTGCGCATGTAGTGAGATCATTGAAACCTTTAAATATAATAGTTTTTTCTTTTGACATAGTGCATTCATAAGTAATAGATAATCCACACAAATCAATACAGATTGACACAAGAACATGTGGAAACCAAAGAACAAATTCAAAGTGAAATGTATCATTCATTTATAACTGAAATGTCAATGTACATGCCTCCAAAAGTACATATATATCCAAAAAATATCCAAAAGTACATATATATCCAAAAGTAACCAGAAGTACATGTGTCTCCACAACTATCCAAGACTATCCAAGCCACATGTAAATGTATCCAAAACTATCCAAGCCATATGTACATGTAAGTGAAATGTCAATGTACATGTATCCAAAAGTACATGTAGCCAAAAATATCCAAGCCACATGTACATGTATTGAAATATACATATCCCATAAGACACATCAAAACTCAAGCTTCCTCTTGTTCTTTCTCGAGGTTGATCCTATAGGTACAACTCTAGGACTAGTGTGCATCTATGGATCCTGCAAATTAAATATCAATTGTTAAATTCAACTAACTATGTACTGATACATTAGCTCAATAAAATACCATATCTAAATTAACTCAACAATTATCAAAATGTTAATGGACATTGCATGAAACAATTGGTCATTAATGGACATATCACCTTAGTGAGAGACCATGACAAAGGGGATTGTGTTCCTTGTGTAGCAGATGGAGCCGTTGGTTGAACATCAAGGATGGTCGCATCCATGGTCAAACCAGAGGGGGTAGGAACTGGTGGTGGTGGTGGTGGCTACAATCACCAAATGTTGAAATAGTTAGCCATGTGCATGAAAAAAAAATAGACAACAATAAAACACTATGTCTAGATCATGTTCAAATAGTTGTACCTCTGTGTGGCTTGTTGTTATTGCAGATACCACATTGACTGTTGCAACAATAACTCCTGTTCCTGGTGGCTACAATCACCAAATGTTGAAATAGTTAGACATGCATGAATAAACATATGCCAACAATAATAAACTATGTAACAATCATGTTGAAATAGTTGTAACTCTGTGTCACTTGTTGCCATTGTAGATGTAGCACTGAGTGTTGCATCAACCATCCATGTAAGGTTTTCAATAGTAAACTCTAGCTCTTGATGTAGTAAACATGCAAATCAAACATTAACAAAACATTTTAAGCACTGGATTTCAAGTTAACCAAGAAATATCATCGAAGGATATACATTACCATGGTATCAGTAGCTCCATGGTTGTGGAAAACAAGACTCTTGCTAGGAGTAGGCCGCCTCATATACACATGACCCTTGTTCGCATATGGCCTATGAGGATATACAACTCCAGGAAATGGTCCAGGTGTTTCTGTTGGTGCCTATAGTCAACAAGAGTTCATGTAGTTAGACATGCATGATTCAACGAACATACATGTATTTAAAAAATGACATTTTTTAAATGTTTAAAATGTTTACCTCCATCACGGCTTTCCCTCGTGAAGGATCTGGCATCTGCTAGTTTAATAATTGTAAATATTAGACTGTAGATAGCATTAGTGAACTAACATGTACAATGTGTGGAAATTAACAAATTAACAAGTATTAAAAAATGACATTTTAAAAATGTTTACCTCGATGTGAGATATGACAATGGGTGCTATATGAATCTCTCCACCCACCAAGGGATCAGTGGATGGAATGTCATGCCGAGATATTTCCTCAGTCGATACGACCATGGATTCTACCTCCATCACTACTTTCCCCCGTGAAGGATCTGGCATCTGCAAGTTTAATAATTGTAAATATTAGACCGTAGATGGCATTAGTGAACTAACATGTATAGTATGTGGAAATTAACAAATTAACAAGTATTAAAAAACTGAAATTTTAAAATGTTTACCTCGGTGTGAGATACGACAATGGGTGCTCTAGGAATCTCTCCACCAACCAAGGGATCAGTGGATGGAATGTCATGCTCCTCTATAGAGTGTGGAACATGGAACTCTAGGGCATCGCTGCCGGCATAAAGCTTCAACTGCAAGTTCACAAAAGTAATATACTAGCTGAAACTGTACATATGTGTACAAAGAGGAAAATAAATGAAGAATTTATTACAATTAACCATATACATACATCACTCAAAAACCCATTGAAGGAAACATCTGACGAAAGACCATAGCAGGGACGACCACACGATGTGCACTTGTGAGGCTCAAAAGTAGGCTGGGAATGTGCTGATGGTGCTGCATTAGTAGATGGTCCTACACTATATGGGGGTACTGCACTAGTGGGTGGTACTGCACTAGAAGATGGTCCTGCACCATGACGACGTGGTGTATGTACTACACCAGGGACAGATGTCCCTTCCTCACCCATATGTTGAACCATAGTGCTATGATGAACAACTTCCCGTGCCAAACTCAAATATGCATTACATGTTTGTGGAATAAAATGATGTACATGTGGGACATCTGGCCCAGGAAACTGCCTACGAGGTGTAGGGATAGGGCGATCAACGTCTGAAAGCCTGGAATTGGGTCAGTTTTGGGGCATCCCCCCACCGATCCCCTGAAACTACAATATATCAAAATAGATTACGTGTTTACCCAACACAAACTCTGCATACATCTTCCAAAGGAATTACAGGGGGATTTCCCTGTTGTTGTGTGGTGGCATATCAAAAACCATATACCATCTGTCCATCTAGTTATCAACAAATGGCTAATATGTGCACCACTCGATAGAGATATGTGGCCTATTTGCATTTGGGATTTCCCCCGTGCGAGGGTCCCTAAACAATGACAATATATTCTTTTTGGTAATTTTCAACTTTTTTATTGCATTGTAGCCAAGCCCATCAGCGTACTCTTGTCTTTTTCTTTCTCTATATGATGTAATATCATATAGTATGTTGCTTGACAATGTAATAGTCTCAACAATTTCATCCAAAGTGGATGCAAGTGAAGGTTGAATCCTATCACCACCACTAAAAGAAGTACTGAGTCCTCTCAAGTGGGAAAGCTCAATCAGTATTTCAGCATTTGTGTCCATAGCCGCAACTGCAATAAAAAAATCAATAAGGAAATCATTAGAAACATATACATGGCATATAATGACATCTCTTTAAAATTGAAAATGTAAATTAAATCAAACTCAAGTAAGCAATTTAATGGCATTCACTTACATACATTTAAAACTTAAAATTAAACATTTAACAATTAAATAGTGAGTTTTGTTCAACTTCTTTCTAGAAATTAAGGCACTTCTTCACCCTCATTGGTGACTTTTCCATGCACACTTGGGTTTAAACTTATTTGAATTTAGGAGTACTATTTTGACATGTTTTTGGCCTTTATGTCCCTTGGATATGTAAAAGAAAGGGGCAAGGGACTATTAGGACATGTGAGGCAAGAAAAGGGGTGATACAGGGCTGCCACCATATCCTCTAAATATAGTTGACTCGATCATGGTTGGGAACACTCTCATGATGCACTCTAGGTAGTTCATGGTTGTTCACCATTTCCACTATTGTATAAACATGGAAACCAACCAAAAGTTACATGGAAAAATGGAGAATTTGTGGAATGGACTAAAATTGGTTGTAGATGAGCTTAGAGACTCGACATGTAGAAATATATTACCCATTGTTTTTGCTATTTTAAAAAATGGTTGATAAACCTAGTGATGCAGGGGCATAGACTGTTTGAGTAAATTCATTTATGTCTTTGCTAGATCAAGGGATCTTAGGGAGACCTAGGGTCTCACATGTTTCTAATTTTCTTTATTATGTTTATAGGATAAAAGAAGTAGAATTCAAGTTCTATTTAGTTTAGGTGATGACCTTTAATTAATTAGCACTAGTCCCCCAATGAATACCGGGGTTATATGGGGGTGTCAGGATGTGTTGACTTGTAATTCGATATCACAGTGAGAAGGTTTGTGTATTTCAACTTTTTCTGTCATTATGATAAGGCTAGGGGCACGGAGGGTAAGTCCTATGCGAAAGACAAGAGCAAAGTGCCGAGGAAGGTATAATTAAAACACAAATGAGGTGGGTGCTATAACC